>VZTE01001494.1:844060-861713 GCA_013397775.1 Eulacestoma nigropectus
TCCGCTCGGACGGTGGCCAGAGGACGGTGCGAGGCCGAGCCCGGGCGGTGTGTGGGGGTCTGCTTTGAAACCGGGCGGGCTGCGTCGCTCGGTGCCCGCCGGCGGGGTGGGGGCCGGGGGCTGCCCGTGCGCTGGCACGCGCGTGGCGGTACGTGCGCGCGGGCACGCGCGGCCCCGGGTCTCGGCCGAGCTCAGCTCGGTTCGGCCCGGCCCGGCATCGGCGGCTCCTTATCCCGCGCCTTGCTCCTGAGGGTGCGAAAGGCCCGTGAGCCGGATCGCGGTCAGCTCTGCCGCCCTCTGGGAAGACCTTGCCTTTAGTGGGTCTTAAAGCGAATTCTGCCAGGGCTCTGTTTTCAGTAGTTAAAACTATTAGTGGTCGGACCGCTGCAGCTTATTTGCTTTCAAGCAGTGAGCGAGTGACGTTCGCCCGAGCTTATTTTCTGAGCGCTGTCATCTTGTTGATTTTCACGCTGTTTTCTCCGCGCTGCCTCAAGTGTAGGTAAACACCTGAAATAGACAAGAGCGGGCTGAGCGGGGAGGTGGCAGCGATGTGCGACGTCGTGGTGCCAAAGGATTCTGCAACATAATTCGTATTTTGTTACGTTTCAGTGGGTTTGTCTTTGAGATGCGGTGCAGGTGAAACTTAGTCTAAACCAGGAGGATTTGTTTTTCAGCTAAGCAGTGTACCAATTTCCAAGCAGTTAATAGAGCATTTAAAGCAAGAAACAACGATGCTTTTGTCTGGTTATATAAAGCGTCACCGCGGATTAAGTGAGATTGTTGAGTTTTTTCCATCTTCTACCCAAATGCCTGAAGCTAAAATTACAATGAGGGAAAACTGGTTTATGACCAGAGAGCTTGTTAATGTATTTAACTTAATTTATGATTAGGACTGTTGTTATAGACAGTGAAAATGATGTGGTTACTGTTTTGCCCACCTAGCTGGAAATCAGAAGACAAAGATTATCGAAGGTTTTGGGGATATTTTAGCTCAGTATATTTTTTTTCCTCCCACTATCTGCCTCTAGTAAAAATTTAGGTTCTTGGTTAAGTATATTTGTATTAGTAATATGCACTTCTAAAACTTCCAAGTGTTTTGCAAAGTAGGCATAGGAAGTGTCATGCTGTATTGGAACACGGATGATGTTTCTCTCATAGCTGTTGATCTCAGGTGCTTTAAAACAGCATACGTAGCAGGCATGTTATTTTGAAAAGTGCAAAGTGTATTTAAAAAAAAAGATTGAAAACGTTGCCAATAGGGAGCTTACCTCATAATCCCTAATAATTAGGTGTATATTTGCAATCTGACATGCCAAGTGGTTTGTCTCCTGTTGGAAGACTCTCATCTACAGTTGCCTAGTGCAGAAGTTACTGGTAAGAATTGCTAATTCATTTTTATGAATGTCAGCAAACTTCTGATAAAGATTCCCAGGCACTGTTGTATGACAGTGATTTCCCTCTGGTTTTATATTATCCTCCCATAAAGTAGTTGGCACATGTGTTTTAAAGTATTAATATTTGTTTGAGTGTAGGACTTAGTAAAAATTTACATGCAATTCCATGTGTTAGTGCTTAAAGAAAGCTTCTATTTTTTTGCTTTTAAAATTCTTAGGAGTTCTTTTTCCCTAACTGGAGTACCTTTAAATGTTCATTCTAGAATCAAGATATGGTGGTAACTCTTAATATTGGCATGACTCACTGTTAGTAAGGAAACTGAAAGATTCTTACACAAAGCTTTAGGTTTTGTGTGTGGTTGCTCAATTTTATATTACTGTTGTGACTTAAAAAGTTTTCAGCTTGGGTTTAGAAAAAGCACTGGTAAGTAACAGGGGAAAATACCCATGTCCATTTCTGAAAGGTATTTTCTTTTCCTTTTTTTGAAGTGAGTTAGTGGATGGCTGAAATTTGGCTCAACCATTGAGTTGCTGAAATGTTGTGCTGCTTGAGAACCGTGAGAAGGTACGGCATGTTACTGACCTAATTTACCTTTAGCATATGTTTCAGTGTTTGCTTATGACTTGCATATTTGTGAAACTGGTTTGGTATTTTTGTTTCATGCTTATTTCTTTGACATTCTCATCTTTACAGCTTGGAGCTTTCAGCAGATCATCCACAGTTGAAAATCCTCCAAAGCCATATGCCTATCCTCAAGTGAGACATAAAAAAAGGCTCTCAACAAAACAAGGGTTTTTAAATGGCTTGATTATGAGAAATATGAATATGATATCCAATATATTACTGCATTATTGAGTTATTAAAGCTTAGTGTTTCAAAATGTGTGAAATATGTCTGTAACTATCAACTTAATTTAACAGAGCTTTTCAGTGCCAAAGCTATATGCCAAAAGGTTGAACTTGGGAGAGATGTGAAGAAAAAGAAAGCTGAAGGGAATTATTTAACCAATAAATTAAATCAGTCTTAGAGTATGATTGCATAATGTGTTCTAGTGGAGATTGTGTTTCATGTCTTTCATGAAGTGGAGACGCTGTTCTCAAAGTGGTTGTGACCTTGATTTTAATACGAAGCCTTTCTCTGCTCTTCAGATCTAAATGAAGCTCTTGGAACAATATTTGCTCCTTGTGAGTGAAGCCATAAACATCTTTCTTGCATTTTCTCTCCATTTTAATTCACTTACTTCGTCACTTCACTTGAAAGATGCCTCAGAGTTCTGTCTTTCACCTTCAGTGAATGAATTCTTCCTTCTGTCACGCAGACTAATTTTGGCCTTTGAGCATTTCTCTTTTAAGCAAGTTCAAAATAGACTTTTGGCTGGAATCCTGAGCCTTCCCACTAGCATGACAGTGTTGTTTAGACACAAAACAAGGGAACTAAAGTTAGCCATACTTGGCCATTTTTCATGTAGAATAACAGATGGAACTTTATGATTAATAAACTTGGAAGTATGATTAATTGTTTCCAGGTACATTGAAACTACTGGAAACATCATGCTTGAGAGTGGATGTGGAAATGGTGTACAAATAAGGTGAACAGAGAACTGAGCTCCTCTTCCTCCTAGCAGCTTGGTCTAGGAGGATGTGAATTTCTTGCATGGCAATCAGCTGCAATCAGAAGGGTAACTGTTTAGTTTACTTTTTTCCTTTGCTGGAAATAATTTTTTCTTTTACTGTTTTATGTCCACTTGCTACCCAAAAAAGAGAAAAAATTGCCAATTTTTTTCTCAGCAAGACAATTATTTTGGTGTTTCCAGATCCAAAATGGTAAAGCGTCTGACCAAGTGGACTTTTATCCAGAATGCTTTGCTGCCTATCTTGCCTAGTCTAGTAGAGGTGTTCTTCCTGCATCACTGAGCAACTGTGGCATGATTTTGTCATTAAGAGCTTTTAGTCTCGCTAAAAACATTATACTGCTGTGGTACTTCACCATCTCCTGCTGTTTTGAGTAGTATCATGGGCTGTAGTGATGACTGGTCTTAGTCTTAGAGTGTCTGAGATGCAGCCAACAAGGAAGTAGAAGTGTTTGCCAGTAATATATTATAACTTTTTTTTTTTAAGTCATAGCAGATTTGGAATTCCATTGGCCTTCATACATTGTGGGTTTGTTGTCCCACTTTTCTACAATAACTTCTGTTTTCAGCAAGCTGACTTTTAAGACCTGGTAATTAAATATTTGCCCACCTCTTAGGCAGAAAACATTAGTCTTTCCTGCTTTCATGTTTCTAACTTAAGAGCTGGGAAGGTTGACAGAAGAAAGGTAAACAAAGGGTCACTGCTTCTGCTTGACAACTCAAATGTTGTCACTTATCATTTGGCAAAATAAAACATTCTGCTTATTATCTGAGGACAATTTTGGGGATTTTTTTTGATTTCTTTTTTAAATTAATGACAGCAGTCAGGAAAGTCTCACGTGTTTCTGTGTCCAGGATGGTTATTTGGTCTAGGATGCTGGACAAATAGCTCTCTGTAAAACAGTCCTGCAAACTATTATTAATAAAGTTATTAGTTCTATGTGAATTGGAAGCTGCTTTGTCTCTAATCTGCTGTATATTTTCCTATATGGGGGTTGCAGTTTGAATGATACTGTGAGGAGTGAAACAGGATTGTGTGGCTTAACAGAGCAGAGTCCCTGCCCTTCTGATTTGCAAACTAAAATTAATGTTAATCACAGAAAGAGGCCTGTTGAATTTGTTAGGTTGTGAAATCAGCTGAAGAAGAAACCTGTTGTATATTTCCCAGTTCACATTTTCTTGCTGCTTTTGTGTATACTCTCTTGATACTTAGTTTGCTAAACCTGGATATTACCTTTGAGCTATGGCAGGGTATTTTGGTGGTCTTTAATAAAGGACTTGGTTTCTCTTTCCATTTCAGTCTTCTGTTACGCAAGTGTACTCGTTACAGAACTGTTGTTTAATTTCCACATAATTGCAGGTATTCAATAATTTACACTTCCTGAACTTCCTAGAACTTCTTCAACTTAAATTTTCCTTCTGATCTTGAGTAAAACAATCTTCTCCTCCTACCATTAAATTTCTTTAAGTCCTTGTTTCTTGTAAGTCTGTGAAGATGAAAGGGCAAAAAGTATTGTCTTTTTACTTGATGTTTTCTATAAGAGAGTATCTTCAGGAAAGTACTTTTTTTTTTTAATGGACACAAGTATGGAACTCAGAAACTAATGCAGAACTTTTTTTCACTGAATTTGGTTTATTATTCCTGGGTAAAATTTAATATTCTTTTGGCACTGCTTAAAAAATACTGTGTTTAGCTTTTTAACTTGGAGGTTCAAAGATATATAAGGGTTGGCTTGTAAGAGCAGCTTCAGCAATGTCTATGAAAAATACCGCTAAAGCCAGTATTTGCAGTTGGAACTACTTGAGTGGGGAATTTTTATTTGAGGCATATTTGAGAAAGGAGAGAGAAGTTACTGTACTTAATTACGTGTCTTATTCAACCATTAGCATCCACCATCCCTCAAACCTGTTGGATTGGCGCTGTGAAATACAGCTTGTTAATCCCAAGGGGAAAGATCCAGAACTTAGACTCCTAATTTAAATTCTCCAGTTTTAAATTATTATACTTGTTTACTCTATTCTGTCATGAATGTTTACTCCATTCTGTCACATTTTAATGTAATTATATCAGTTTGTCACTTGATTGGTAGCATCATGCATAAACATTTTTCTACTTTGTTAGGTTGTGTCTGGACAAGATATTGCTGCAATGCGTTCTTCAGTCAAGAACTTTGTCTGGCGCTGATGCCATCAATGCTCTCAGACCTTTCTATTTTGCTGTACATCCAGATTTCTTTGGCCAGCATCCCAAAGAGAGGGTAAAAATATTTTAGTATGCTTTCTTTGTAAATGTTTCATATATAAAGGATGGAAATTTTCTAGTTTTCCTGCTGTCAGAGAGACAAAAGTAATGTTAGAATTGAATATGGTTGGTACCAGAGAACAAAAAGATGCACTTCCTTAATTTTTAGCAAGGATAAGTCCCTTAAAAGTCCATTATTTGTTAATCATATTTTCTAATTGTTGTAAAGAAAATACTAAATCCTTCCAGGCTAATTTATAATACATATTACTTTATCCCTTTGAAATGCTGTGCATTATATTTGAATAAATGAAATTTCTTTAAGCTTGAAAGCTTGTGGGTTTCGGAACGTACACAAATGTACAAGTATGTACACCATACAAATTTATTTGTGCAAGGTAATTATAAATGCTGAGAATATTAACCGTATCACTGCTTGTTAAAAGCAACTGGCATTTTGTGAAACCTAATTCTTCATGTAAGATTAAAAAGGTTTAGATGAAAAATGGCCAAATTCATCATCTGTAATTTTTTGTTTGTTTGTTTGTTTTTGTTTTAAAACAGGAAGTAAATGAAAACTCTCTTAAGAGGCTAAATGGCTATTTGGAGAACCTACAGAAACCAGGATTTCGTTCCTTTAAGCCAACTCAGCTTACTTTTTATGTAAGAGAAAGAGAACCAAACTCTTCTAACGTTCAGGAGTCCTTCAGTGCTTCAGGTGCTTTTATATCGTGTAGAATGTATGTTCCTGTATTTAAATTCCTTCAGACCATTGCTTAGCCTTGTGCAGTCATAGCGACTTTACAACTGAATAAAGTCCTGTCAAACTGTGAAAATCTGTATTAGATGAGGCAGGTGGGACCATCCCAAGTAATTAAACATCTTAAGCTTTAAAAAGCCTTGAAAGAATGAGACGTTACAGTGTTGAGGTCAAGTTACAATATAAGGGAATGAAAAAGGTGGATGTAAATGATAATATTTCTGCTTTTAATACCATTGCCATGTTCAACTGGAGCAACAGTTGGGTCCTTGTCCTCATTGCAGTTCATGTGTAGTACACAATGTCAGAGCACTTGTAGAATCAGTAGGAACTCTCTAAGCAGCCGTATAGTATCTGAAGCTCCAATTCACTTCATTGTCTCTTATCTTTGAGAATACAAAAAATATTGTCCATTTTGGAATATTGCTTTTGATTAACTTTATTGTACATATTTGTCTCCAGTACCAATATGCCTTACCTAACAGAAGAGTTTTACATTCTATATCCTGACAGTCAAAACACTTGAGCGAATTGTGAGGTGCCCTTGTGCTAGAAAACAAAATCATGCTGTTTTTCAAGAAAATAGTAGTGTTATGTGTGGTCTACTTAACATAACATTTGAACTGGAAGCTGTCTTCTGGTCTTGAGTCAAAAGCTTGCTTTTTAACAGGGAAGTTAGGCCTGGCAGCTAAGTGATGAGACATAATTAAACTGCATGTGAATTTTGCAGTGAGTATTGAAATAACAGTATCATCATAATTTCCAACTATTTGTGCTTTGTTTAGGTTCTTGTGTAAAAGGAAAGAAATGGGAATGCATTTTAAATAATTTTAATTAAATAATACTTGTTTTTTTACAGGGTTTCGAGCAGTCAGTTTTACGTTACATACTAGGGATCTCCTAAGCACAGTATTAGATATTCTCAACTCCTGCAGTTTATCTACAGAGCATGTTCAGAGTTTGAATGTGAACTCTCAGTCCCACAAAGAAGCAAAAAGCACAGTGAACAGACCTATCAAATGGGATAAGACCTATTACTCGTTTACTGGATTCAAGGATCCTGAGGAGGAACTAGAGCAAGCCCAGAGAGTGGAAACAACTTTAATGTACGTAATGCTTTCATTGAACTGAAATTTTGTAACCTGAATTGGTCTTATTCTAATGCTGAGTTTTCTAAAGGTAGGCAATAAATATTCTGAACAATACAAAACTTTATTGTCCAACATGTAATTTTGCCATGGTTTTTATAATTAGGGTTCATATGAGCTCCTGGGATAACTACAGTGCCAGCAAAGCTGAAACATTCTTGTCTCTTTGCCTGGCAGTCATGTTTGGTGAATCTAGTTTTGGTTGATCTAGTTTTTCAGATTTGTGAGATATTGGTGGCAATTCAAAAGGAGACAGAGGTTCCAATTGCTTCAGATAGCTCCTTAACTCTTACAGGAATTCTGTAAGACAAACCTATGGCTGTTAACTTTATTGTTCCTATTTCATGATCACATTCTGTTGAGGGTGGGAGATAATACATGAAAACTAAGGTTAAAAGGTTTTAATAGGCATGGTATCTTAGTGTTGGGCTTCTCATCTGTTGTTCAGCAGGAAAACCTTAATATTTAAGTCAATGTAGTTATAAATGCTGAACTTGCATTACATGTAGCATGTTTTGTAGTAAAGTTGGTAGTTAAAAAAATTTGTATGTGCTCATTTTGGGACACGTAGGCATTTTGGGGCCTTGACAATCTTTTCGTAACAGTGAGGTTTAGATGCCATTTGAAATGAATTCAGAACTGTGCTGGAAGGATCTTCAGAGCAAGGTATACCCCTCGTCCTGCATCACCTTACACAACTACTGTAATATAGACAATTATAAAACACTTGACTGAGATTTAACATACTTGAGAATATTTTTACTTATTTTTACACATTTACAGGTAATGCCAGGGACAGTTACGTATTAACAGTCTCATTTTAATACATAGACAGCTGGCATCAGGCCTCCCTTTTTACTTGAGTTTGAATTTTTTTGCTTCAAATACAAATGAGAATGGAACTACTTGTTTGTAAAACAATATGAAAATAAGTTTATACTATGAACAAAGGCTAAATCTCTTAAATAGTAACCTTTTCCTAGAAGCAGAATTATCTACTGAAATTTTAGATGTACTTAATGAGTCATGTTTGTCTGGTTGTGATTATTGGCAAAAAAAATATAAAACTTTGACCTGTTTAATCTATGTTCATGTCAGCTCTGTAAAAGTTACCTAACTTGGCCCTTTAGTACCACCTCCTGTATTTGATAGTCTACTATGATCGGTTTGGTTGGGGTTTTTTTGTTAGGTTTTGTTGTGTTTGGGTTTGTTTGGGGTTTTTTTTAAAGGCCAGGTGTGTGGAAACTTCTTTAATTAAACTACAGAGTTCTGAAGATGTCCCCTGAAGTCACACTGATGTGTTGGTTTATGCCTTTTACACACACATCCAAGTCTTACAGTTATAACATTGTCAGTGGTTTTGATTCGGTTTGATTCCTTAGTCCCCTCCAAGACATTTTGTGCCAGGGTTTCCTCTGTAGATCTCTTAAGGTGAAGCATTTAGCAATTTCACCTTCTATCCTCTATTTTTAACAAATCTCTTTACCTGATAATTTGACTTCAAACACTTACAGTAGCAGTAAGAATTGAGTTACCTGTTTACATGATACAGCAGCATGCTTCTACTGTTGAGCATTTTTCCTCATCTTTCAGATCCTGGCTCGATGATAATGAAGCAAGTGCAGTAAAAAAGCTGAAAAAGAGTTTGCCGCTTAGAAAAGAATTAGAGCGTTTAAAAATTGAACTTTCTCATGAACTCCAGCTTTCAGATATCAGGTAATTAATTAGATCAGTTGAACTTGGATTAAGACAGTCAAAACAAGGAAGTGTTGTCTAATACTATGCTATGAACTTTAAAAGCTTGTTTCAGCAGAACAGCTATATTTCATATATGAAGAAGTGTTACTGCACTGAGTATTTTTCTAGAAAAATTCTATTGGGACAAAAGTTTCCTGTTACAATCTGCTCCAAGAGACCTCCTATTTGTAACTGAAAATGTACGCTCCACTTGAGGCAAACACAGAAATAGAACTGGTGCGTATGTGTTAGCTTGGATGTTTTGCTGGTTAAAATTGCATTTCCTGAATTCAAGTTAATATCTACAAAGGTAACTAGACTGGCAGTGAAATGCAACTTTGGACATGGTACATAATGACATCCTGTGAATGCTTAATAAAAATGTTCTTTCTTCTAGTGTTTAGTTTCTCGCTCTCCAGAGGAGGAGATTTGTTTGTTTGAAAGATCTGAGTGCAGTTGGAGACCTTGATTCTTCAGAATATTTTCCAGAAAATAATTTGCGATCCTTTTTTAAATTTTGTGCCTTTGTGGATGTTGGGAAGTGAGATATTGAGGGTGGGGAAAGTGGCAACGAAGGTATTCACAAATGGAAAAATAAACTTTGGGGGATTATTTCAAGGGCTAGTCTGTTAGATTCTTTTTTTTTTTTTTACCAGGAAAGAGAGAGTTGGAGCTTCTAAAATCATGCTTTTGTCCTTTCACCCTGCAAAAGACCCTGGTTTCTTTTAAGCTGAAGCCAGGTTTTTTAAACACAATTTCTAATGCTCTGTAACTGTGCTATGGTGAGGGTTTTTAACATTCTGAAACAGTCTTCAGTATTAAACACGTAGGTTTGATTTTATTCATGGCTTATTAATTTTTTAAATAGTTTGTGCTTCTAAAATACATTAAAATTAATAACTCTTCATGGAACACAATCTTCCATGAGTTACATTGTTATAATTCAGAAAAGAATGTGAGTGCTGGAAATCTGACAAGCCAGTATCTTAATAGGACACTATTACTTGTGATTCTGGAGCCTCCTGCTAGTGTTCACAGAGATCTGAAAAATAACTGGGTCACTGGCTTTATTCCATGTACAAGTTTAGGACAGATGAAGAAATGACCACCTTTTTTCTGCTCCCGTCTGGTGCTGCTGAAAGCAAAGTGATATTGCTAGGTAACAGTAAATAATTATGTGAATCACTTATATTAGATTAAATTGCCTCACAAGTGCTGTGGCATAGTGCCATTCTCTGCATCCCAAAGAGTGAGGTTTTGCTAGTTAAGTTTCCCTAAATGAGATGATGTGGGTGACCCTAGCCAGCAGCTGAGTACCCACACAGCCCCCGTGGGATGGGAGGAAGAGAATAGAAAGAGCACAAACAAGAAAATGTGTGCATTAAGGTAGAAGTTTATTAGCTGAAGTGAAGCAAAGCTGTGAGTTCAAGCAAAGCAGAAGGAGGAATTAATTCTCTGTTCCCCATTGACGGGCAAGTGTTTAGCCCCTTCTGGACAGTTGGGCCTCAGCATGTGTAATGTTTACTTGGGGAGACAAACACCATAACCATGAGGGTCCCCCTTCCTTCTTTCCCTGAGCATTTATTGTTGAACATGACGTATGGTCTGGAATATGCCGTTGGTTAGTTGGAGTCACCCATCCTGCCTGTGTCCACCCCAGCCTATTTGCTGATGGTGTGGGGCAGAGTGGGAAGAAAAAGTGAAGACCTGGACACTGTGCCAGCACTGCACAATAGCCAAAATATTGATGTGTTATGATCACTGTTACAGTAAAAAATATAAAATATGGGTGTTATGAAGAAAATTCCAGACAGACACAGTACAATAAAGGAATGAGAATTTTCCACTTAGAGACAGTTTTATATCAACTAAAAGTCTGTAAAAAGGTGTATTTTCCCAATACACTGGGACAACTTCACAATTTAGATGCTTTTTCGAATTTGCTTAGCAATCTGTCTGATCAGTCTGTGATGGAAAAGATGCCAAAACTATGTGTATTAAAGCCAGCAAGGTAACACCTGACTCCTGTATGGTTTAACAAAAATTACTCCACTGTAAAATATGAATAATACATAGCAACTTTCCCTTGGAATAATAGTAATGTTTTGGGTGAGGAACCAAAAAAAAAGGAAAAAAAAAGAAAGGAAGACGATGTCCTTACATACTGTATTTGCTCCTCTGGACAAACAGTACACAGTGTCCAAACAAACTGCGTGCTCCATGATCAAACCAAATACTGGGTTGTCTGTTGCTGTTCTCTTACTAACCCCCTTCTTACTGGGGGAGAGATTTACATCTGTCTAGTTGGTTTTATATTTATTTTTCCTGGTGTTGGTTTTCTTTGTTTGTTTTTTGGGACTCACTTTAAGAAACACTGGAATTTTATTTAGGCTTTTTATCAGTTCAAATAGCATATGACACGGACAGCTTTTGAGTAGCCTTTGCTTTTATTACTTTTGGGGTGCTATTTTGCTTGTGTTATAAGGCTTTGGGCTGCATCTTCCGTGATTTTTTTTGTTCTTAAATAATAGTGAGGATTATGTGCTTTCAATTACATTTTCATTTAGGTGGCAGAGAAGCTGGGGTATTGCTCACCGCTGTAGTCAGCTGCACAGCCTGGGTCGCTTGGTCCAACAGCGACCTGAAATACTAAAGAATGTTAAAGGTATTTCTGTTGCTTGTTTCGTATATCCTAATATAGTACTGATTCAGAAATGAGCATGAGTCTTTTGTGAGAAGGGAGCTCTAGTTTTTTTTACAAATTCTTTTGATAACTGCAAAAACAAACTTGCAGGCTTACTGAAAAGCTGGTGAGAACTTACATTTTAAGCTACTGGGTATTTTTTAAAGTGACCTTTCCTTATTCACGGCACTCAGCTTCTAGTTTACTTCTTAGTAAATGCAGGTGGAGTCTGTTGAAGGCACCAGACTTAATATTAGCAATGAAAGTAAAAAATCGAAACTGAACCTCTGAAAGGGTAGAGGTAGCAATAGATTGTTGCCCATGGTAAATTCAAGACAAAAATGTGAGGAGGTCTCTAACTCTAGCCAGGACTTACTAGAATACCTTTAAAATAGTACTGCTTTCTTTTCTCATGTGTGTTCCATAAAATAACTCTATTAAAGTTGGTATTTTCTCAGGAAAAACTGAAATATTCTGTAAACCTGACCTACCATTCTTCTCATGCAGCTGTTTGACCTGTGGCAGTAGCTGTTTCCTCTAATTGTAATTCCACATTTTATGCCTGTCTCCAGATACTCAGTTTTGAGGGTTCACCTAATCCTTTGCCAAAAGACAGAGTGGGTAGGACAATAAGTAGTAGTTTTAAATTGTATCCAATTTCAAATTAGTTTCTGTTCCTGAGCAGGCTAAAGATTCAAAGTGTTAGAGAAGTCTGTCTTGTGAACCCATTGTAGTCTCCATGTTTGAAGATATTTAATAATGCACTGGATAAATACCTGTCAGTAATTATACAAGTACAGTTGATATTGCCTTAGGGTACAAGGATGGACTAGATGCCTTGAAGTCAGTGTTGCTCTTTCTTTGGGATTTTGGAAAACTGATTTCCGAGAGCAAGAGCTTCTACTTAAGCCTTGTGTTGTAGATTAATACATCACCCTGAAGACTTTTGTGGAAGCTTATTTTGATAAATAGTTGCCTGTGCTTTTACCCTAAAGAATTCTTGGCGATCTTTGTACTCAACTTAAAAAAACATACTCAGACTCAAAACTGATTTATCCCCCTAAAAATCCACCTAGAATTAGCCTTTTATGTTGTTTCTCTTTTTAAAAAGAATGAAAACATAGTGTTTCTTATAGCTTGCATGTTGCAGAGAGTTCTGAAGTAGAGTTGAATGGCCTTGTTATTAGTTCTTTGACCAACTTCTACCTTGTATATGCTTCAAGCATACAGCGTGTGTTTCCTACTTCATACAGGATTTATACAGATTATTTGAATATCCTCTCTGATGAGATTTTCTCATATTTTAAAACAGTCGTAAGAAAAAAGTCCGAGTAACTAAAAATCTATCAAGTTCAAACAGAGAGAAGACAAATGCTGGGTCAGATTTGTATGAAAAAAATTCTTAAACTGGACTTTTCAAGAATCTCTTTCAAAATTTTGAGAATAACAGAAACACCTACTCATGTGCGTTTGTGCTGCAGAAATGCATTGCTTGTGACATGTTAACAGCATAGTTATGTCTTCAGTAATTGTAGGAATGATTGCCGTAACCCGAATTTAAGTAAAGAGCTTTGTTCAATCTCTAGGACGCACGGTGGTATTTACAGATCGCTCAGGTATGAGTGCAGCAGGTCACATAATGCTGGGGACCATGGATGTTCACCATCACTGGACCAAAGTAAGAAGATTTCAAAGTAAATGATAACACCCCTTGTTGTGACATGCTCTTTTAAACTATAGCAAAAATTAATAGGTGCAGATAACCGATGAGTAATTTAAAGCAAACACTTAGCTAATGTGTTTAGCATGATGGTGTACACTGCATTCTAAATTTAATCCTGTGTGTGCTGTTACTAACAAGAGTCTTTGCTAGATCTTTGCTGCTGCTTTCATTAGTAAGTCAGTACTACTTCTGATTAGATGTAAAGAAAACTAATTTGTTATACACTGTTCCAGTCTGTGCAGTGGGTCCTGGCAGAATACTTTGTGATCCATAAAGAGCTCATTCCCATGAAGAGCTAATGGATTTTATTCCAATCTTTTGTAAATATGAGATTGAAAGGGAATTGTGAACTGATGATTTCAGTCACTGACTACTAACCAACCCTGTCACTCCATTTTGTTCTTTTAGGCAGCTAATGTGGATGTTGCAGAATTTTATCTTTAGTGACTATGCCCGTTCTGCTGCTGCTTGTGTAAAGTTCAGAGTTGATAAGCTTTCTGACATCCTAAATGATAGTGTTGTATGCAAAGGACCAAAAACTAAATATGTGGCAATATCAACATGTCACTTGGGGAATATTTCTTTAATCTTGGTTACTGAAACATTACTGATAATTCTATCAAAAAATATTTCTTCATAAAGGAGATTATTGGTGGAATTTCATAGTTGGGAATTTCACCCTGCTAGAATATCAGAATGTTCTATTTCTTTATTCCACTCAGTGAATAATATGAAAAGTTAACAGTCTTCTTTCTCTGATGGTGGTTTGAATTTTTGCCTATGTATGTTTTACTGAGGGGGGGAAACAAACCCTGGCTTGTTAGTGTGAATGATTTACTAAGAATTTAAATTGAGAAGCTGGAATTTAATAGAAAACTTTCTGAGATTTGAGTGTTGATAGTCATTGGAATAAAAGTGTTCTGATTAATACTAAAATAAACACTAACTTCCTTGAAAAGATAAATGCTTCGTCTTTCTAACCTTTGCTGCGGGTTTTTCCAAAGGGGTCATAAAGCCACACAAAATGCCATGCAGATAGAACAGTGTGTGTAGTTAGTTGTAGTGGTGGTATTTGCTTGGAAAGACAAAAGAGAGATATATATTTGAACCTGAAATCAAAGGCTTTTTATTTTGAAATACACTGAAGATCATGTGAAATGTTACACAGAAAGTCAGTGAAAATCTTGATGAGGTTGATCAATCAGTTTTTAGAGAGCATATTTGTCCAAGTCTACCTCATTTTAGAAAGCAGTCCTAAGTGCTATTACTTTTTGTTACTAATTACTAGAAGAAGGAAGTGGTAGAATACTGTTCCAGTCAGTCTATAGAATACTTGGCCAGAGATACAATATTTAAAGGATTTTTGCTGGTTTTCTCTGTAGCAAATGCAAATGCTGACCCAAATGTTATTGTGCCAAAAGCTGTTCTGATTCTATCAGAACTATCTATCTATTCTGCTGTTTCTAAAGAGATGGTTCTGAAATCACTTGACTTGTTCCAGCAGCAGCTTTTTTTTGTATGAAAAACTACTCTAAAATACCAACAGAGTGGATGGTAGGTAGTGACTACAGTATGAGGAATAGCTCTGCCACTGTAACTGCGGTGATAAATGTTCTATATAGGTGTCAGAGTATGTTTTTTTGTTTATGTGAAATTACTAGTTTCTGAATATCTAGAGGACATCTATCCATGGTTTTATGTCCTTTTGGTGCCTTTATGTTATAAATACGGAAAATACTTAAAAGCTTATTCCATTATATCTTGTCCCAAAACATATATATTTGATATTTCTCACCTTTGATATTCTTTGATTTTAATTTTTTCCCCTTGAGTTCCATGTTTGCATTGTTGAGTGTCTCTTTTATAGTTTCTTGTTATTTTTTTAATTTATTAATTTTTTTAAAATTATTAAAATAAAATTTTTAAATTTTTTTAAGCTCTATAACATAGAAAATGTTTGTTCGTGTGTATGCACAGATTTTTGAGAGACTGCCAAATTATTATAAGCTTCAAAAAAGGCTGCTGCTCTTGGAAGATCGGATAAGCCAACTTCTGGGAGGCATCCAAGTAATATATATTGAAGAACTGCAACCTCTGTTGACTCTAGAAGAGTACTACGAGACTCTCAACTCTTTCTATAATAAACTACGTGACAGCAGACTACCTTTTCATCCTCGCAGTCTGCGAGGCTTGCAAATGATTCTGGAAAGGTAGGTGTTTGCAGGGAAGATTGGTTTCTTTTAGAGCTTTTACTCTTTTCTTTTTTTTGTTACACTTCTTATTGCTCTCACTAAGAAGAAAAGTAATATAATCTCGGATTTTCATTATGTCAAAGTCTTTTTGTTTCTGAAGGATTTAAGTGCATTTTTGTGAGTTAAGAAGGAATCAGACTGAAGAAAATCCTGCTTAATTTCATTCAAGTTGGACACAAAGTTCTGTCTATTTTACAGTGTTGTACTGGGTTAAATCAAAAGTTTTATGCTGTCATGCTGGTATTTATATTTTTTGAGTATACTTGCCAGTTGCTTTTGAAATGTAATTTTAAAAAAGCATTACCTACTTTATTTCTCTAGTCTCATGAACCAAACATGTTAACTTTTTACCAATTATTCTGATTGTGATTAGTTTATATTCTTTCTTTAGATTTTTTTTTCTGAAGGTAATTTACATAAATAGTTGCATTAAAAAATTATACCTTATTCTTTACTTCCATCATGTTTCATTAGTGACAGATATGCACCAAGCTTACATGAATTTGGACACTTTATGATCCCAACGGTCTGTGATCCAGCAGCTCTTCAATGGTTTATTTTTGCCAAAGCACAGGAAGCAAGAGAGAATTTGAAGAGAAAAGAGGAGTAAGTGTTCATGTGACTCAATACATTTAACTCTTTAAAATCTTTGCATGTGCTGTTTTTTATTTGGAGAAGGAGAATTTTAAAGAATGTATTCATACTTTTTTTGGTGGAAAAACCTCTTTTGTTTCTAAAATAGAACTTTACCCATCAGCTTTACTAAGTAAAGAATTACAGCATTAGTGAATGCAAACAGTTACTAGAAAATACCTTCTTTCACCTTGTAGAGACAATTGTACTTCATTCAGAAGTAAAATATCTTTGCTTACAAGACAAAATTGCATAATTTTCTTTACAATTACAATTACTTCCCCAACTAAGAGGTGGAAAACACCTTCTCAATGAATAAGAAAAGCAAGAATTTTTATTAGTGTTAATTAAAATGTGACAAGCAGTGAAATCTAAACTAAAAATAACTGAGACCAACTAGAGAATCATTATTTCTAGTTATTGGTCACTTAGTTGAGAAAAATATTAGTTTGTACCTAACAAGGCGAAGGAAAAAAGTTGGGGAAGAATGATGAGAAAAACACCTTGTGGGTATTCTCTCACAGGTGTGAGTGAGATGAGAGAGATTACAATAGGGAGTCACAGCACCATCCTTAATGTTAGGGCCATGCTCTGTAATATCCATCAGAACTGTAAATGTGGTTCTTGACCTTGTACACTGTATGTGTCCTTGAGGATGAAGTAGAGATACTGGGGTTGTTTTAATAAAACACTGTTATAGGTAAGTGGGTGGTACTTGTCCTTTCAGAGGTTATTACTGCAAGTTTATTTTTCTGCTTTGGAAAGCTTTTAATGAGCTGTTGAACTATCACACTGTCACGAGTGTATACATGATGTATAGATCCAGATATGTTTTTGTGAAGCTATTTTAGGCATGAGTTGCTGAAGGCGCTATGGTTTTAGCTCTGTTAAGACCTCATTATTTGGAAAGATCTGTTTTGCTGGTGGACTTCAGTAAACATGTTTTGTTGGAATTTTTCCACAACCCTAGTCCTTCTTGGAAATTAGATTTTTGCCATATAAATTGCAACTAGTGAATAGCTCTCTATGTAACTGTCCACATGTGACAGCTGGGAAAGCATTGTCTGTAGATTTTGGGAGGGATGTTGTAGCAAATGTATGCATTTGCATCTGGGTAACTCACTCTCCAAAAAACCTCACACTACCACACCATAAAGACACTAATCCAGGAAAACTGTGCCCTCAGAGTGCAAGCAGCTGCGTTGTAAGATTGTAAGAGCCAAGATGCATATCTTGTGTGCTGGATGATTGCTGCTTTGTATGAAATAGTAAACAACTGTACTGGGTCACAATGTCTGTCCCCATGATCCATTAGCTTAAGGAGAGGCTTTATGGGTGAGGCAAAAAATATGGTGGGTTTTTTTACTCCATACTTCTTCCCAGTTTCTGTCTGACTGCTCTAGAGAAAATACTTGAAGCTGGAAACATTATCTCATGTTAATAGCATTCA
>VZTE01001494.1:861732-887716 GCA_013397775.1 Eulacestoma nigropectus
CTTTTAATAACAATTAATAGACTTTTTTTTCCCCCCCCCCCCCATTAATTGTCTTATTATTTTTTGAGCCAATTTGCATTTGGTGGCTCCAAATATCTAATGGCAGCAAATTGCTTATTTGAATCACATATGGCATGGGTATATGAAAGAGGGAAGAGGTGTTCTGTGATTTATAGACCCACAGCTTGATGATTTCATTTGTCGTTCTTTTGTTCTTGTATGACAGGAAATACAAAACAGTCATTCTCTATCACCTCTGGGTTTTTTGGTAGCTGTGTCGTATTTCCTCTTACTTTTATCAAAGCTGAAAACCCCTTTTCAACTTAATTCTTCCTTGGACAGAACTCATTCTGTTCTTCTGATTTTCCTTAGCCTAGTGTGGCAGTTAAAAAGGCCCTATGATAAAGGAAAATACTTTGAGATGTACTGGCCCTGCTTTGCACGTGGACTTGAATGTTTCACGTGCAGTAAACAGCATAGAATGGCTGGAATTCCGACCTGAATGCACAAGGAAGTCCAAATTCTGCTGCTTTAGAAAGTTCTGTCATCTGTGTGGATAATGTCAGTCTTGTAGTAATGCAGGATTCTCCTTCCCATGCTTCTGTAAAGTGTCAGGTCTGTGTGGTGATAAAGGTGTAAGCCTTCCTGTGGAAGTGACTGAAAGCAAACCTGCAGTTCTCCAGCTAACTGGAATTCCTTCAAGGGAGCCTAAGATTCCATGGAACAGGAAAGCTTGGTGCTTAGGTATTTAGGAATGCACTCAGGAAGGTGGCATGGAAATGGTCCATAGAGAGGATAGGCTTGCTCTAAGCTAACTCACTGGCTCGGCTCATTGCTGACTGCCAGAGTGGGCTGGGCTCTTGTGTAGTGATCTGAGTGCCTCAGCAGAGCTCAGTGCCTTGCAAGTACACAGAGGCACAGAGGTCCCATCCTGAGCTCTGGAGAGAGTGGTGGCAAGGCCCTACAGTAGCGTTTTCATGTGAGGCAGGTGGTCTCAGTAGCTGTGTCTGTGCTTAGCTTGGGCTGATTCACATCCCAGTGGTGCTGCTGCTTTGTAGCTCCTCCCCTAGCACAGGGTCTGTTGTAGGGCAGCAGTGGTGCTGTGTCTGCAGCCAAGCTGGGTTGGAAGTGCAGCTGTGTTTGTGTGGCACAGTGCCTGAGCAAGTGGGGCTGGTTGAACCTGAACGGTCTCTTCATTAGTTGAACAGTCACAGCTCCAGTGACTTAATTAAATCTACACATTAACTTTATTTCTGAGTAGTTTGAGTTTGCCATGTGGTGTCTTTATTTCTCTGGGGTGAAGGAAAAAATCATCTGCAAGCTTTGGATCCAAAATTCATAGAATCATTTAGGTTCATCATTTAGGAAAAGACCTTTAAGATCATCAGGTCCAAGCAGTTCAACAAAATTCTGCAACTGGGAAGTTACTAACACACTTAATATGCATCAGTTTACTGTACCTATCAGTTGTTGATTTTGATGACATACAGAGTACTGGTGTAATTAAGGCATGTTAATGTAATTATGAGCATGTTTTTATGCTTAAAACTTAAACTTTCAATGTTATTTAAATATTTTCATTCCTTACATTAAAAAGGAGCCTCACAGGATTTTTATTTTTGTGTTTTTCTCAGTCACTTACTGAGCAAAAAGATATCATGGCACAGGCTTTGAAATGTGACTCCATGGGCATGCGGTGCCCATAATCATAGAAGAATGTTCAATCTGAGAGAGACACGTGTATCAACCTGCACAAAAATCTCAGCTCTACAATAGCTGTACATGAATTGACCCTTTGTTTACATGCATATAATTACTTATTTCAGTATTTCTTCTTTGAATAGTTGTTCAGTATATATTGAAATGCTTATTTTAAGGTGGTGATTTTAGAGATGAAGTTGTAATTCTGTCGCTGTGTATTGTCGCCATTTTCTAGGATGATGATTACAGAGAAAGAGCTCATTGATACTTCCACGGAAAGATTTTCTTTGGATCGGCTGTATAAGGAACCCAGTGTTTCCAGTGCACAGATGATAGATTGTTGTAAGCGGCTGCTGGAGGAATCGTTGCCCTACCTACAAGGCATGCACCTTTGCATTTCCCATTTCTACTCTGTGCTGCAGGATGGAGACCTGTGTATACCTTGGAACTGGAAAAACTGAGGGATGTATCTGATAATCAGATGAATTGTTTTATTTTCTGTAAGAGGTTATAAATATGAATGTTTTTAAGAGTAAATTATTTAAATCGGTATTTTGATATCAGTATTCAGCTCACAAATTTTCTTCCAGCTGCTGCTGAGGAAGGATTGCAGTCCTAGACAATTTGCACAATGCGCAGTATTTGTAGTCCTGGGAAAGACATCTGTACATTACCCATACTGCTGTAGGAGTCCCAGTGTATGGTTACAGTTGTGAAACTGCATTTTTGTAGTGAATTCTGAAAATACATTAAATTGCAAGTCTGCAAAAATGTGCATGTGTATTTTTAATATACATGAATATTGCCAGCTAGATCATCTTAAATAAAGAGTGTGCTACTCCAGCCAGACATTACCTGCTGTCTTAAGGGGTTCATTGAATGCAGACGTTAAGTACAGAAGTTATCTGGTGGCAATGCTGGAATTTCTTATTGCTGCCTATCACTGAACTAGAAAAAAAAAACAAGGGAAAAAACAGCAGAATATTTCTCCTTTGCAGAAGAAAGCAGTACATTAACTTGGTGTCTACAGCAGAATTTCACATGCTGGGCCAGCATTGTTGCCTTAGAATTCCAAAATGTGCCAGTTATACTGTCTGTGGTTGCTTTAAAGCAGATGTCATTCTCTACTTGTTTTCCGGCATTTGCTGCATAAACACAGACAATCCTCTTTACTTACACTATAACAGATTGCAAATCCCATACACAACCCTTAAAACCTGAGTAGTTTAATGTGACACCTAAGGGAAGGAAGCACTGATCTGTGTGGGATTGTCTGCAAGAGTAAGTACTTCTCAGTAAGAACAAGGAGTTTGCAGTGTGGCAAACACGTGGATCCTTACTGGTACTTTATTCCTTGAAAAAAAAGGAAATAAAGCGTGAATGCACATCAACACTTTTTCATTGTAATACATGCCAAGATGCATTTTGGTATTTGGATTACTGCTTTGCAAAATACCATTTGAGAAAGACCAACTGTTCAACATTTCTGGATTTGAATTACCATAACTGGCAAAAAGAAAAGGAATTGTCAAGTGCTTACTTGCCATGTATTTTTATTTGTATTGAGTAGGGAAGTTGGTGTGGGTCTCCATTTTCTCCTGTTAGAAGGCACAGTATCAAGTTGTTTATTAAGATGTCAAACTTAAAGCAAAAATCCCCACTGTGATCTCAAAAACGACTGTTCTAAAACATCAAGACAAGCTGTGACTTCCTCAGGCCTTCAATCCAGGGGATTTACCTGCAATGCCTGGAGAGGTTTTGGAGATGAGTTGACAGTTTCTTCTAAGTAGTTAACTTCCATGGCACATGACCTCCCTCAGTCCATCTAGCACTGCTCATACTCTCTGTGCCCCACCTGTGCTAAGCTAGTGAGCCAGTCCCATCAGCCTTAGCCCAGTAATATTCCCTCGTTCAGCTCTTTGAAAGTAGGCTATCTTTGGGAAAAAAAAGACTGTAGTAGTGGGGGTTTTTCTTGCTAGAGTTGAATGACCCCTTACAGAGCTTGAGGGAAGAAGCAGCTGTCCAGTTTGACGGTAGAGGAGATGATAAAAGGTCTGAGGGAAGGTGAGTGGAGGCAAACAAGAACCTGATGCCATCCTGTGAGGACTGACACTACTGTCACCAAAAGCAGTGACTGTACCTTCTCTTTGCGGCACAGAACAGACAACTGAAACTGGCTGGAGAAGAAGACATGAAGAGTCTTTATGAAATAGAGCATGGGATGTTTCCACAAGTAATGGAGACCCTGACCTGGAATGAGGGTTGGAGAAAGGCAAAGCTTGACAAGGGGGAATGGGACTGAGCTTAAGTGTAGAAGCTGTGAAGTAGTTGCTGTAAAACATTTCTAGTCTGGGATGCATCTGAAGATTCTCACCATTCCTTCTGAGGGAAAACAGCCAAAATCCTGTGGCAGAATGTGTCAGCCCTCAAAGGGGAGCATGGCAGCTTGCTTTCCTGATGATTTCCTCCAGGCTAGGGTCTTGGGTCTGTGCAATAAATCCGAGTTCCAGTCCTCCCACCCTCCCACTGGGAGGTGGTTGGCTCACATGCCATGGAGTTGGGCCTTCCCTCTTCTGTTAGGTTTTGTTTTCCTGAGTTCTGAAGGAGATGCATTATAAAAATCTCTAAAACCGCTCAGAAGTTTAGCAATATAAAAATGAAGGTTGAGTATAGGTCAGTAATTCAGCAGTGTAAGGTCTGAGTCTTAACAGTGTTATTTTACAGTGCACTTTCTCTAAATCGATTTTGCTGCTGAATGATCAAGGTGCCTTTACAAACATATGGGCCTCTTTACATTCCTTAACATACTTAGAAAAACAGTGGGGTAAAAAGATAAGGTGCGTGTTGTAGGTGTTTATTTGGTCACGTTTGATTTATTTTGAAGACTGTCACCAAAGTAACTGAATTACCCATTTAGGTAAATGTATATGGGTTAAATCTGTCAGAATTACTTTTTGATTTCTAACATTTTATATATGGCAGGGGAAAAAAAAAAAAGGGGTTAGAACTCTGAAAATCTTTTGCCATTATGGCAGGGTGTAAACAGATAATGATTTGAAACTCCTGTGTTTTTAAATAGTGCAGAACACCTCAAAATCTGTTCAACAGACAGTGCTGTCACCTCATTGTGGAAATAGATTTGAATGAGTACTAACATCTACTGTAGTTTTATCCAGTACAAAGTCTTACTTGCTCTGTGACCAACAACTAAAAACGTTTCGTATGAAGTTTCAAGAAGTGTCCTCTTTAAAAACAAATCCTAATATTAAATTAGGTGGAGTTGATGTCTTGCTGTTTAAATCTTTATTGTTTGGCTTAGATTTGAGTTTTTCTACTGTTCAGAAATTTTAAGCATACACTTGAAAGGTAAATAAGAAATCCTACCACTGATCAAAGAATTGAAATGTGTGTTGGTTATCCGTCATGAGTCAATAAACCGTGATGCCCAGTTCGTGTCATTCAGCTTCTGAGAGTGGTTTAGTATTCTAGTGCAGCTGCCAGAAGGAAATTCAATGCTAAAATAAAAGAGATGGGGGCTTGAGACAAAATTTATCACCTTAACAAGTTGTTTTGATGCTGTTTAATACTGTGACCTTGAGATGCAGGCGCTGGCAAACATTTTCCATTTTGTCAGGTGTTGGCATAACATTTTACAGTATCAGTTGTTTGTGAATTCCAGTGTTACAGAACTCCTGCCTGTGTTTTAACAGCTGTGTATGAAAATTGCATGAAATTGCATGCAATAATGCGCATTTTGTTATTGTCCTTACGGCTATTAACTGCTAGGATACAGTCTCCAGCACTAGCAGGCTTGTATTCATGTTTTGTAAGACATTCAAAAGGTTGATAATGAATCTTGAGGAAGGCTTAAAAAGGGAAGTCTTCTAGAAGACTAGAGCTGATGTATCAAAGCATACCCAAAATTCATCAGAACTCCTCATGGAAAATGTAAATCTCATCTGGTTTGTGTACATGACTGCTAGAAAAATCTTTCTGAGGAAACTGAAATTTTTAAACTTAGTAATTTCCAGTTGTCTTTCTGAAAATATGTAGTATTTGTCTGAAAATGTTCTCTCTGTGACTCTCTGAACATGTTCATGTACAGTATGTGTGTGGTATATGTATACAAAGATGAGACTTTCCTAGTATTTCTTTATAAGCTTAACATTATGCAAATTTGTAATAGAGAAAGGCAGGAGGTTTTGTTGGGTTTTTTAATAAAAAAGGTAGCCTAACTAAGAAAGAGAAAACATAGCCGTAAATACAGTAAAAATGATGATTTTAAAAGCTGAGAGAGAAAGGTGATCCTTTTCAGCTGCATATAAATACTAGAGTAATTTGACTTTAAAATACAAGATTAAAAGCTGGGATCTCAATTCCGTGCATGGAAAAACTGTCTAGATACCTCCCTGGAAAGCCCCGTTAAAACTACAGTATATACTAATGTAACGGGAAAATAATCTTGTTTTGCAGTTTGTCCTTTTCAGCTACATATTCCTTACACAATTGCTTAAATGCTGAATAATTTAGTACTTCATTTTTGCTAAATCCTCCGATGGGGCGCTGCGTCTAAGTAGCCAGACTGATTGATTATGATCTCAGCAATGTCTTTAAGACAAAAAACCTTTAGAAAATATTTTATTTAGTAGAGCTGAAATGTAGTATTTTTTTGCCAGCTTTTCTATTCTGAAAGTGTCTCTTCTGTGATCTTCTATTTCCATAGCTTTTGGCTATTGTGTGGCTCCATATTTTAGTGACTTTAAATGGTTTTTAACCCTTTTGCTTTTCCTAATATATTTACCAAAAGAGCACAGGTTTAAATGTCTATGCTGTAAACTGTGCTAACTGCAGACCCCCCCCCAACATGCCTGAAATTGAGCTGCTTATCCTCTTTGTAAACTTCTCTTAGATTTTAACAGAGAATAAAATTTCGGAAAAGTGAGAGTGGCCCAAGTTTTGTGCCAAAGGTAATGGCTGCAATGGCAACATGGAACCATTTTTAACATCGAGATTAAATAAAAAGAGCAGGGTTAATTTTTGTCTTATTTAGTACTAACATCCCTACCTAGCTACTCAGAACAACATAAGGCAATTTACTGTAGATTAAGATACCAGTCAGCTTTAATTTCTTTTTCATTGTTTCTCTTTCATCATCTCCTTTGTCATTTGATTTTTATATGTTGCAGGGACATAGCTGAGTAGTCAGCTAATGCCTGTGGTAGCTGTGTGCACCCTCTCTCTGTAATGGGATATTCTGGGACCATTTACTAAAAGCAGCAATCGGATGGGAACCTGATGTCCTCCCTCAAGACTGCTCTGTGATCTGGCGGCCACAGTTCAAGATCAAGGCTTTTCCTTGATAGTGCTTTGTCCAGCCCACACGTTATTTTACCCATCGAGTTGTCGTGCTCCTGGGAACTTCTCATTTGGAGTTCGTTTTTTTTTAATGGGGTGTTTCAAGTTCATCTTGAGTCAGTGGGTTGTCGTTGTAGACTGAGTTTTTGAATCCTGCTTATGTTATAATCCAAGGACATGGGTAACTTCTGTTTTCAGCTTGCATTGATTTCAGACAGTCCATTGAGACAGAGCTGTAACTTCCACACGGTGCTAAAAAAAAAAAGAGTAAATGCAAATCCTTCAATTTCACACAATTAAAATTGCGATAAAGTGCTTAACAAGGAGCCCTAGGTATAACTTTAATTTTATTTCTCTCACCAGTTGGCAGCTAGGGCAGTGTTGTACAGAGACTGTATGATTTGGGGCTCACCCTGCTAGCAGGGTGCTGTGAAGGTGACATCTCAGAGAAGCCAAGCTACCAAGGGTAAGCCGATGTTGTCTTCATCAAGACTGCCTGTGCAGCCCCAGGGGAGGACATCTGATCATGGCAACCTCCCGCGTGGAGTGACCTGAGGAGCCCTGCTTATCTAAAAAATAGATAAATAAATAAATTAAATAAAAACAAAAATAACCACAGAAACAGAAGTGAGGAAGGGCCTTTCTTAAACTACTACCTGGGTTTGTAGCAGTGCTGACTGAATTAACAGCTTACAGTGTTTTGAGCTAATCCTCGGATTCAATTTTGCACAATTCAAATAAGGGAAGATTCCTGGAGGACGATGTTGCTGTCTTCGAAACAGACAATCCCTCCAGCCAGGTGATATTTAAACACAGGGCTGTTGGTGTATTGCATGATCAGATGCACATTCCTCTCTGTTTAATCTTTGAGCTAGCGAGACCTTTCTCTAAAGGTCACAAAGTGTTAATCTAGATGTGACTAACCAGTTCACAAAGGTTTTAGTAACAGGGAATCTTGTCTTGGTCAGTATTTGTGTGATGTCTAGATAGCTCGGTCTCTTGCACTCTGTATTACCACAAAGAAAAAAATTCAAATTAATGAATCAGAATTTAAAAGCCCATATGGCTGCAAATATTTCTTCACTGCTCAGGCCTTTGTTGCCCTGGCATGACAGACTTTGGAGGGAAAATAAGCTGTGCTGTAAATTAAAGGATATATGTGCATTCTGGTTTTAGCCAGAAATCTGTGCTTCATTTTGAGATGGTGAAAAGTGGGTGGGACAACAGACCCTGCAGGTCTAAACCCCTCATGGCCAAAGTCAGGACTTAAAAAAATTACATATACTGTATGGTTCTTTCCCTTTTTACAGGGTATAGAAACCATAACTGTAATTTTCTGGCAGGAGCCATATTTCATCTACAATTTATGCTCTGGCCTAAAAATGAGGAAACGGAACAACCAAGTTTAGGATTGCTTCAGCCTGGCACTTACGAATTTTTACCCACCTTCTTCCTAATGCAGTTTGTCATGACCAGCACTGGGCAGCTCTAAAGTGCAGATTCCAGCTGAGATTTCTCATTATAATTTAGTAGTATATCCCTAGCTGTGTGGCAGGGGAAAGCCATAGAGAACTTACTGCGTTTTCAGGTATCTTCAGATGTCTTCAAGGAGTCCTAACGGACCTTCTCAGCTCATGGGTGTCTCTTAGGAGCCTTGAAATTTAGTCATGTCTTCATTTGAAAAATCTCTTGAAGATACTCTCTCAAATACCAAAATGAAAACATACTCTCTCATCCAAGTAAAGCTGTGTAAGTCTGTATAGGGAGCATAGTATATCTGCATAGCTTCTTGGGACTAGAAGCTTCTTTTGGAGAAGGAAGAAACCTCTCTGTTCTAGCTAGGTACGTGTATCCTGAATTTCTCCTTCATTGGGTTAGTCTTGGTAGGTACAAATCATAGACGGGTTTATTTGAAATACCTGTGTTCAAAAGCAGTTAAGAAGAGAACAGTAAGAGATTGGGTGTTGAGCACGTCCCTGTTTTCCTTCCTCTCCTCCATTTGCCATTTTGAGTGTTAGTGAGGCTTCTCCACCTTGAGTATGGACCATTGGCTGTGATGCTGAGAGTTTGCCAAGAAATTGCAGACCAGGGCTTCCAAAACTGCTTTCTGCTTCTGATTAAAAAAAAGCTTCGCTGGGCACAGGCGCTGTGTCCTAAACCCTCATGCTCCATCATAGCCCCACAAAATGTAGTCTACCTGCATTCAAATATGTTCTTGCATGCTGCTCATCTCGCTGGTAAACTGTAGAGGTTATATACAAATACTGAGTCATCCATGGCACGGAGTACTTGGTCACTCCTCTGTTCTTTTTTGGTTTAAAGTTTGTGCTGATTTTGTCATTCCCTCATTGTTACCTTCTTTTATTATGTTCATTTATTCCAAAGATAAACCATCCTTTCTTGAGTTAATATTAGGTGAAACACAATTATGCAGTGATTAATGGAGGCCTAGGTGCAGTTAGCAATTACTTAAAATGGGCTGGATTTCCTAATGATTACATTGCTCTCTACAAATTAATTTTGCAGACAACTTATTATACCGAACTTTCTTGGATAATAAATTTGTGAAACCTTTGCAGCATCACCCTGAGGCACTAACAGAAATTGCCTCCTCACTGATAAATAATTTAGATGGGTAAGATCTTGTGCAGACTCCATACACTCAAAAGGCCTCATCAGTTCCCAGCTTCTGCGGGGAAAAGGTGACCACGAAAGCAAGGAGAACTGCCCTGGAAAATTTGAGCATTCACACCATGGTGCACTGTTAAAGTCATGGAACGTGTAGGTAAGAGGCACAAACAGACGATATCTGAAGAATAACTTGGAGTAGCTGTAAGCTGTGCTAATATTTCCCTTTCTGCTTTATTAGTCTTTGTACACCTCCTGCTAGCCAGGTTATAACCGTGGGATTATTCTTTATATGATGAGTATATTTAGAATGAATGTTTCTGTCCTATAACTTTAACCATAGCATAGGTTATTAAAAATTAATTTAATGGTCCTCTAGGATCCAACTCTGGAGGTAGCAAACAAGCGTCTCAGTTATATATTGTCTTTAATTATTCATTAAGAACTATGGGGACATTTTCTAGAACATATCTCTAGTGAAGCTCAGAGCTGTTCTAATGCCAACGACAAAGCTCTGCTACTTAGTTTAACAAAAATGGACATGATTTCCCTGTTGGATTTCTCTCTTTGAGCTGTGTAATATTTTATCGCATTTAATAAAGTTTATTACAAACGTGACTTGGTATAACAAAAGTCCTCATGGTGAGGCTAAAGCATCATTTAATTTTGAATGGACATTTTGCCAACAAGAATTTTAATATATCGCCATGCGTGTGAGCATAATAAATAGCTGAATACACACAAAGCTTCAGTACGAATAATTTTCTTGTACACTGGAGCCATTTTCTCAGCAGTTTGCACTCCCAGTTGCGTTTCTTCTATCCTCTGTGTTATTCTGATTTGGATGTTGTAGTTATTGCTGATTCTTTTTTGGTAAAGCAAAGATGTTCTCCTCAAATACTGCCAGTGCTGCATCCTCGCTGTGGGAAAGGGTCTCATTCCACTTTGTGCACCAGATGTACAGGTGCATAAATGTACAAAGGTCTATGGGAAGAGTATATCCAGGAAAAGGTCAACATTTTAGAGCCAGAGTTGAATTCAGGGTGCTAAAATAGTGTAACATTTTGTCTGAATAGTTGTTCCAGTATTTTATTTTCTTCTTGGTTGTTCTCTTTTCTTAAACAAATACTCTTAGACATGAATAAATTTTTCAAAGTTTATTAACTGTTGCGGAAGTGGGTTTCCAGTGGAGAATTGCACAAGAGTTACTGTAAGTTAAATGTACACTTAAAATGCTGTCAATTTTGTGATGACAAGCCCTTGTGTGGCTTCAGTGAAGTTCTTTCTCATTTACATGACAGTTAATGTGTTTTATAATATTTCCACTTTCCTGAAGGATTGCATTGCATTTCTGTAATCCCAGTTGGATGCTTTGCATCCGGAAATTACTGTTGAAACAATAGTGCACCAAGTGTTCTGGATTTCTTTGTAGATTTTTAATTCCTGCTATGAACAGGTCAAATGCACAGATTTTGTGAAAAGTATTTTTTCCCCTTAATATCCTATTTTGAAAGGAAAAGCTTGCTTTGTCCTGTAATTTTACTGTCCTAACAGGAGGGCACAACACGAGGGAGAAGATAGGTTGGTACATTCTTCAGCACAGTTATAACTGAGCTTTCAACAAAAGCAATGCGACGCTTCCCTCCCACTGTAAGAAGGTTCTGAAGAGAACCATACCACAAGCTTCACACTGACAAACTCACTTGACTGCGTTTTCATCATGCAGGGATATGGATTTCCTGTAGGATACCTCTTGGAGAAAGGTCCTGTCCATGTGCATTCCCAGTGATGTGCTGCTTCCATTAAGTGGCACTTTAAGGAACACCTAGGCCAGTCCTCTTGTATACCCTGCCTATGTTTCATTTCCAGAGATTCTGTTGGATAAAAAGCTGGATCCTCAGCTAAATTTCCAGCAAACAAAAGATGAGTGATGGTATTATGTGATCCAGCAGCTCAGAACAATTCAGCAGGCTCCAGCTCAGAGGGGAGGGCTGTGAGCACATGAGCTGTGCTGGAACCATGGGGACCCCCAGTTCTCCTTCCCTGGCATGACTCACGCTGCAAGAGGAACATTCTGGTGTCTGGTCCTTGTGAGAGGAGATCCATGCATCTTACTGGATTTCTCCATCCACATAATCTCTGCCATCTCTGGAATCAGCATGAACCAGAGTTTGAAGAACCCGTTGGTCCACACAGAAAGAACAAGAAAGCAAAGGCACTGCCAGCAGTTTCTGACCATCCTTCAGGTCATGAGCTCTGGGGAGAATCAGCACTTGGTCCTGTGATGTGCCTACAATGGAGACCAGGTAAGGATCAGAGTCTTCCTGCAGGACTTGCAAAGACCTGAGTGAAAGGAGAGCATTTCAGTCCTCCCTGCAACAGTTTGTTTGCCGGTCCCCTTCAGACAGGCTGGGATGTCATTAGGGACACGAGTGCTGTGTTCTTGTCACGCTGGTCATCAGCAACTAGTGCTACATCTGATGTTGCATCTGCTGCTGCTGTGGGTCACAGGCCAGCAATACCTGGGGAGTGCAGGGACCCGCACTGGGCAGGGATGTCTCGGTAAGGGGAGGGGCTGGATGGTGCGAAGCGTCTCTCCAAGAGCCAGGACTCCCCACATGAGGGAAAAACGCTCATCCTCTGTGGGGTGCCCAGCCAGGAGAGCTGGAGGCTACCTGGAGATTGGGCAAGGAACACCACAAGCAAGGAGAGCACAGCTGTGGGCAGGAGGGCTGCAGGCAGCAGCTTTGCACCATGCTATGGGAGCACGAGAGCTGTGCTGAGGCTGAGGGCTGCGGACCAGCACCAGGGGTGTTGATTCTTTCTAGAGTGATACAGGACATGTGGGGTGGCTGGGCTGTTCCTGCTCACCTGCTTGTAAAAAAATGTGTCAGTCTCCTGGAAATGCTTCTTTATGATGGAAATGCTTAGGTTTGGTACAGGATAACTGTGAGAACTGTAGTCATCCCGGTATGGAGGGGTCACATCTAAAAAGACCACACAACCCCCACCCCAAGCTCTATGAACGGGCCTGCTCATGGGGCAGAGGTGGGTGAACAGGCTTCTCCCATTTGCTCACATTTTATCTCCAGAGGTTTGCCTTATCTCCAGGCCTTACAGGCTGCTTTTCCTTCCTGAGTACAGGCAGTGACAGTCAGCAAGCAGCATTCCTAAAGTGCTGCCAGTGGAGAAAAAGTGTTCCAGAGGAAGTGTGCTGTTACAGCAAAGTTGGCCATGAGACCCCACCACATCCCACCCACTGCCCATCAGGGACCTCTCAGGATGGGCTGAATGCCCACCTCTCCATCATCACCATGTGCTGCCCTCCTCCAACACAAGGCAGCAGTTCCTCAGCGCTCACTAAGGCACAACACTCTGTTCCCAACACCTTCATGCTCTGCCACTGCCATTTCCCCCCAGGGGCACAGCCAGGCCCCTCAGCTCCAGCCCCTTAAGTTGCAGTGCAGGACATGCTGTTTAGGGCTCCACTGGCCCTAATTATATTCTGTCTTTTTTTTATAGCACGTTCAAAGACAGAGACACCCAGGTTATTTGTGTATCTTGAGGGTTGCATTCAGTCTCTGTCCAGATGAATTCTTTGGGTCTTGTTTTTCATACGAAACAGAAAATTTCTATTTTTAACTTAGCTATTTAAATGATAAATCTACGATGAGGTGTGGTCTAATGCAGAATGAATCTCTCAAATGTTTTAACAAAGGAGAGTAGGGTGTGTGGGACCTGGAGCTCTGTCGTGCCAGAGAAGCAGCCCCGCCAGCGCGATGAAAGATTTTTGACACATGCTGCCCCTACATTTCTGGTATTTATTATAGCGGGAAGGGAAGACAAAAGCTCAAGGGAAAACAAAAATCTAGGTCTGCCTCAGGTTATTATAAACTGAGAATTGATAGGCAGGCTCAATTGCCTGTTGCTAAGCAGCCAAGAGAATTGGTTGACCATACCCTGGGCCTTTTAAAGAAAAAACACAAAGCAGAAAGCTTTGCGTGTGTGTATGTGTGTGTGTGTTTGGTATATGAAATAACATGTAAATATCATATTGGAATGCAGACACCAAATATTTCTCTTCTGTTGAATGTTTGTGAGATGCTGCTGGATGGGTGATGTGAAATAAGTCAGGCCTTGGGTGGGCAGGATAACCTTTGCTTTAAAATAAAAAGAGAGAGAGGGATTCTGCCATACAGCCAGACCAAGCAGCACTTTCTTAGTGTCTCCCCATGGAAGACTCTGTTTAGGGCATGATCTCGCATCCCCCTGAAATGCTGAATGCTGATGATCACAGGAACTGATTCCTGGGGAGCCAAGTCCACCCCTCTCCCAGCCCCTATCACCTAAGTGGCCTTCAGCATTATTTCTTTCCAAACTCCCATGTATAAAACAGCACAAAGTACTGGAGAGCCCCCAGCCCTTATTCTCACCACTGCTGTTCCCAGCTTGCTTTTGGCCAGAGCTGTGGGAAAGGCAGGATGCACAACTCGTACTGGGTGAAGTAACACCAGGTCCCGCAGAGAGAAGGGAAAGCCCAGCCCCACCTGGGGGCACCCACTACACTGCTGGCTTTCTAGCTCCTGGCTTTCCCCCTTTGTGCTCCTGGCAGTCAGGCAGCTGAAGTGGGAGAAAAACTGTGTCTGCCTGGAAAAACAGTCTGCCAGAAGGTTATGGAGGTTTTTTGTTATTTTCTCATTGCTCAGACAAGCTAAAATGGTAAAATAAAATAGACATTATACTTGGTGAAGAGTATGTTGTCTTGGGAACCAGCTTTGCTCTCACCACCCATGATTATTTCACACCCTTTTCCTTGTTGCTTCAAGTGTGATTTGGCCTGTCTTAAAGCTAAAAACCCAAAGCCTAACTTGGTTTGCAATAATCAGTCTCAAAGCTGGCGATTTCTGTGTTCTGACTGATATCCCCAAGTCCCTCCTCCACTCCAGTACTTTCCCAGCAGCCCCTCACTCACCAGCAGCACCCACAAGGTTACCTCAGTTCAGAACAGGTCTGCAGCAACCTCACCCCTTTGCACCAAACCGTGTCTTCCCCCACCACCCAGAGTGAATCCCCTTGGAAGCTGCTCACTCCGGAGCATTGCTCCCTGTCCAAACCAGCTGTAGCACATGCTCCTCCTCCTCACACATGCCAAGCAGACCCTGGTTTGCAGGGGTTTTGGGGTGGTGAAAGCACTCTGGTACCATCCCTGGCTCACTCAGTGACTTGGGGTGTGCGTGGGCACATGGGGCCATCGCTGCAATGTGCAAACACGGGCAGGCACAAGGAGGGAACACAGCGGAGCTGTGCCATCGGGAAGGGTCAGCCCACCCCTGCTCCCCCTCCTTCCTCGAGCACTGGCCTAAAAATAGATGTAATCAGGTTTCAAAAAGGAAAAGAAACGGAAAGGTCAAGTGTCATGACCTTAGACATGCTCTGAGGCTGCTTTTCTCCTGGCGTAGCTCGCCCTCGCTGGGCCCCCCGATGGCGTTTCCGGACCAGAAGCAGCCGGGGTGTACGCCCTGGGCACGGCCATCAGCTGTGGCCTCTGATCGGGGGGTTCTTCCTTTTTATCCCTCCCCATCCACCTTCCTGCCGCCTGCAACCGGCTCCTTCCTTGCCTGGGGAAAAGCACTGGTGGGCGCCCAGGGCTCCATCCCTTCTCCTTGCTGCAGTCACCTCACAGGGCCAACCCCCTCCACTGGGGCATCTGCCAGAGCCACACTGATTTTGGGGTGCTTGAGCCCCACTCTGTACCAGGTGGGTGCAAGGAGGCACCCAGAGTTTTCCTTTCATGAGCCCACAAGTGTTGACTTGCCATGGCTGGCCCACATGGCTGCACTGCTCTTTTTGATTTTGTCCCCATCACAACAGAATAAAGCAGCACTTTTCCCAACCGGTGAGAAATCCCTCCTTCCTCCTTTGCTTTTTCCCTGCTCAAATAACATCTGAAAAACTTTGGTAATTTTTTTGTGCGTATGTGCTCAGTGCAGGTATGAGTCAGGACTCACACTTTGCCTTCTCTTTCCTTTTAGTGCAGTGAGGAACACACAGTCCACGCTCTGGATCCAACCAAAGATCCACAGAGACCATCTTCTGCCTCTGCCAGCCCCAAGTCTGCCCCAGCAGTCTGCATTTATGAATGTTGCAGAAGTCACTATACTTCATCGTTCATCAGTGCATATGAGGCTGGCATGGCAACAAAACCCTTTCCTGTGCTTTCCATGTGCAAGATTTTCATGTTTCCTACTGGGAGTATTTTACTCAATGGTTTAATTTTTATTGCAGCAGGAAAATGTAATCATGCAGCAAAACCAATCTGTGGGTGCTTTCATCTCAGAGCATCCTAGGGGCAGACAAAATCTGCACCATGTCCTGGCCTGCAGATACAGGAGCTGGCAAAGCACAAATACTGCAAGCAAAGCTCCCATAACACATTATTCTGCAGAAGGCAGAGAGGGCAGGATTTGGGTTTCTGGAGATGCCATGCAGCTGCTCCCTCCTCTCCAGGGCTGGGGGCAGGAGGGCAAAAAAAAGGCATGTTAAATAAACCCTAGCATTTCTGAGATGTGAATGGTTATTCTAACTGCCTGACATATTCAGCAATGTAGCACTCTGTCTTTAGCATTTTACTTGTTCCCTCAGTTTGTCCTTGTCCCCTGCTTTTATCCTATAAAGCTCCCACCTCCGTGTTCCCAGTGCTTCCTTCTGGCTTGCCTGTGCCTCAGCCCTCCTCCCGCATCCTGCATCCCTGGGATCCTTCCTTATAAAGCACAGCGGAGGATTTCAAAGCCGGTTGTCTCTATACCAGTCCACCCAACCTTGCCCAAAATAACTGTGGCACACAGAGAGGTGGTGGCTGTCACACAGAAAACAAGTGTTTTCTAGGAGCCACCAGTAGCTGTGTGCACACACTTTGCACAAGATGTCTTGCCATCAACAAATGTCCTGGATGGATGCATGAGGATCTATAGCAGATATTTTTTAAAATCCAAAACGTTGATACTAGAAAATCACTCCGAAAGGGTATATTCAGAATAATACTCCCTTTTCCTTAATTAAGAAGATTTATCTATTAGATAGGCATATTTTCTGCTTTAAAATGTTCATTACTTCTGCAGTTTTCTGCTTCTGTATATCATAAATCTATTCTGGGCACCTGGCTTCCTCCATAATGATGTGTGGAAAACCTGGTGCATTTCATGTTATTTACTACTGGTTATTTGCTTCATCAGCAGTACCAGGATCCCATCCGAGGTGGGATTTGCCTCAGGATCCTTGAAAACTTTAGCTCGGAATATATATCAGAGAGCTGCTTTAAAAAAAAAAAGGTAAAACCAAGCCCTTCCAGTAGGAAGTTTCCTTGACCCAGATGAGATCTCATGCCAGTTGATGAAAAAGTTTTCGTGGGAGACTGGCTCAGCCTGGCCAGTGGTGCCAAGCGGTACCTGAAGACATCAGGTGTTGCATGAGCCCTTGGCCCTCCTGGTTGAGCACAGGGAAGTTCATGGCCATTGGTACCTTCAAACCTGTAAGATGTGCTCAGGCAGCAGGGACCCCTGCTCACAGTCCAAAAGGATATGTGTGGGCCGCCATCTCCAAAACACCCTACGTGGCCCACTGGAGGAAAGGCAAGGCAGTGTTGTGAGACTGCAGGTTGAACACATTCCCACCCCTCTGACCTGCGTGACCTGTAGAATGGGATCCATTGATTGTTTTTTTTATTCTTCATACTGGTCAAGTCTTGCTACAACCATAGATGCCAACACACCTCTCCCTCGCTCCACCGCATGCACCTCTGGGACATCAGAATTAGAAACACTCAGTGCCAGACCACATGCAGCCCCAGGAAAGGGTGTGGGAGCTCAGGGGTGCTGTTCCCATGGGGCTCACACAGACTGTACCTCAGCTGATGGGGACATCATCACCAAGACACCTGTGGGCTCCCGGGACCCCCCCAGGGACAGCAGCGCCCCAAAGGCTTTGACAACTGGTTTTATGGACTTGAGCACTGTGTGTCCTGGCTTAGAACACCCTGGCACAGCAGCCCCACGCTGCTGGCGAGCAGGGAATGCTATTTTGGGGATTGAAACCTTGCTCTTACCAAGCTGTGGGGGCTGTCAAGGCTCGCTCTTCCTGCTGGGGTTGTGAGGGGTTGTCCACCAAACTGTGTCTTGTCGGCCACATGACTGCTGAAATGTGTGGGGCTGTGTTAGTGCTGGAAGTCACAGGATTACCTTGTGTCAGGTCAAAAAAAATCTGAGAATTTTTAATAGCACAAATTGCAACTTCTTCTGAAAGTTAATGAAAACTTTTCCTGAAAACTTTCCTTGCAAGGAAAACTTGCTCCTATATCCACCTAAGCTGAGCATCTTCAGCAGCTTGAACAGGGTCACCAAGCTGAGCTGAGGAGGCTGAACACAAACCTTGTGATGTGCAGTGTGACCTCTCCAAGCAGACGAGAGTTGTGCTGGTGAGCCGAGTTCTGGATGTTTTTCTTGAGGTTTTTTCCAAAGCTTTGGCTGATGTTGGCCATTTACCCACAGCAGCAGCATTGCAGAGCACATGGCAGAGGAGCAAGAACATGGGCAATGTGCAAAGAATTGGGCTCTGGTACATGAAGTGCATGCCCACAGCACAGTCCGATGCAAAACCTGTGCCAGGACCTCTGACACATTCAACAGAAGCTCAACATGCTTGTGCCCCATCTGCTTTGGGGTCCTGCTCCGAGTGGCACAATTACACACAGGCAGGGCCTGTGGCCTGAGCCATGAGTTGTCTCGTGTACTCTGTAGCTCAGCTCAGGGTCTGTACCATGAGATTGTCCCACCTCCTCTCACTCATCCTATGAACAAAAATGTGTGTTGGAAGTGAAACCTTCCTGAGAGAAGCCTGGTTTAGACAAGACTGAAAATACTGAGGGATAATCACACTGGCTAAAGGAGGATTGGGCTTACTTCAAAACATTTCTTGTGAAAAACACTGATTCCTCATGGCGTTTTTTATGAACTCCTAAAGCTCCACCAGCTTCCCAAAGCGAGAATTTTGCTTCAGCTGTCCTTGAGAAACTTCATATGCCAGCAGCCAAGTGGTGCTGCACAGAGCATGGCTCTTGCTGTGGCAGATGGAATTCAATTACTTAATGTGTCACAACCATGACTTTCAGGCTCCTGCTGCCTCGCATCTCGAGCAGGAAGAGGGTCAGAAGCCATCAGCCTGGGTGCAGCTTCTCTACTCTGTTTGCACTCGTAGAACAGAAAACAAAAAGCAAACCCCCAGGGCCAGAGGTTTCTCCAAGATTGTGTTTCCACAAAAAGCAGTTGGATTCCTCCTGGTTTGTCAATCCTGCTGCTAATCCTTCTGTGAGAGGACATCACTGGTTACCTGAAACCACACAACAGTGGAGGAACCTGCTCTTTTGAGATACAGTTCCTCGGGACTTGGCACCTTTGCTAGAACTGGGAGCCAAAGCAGGGTCATCACGCCCCGGCTGTTTGACACGGACACATTTGCAACAAACCACTGCCTCCAAGGTGCGCTCAATTCAGCAGGCAGACCTGACGGATGTTAACAAAGGCTTTTTAATTACCCTTTGGGAAATACTGATGAATTATCAGGAGGAAACTTTGATGGGCAATCCTCAGAAGGCAAGGAGCGGCTCCCAAGGAGGGTAGCAGATGAGCCTTGCTGAGCTGTTCAAAGTCATCTGGGGTTAAAAAGTGAATACCACATAGCAGAAAGTAAAAGAATTATGACAGTGGGTCAGATCTGGTGTGTCTCCTCATCCCAAACCTCCCTCTAGTAACAACGAGTAGCAGATGTTCAAGGAAAGATGAGAAATGGAGTAAAAGTGATATCTTTGTATGTTCTCCTGGTTTTCAGCACACAGTGGTTCTGGCAAATCTCTAAGTCCCAGGGATAAATCATACATGAAATCTTTTATAATTCTTATTTCTGTGATGCATGACTATGAGATCTTTGTCCTGAATCCACATGAGCTCATTCAGCCACTGGACCAGCTTTTCAGAAAGACAGCATTATTGCAATATCCTGATCTTCTCTGTGGCTTTCCACATGACTGCTGTGGAAGGGCAGCCTGCCAAGCTCTCTAAATCCAGCCAAGAAGCCTACCAGCTACCACTCAACAAGTCATCAACTCCAGTTTCCCAGTAGTTACATTAATGGTTGCAGCTCTGACCACAGGGGGAATGGTGTGTCTCCCTCTGTGGAGCAGGAACAAGGCCACAGTGCTGGGTTGCTCAGTCCTCCGGGGCTTAAGGGCCATTAAAGACTGCCAGGACGGCTGCAGATTTCTGTGCAGCCTGGTGGAATATCCCAAAGGTTTTGTGAAGAAAGGAAATGTGTAAAAACACAGGGGAGACTATTTTGTCTGTGCAGGAGGGTCTACCCATGTTCAGGTGGATTGGTTTTGAAAAAGACAGAGTGAAGAGGCAAAAGCTTTTTTTCTCAAGAAAATGCTCCATTTCAGCTCCAGACATTGCAAAGCAGAGGACAGGGTTGTAAGTTATAGCCTCAAGCAGCTCCCATCCCTGTGCCCTTGGGGTGCCCTGGGGCACATCCCCAAGCATCAGCCACCTCAAGGTGCTTGGAGAGGCAGAGGGGCTGTGGGTCAGGGAGAGGACGTGGCCATTCCGAGGGGCAGTCCCAGGCTGTAACCCACACTGGAGACTGCCTGCTTCCATGGGCTGAGCTGGTGGCAGGAGAAAAAGGGAAAACTTGGGGCAGCCTAATCCAGCATTAAAGTGCTCACTAATTCTCTCCTTCCTGAGGACACCTGAGCCGCGGGGCTGGTGTGTGGGGGCCGGCGGCTGCCGTCCCAGTTGGCCTGAGCAGCTGCAGCCATCTGCAGTACTTGTCTCCAGCAAGGTGCAGTTTCTGCAGGATGGATGCCCCAGGGCTGGATTTCTGCTCCTCAGGAGTCACCCCAGTTGTGAGGAGACAGGGATGCAGTTTTCTGGACAAAAGGAGAGGGAATATGTTGCATCAATAATCCTGGAGCCAGGTGGGAGATGATAAACCTCTGTGTCTCTCCAATAGCAATGTTTGGGACGAGGGAGAAGTGGTTGCGTGGAGCAGAGCTCTCCCCTTACCCCAGTAGTCTGAGCTGCTGGGAGCCAGGATGCTATTGGAAACTCTGCAAAGGGCAGGCAGAGAGAAGGCAGGGAAGCCCTATCCCACGGGGTGAACAGGGCAGGTCCTGCTGTAAGCAGCTCACATGCAGATTTTACCCCCAGTTTCTGCCAACGATAAGGAAAACTGACAGGTCTGTGAAAAGGTGAGATAAAGCAGCAACCTTCTGTGAATTCGTGGCTTTGCAGCTTTGCATCTTTACAATGTGGTAATGGACACACTCAGATCCAACAGTAATATAAACTGACCTGAAAAAAATCAGATTGATGCAAAACCTAAAAAGGAGAAAAGATACAAGGACAACGCACTTTGCATTTTCCTGTCCTCTTGGGTTGTTAGACCCGCTGAGGCTGAAGCAACTTTCAAAATGCATAAACAAATCAAAGAACTAAAAATAACACCAAATTATTAACTCGCCCAGCTGTATATTCACAAGCAATGCTTACTTTTAAAATAAAAGGATTGGATTTTTAAAATCTTTGCTATGTACTTAAGTACACCATAGGCTGTGGTGAGCAGACATATCTATATCCTTCATCAGCTTTGCCTTCTACCCCACACACTGATGGGGTTTTTTCTCCTCATCTTTATTTTCTACGCTTGGAGAATGAAATCAGCCCAAGGACCAGAGGAGCTTGCTGGCTCTTCTGCCCTCACTCAAAGCAGCTGGGCAGTGCATGAACATCCATCTAAGGGCTGTCATCAGCCCAAGGGGCAGAGGGTGAGATCCAGCCTGGAGGATGCTGGTGTAGGGCAAGGAAGGTGAGAAGGGCATGGGAGTGATTCTCACAAGTTACAGCTCAACTGCAGGATTGCTGAGTGCTCTCAAGGGAGGTCCCAGGCCAAGTCTTGGGCCACAGTCCCACATCTGTAAAATTGGGATAATGTTTTCAAAGTTTACATGGCATTCAGGAAGGTTGTTGACTATGAATGGTCATGAAAAGCTCCACCATGGCAGAGTTGTGGCCCTTATAAGGGCTGCTGTCTCTCACTTGAGAGAAAAGGCTTAATTCAAATCAGCTGTCCCCATTGGTATTAAAATTGTTATCACCATTCCTCTTTTGGCTGTCTTGGTGCAATCATCCTTTTAGAACTAAAACTGCATTTTAAAGATTTAAACTGCAATTTGACCTCTATGGCTCAGCCAGATACCTTGAAAATAAAGGTTGGAACTTGCTTTTGATTTTCTTCCCACAGTTCTGGCCACGACTGGGCTTAAAAATATAAATACCAGTTATCAGCATTCAAACAAAAATGACTCGGAGGAAAAACGGTGCCATTATTTGGAAGCCACAGCACAAACTGCTGGCTACCCCCCTTCAGAGCGATAAAACATGGATAGTTTCAGTGAAGAAGCAAAATTAGTGCCTGAGTTTCCTACCCCTGACTGCTATTCCAGACTGCAGTTTAATTCAGCTGTTTATGTGAAGATGCCCTATTGGGATAAGGCAGTGAATCTATCCAATGTTGCGGAGATGAATGCCTTTATTCTTCCTGAAATAAAAATGGTGTCACGGGATCTCTCATGCCTCCCCACAGACAGAAGCTTGATTTAAAATGCTGTCTGAGGGATCACATCACTAGAAGCACATATTACTTCCTAGCTTGGTGCTGGGGTGTTGACAGAAAGCAATAAAGTGTCCTCAGCCATGACGTGCAGTGAGATGTTGTGTTCCCAAGTGCGGCTCAGCACCCAGGCACCTGTGCTGTGGCAAGGGACAACCAGGCTCTTCAGTCCCTGGACCATGATGGCAGATTTGCACCCCTTCTCTGGAGATATTTTTCTATCCAAATCGGTATAAGCAGGGCTTTGTAAAGAACTAATGAACTTGAAACATCCCCGCTGCAGCATTTACTCAGCTCGGCTTTTGACAGTGTAATTTATATTTCCCTGTCCACACTGCTATTTTCAGACACGGTTAGTACAAGTATTTCAAGTGTAAAGATCCTTGCTAAGCAGAAACTTCCCTATAATTTATCTATTATTTGAACCATCCCTTGTAACGTGTTTGCATTATGGTGTCAGCAACCTCCAGCTGACATCACTGGACATCACGGACACCCACCATGCCCCTGAGGAGGGCTGGAACCTGGGCCACTGGAAAACACAGCTGGCTTCTCCTGCCATCAACTGGGAAAGATGCAACAGCAGGCACCACCTGCTGCTGCAGGACCATCCTGACCCAGCAAGGAGCTACAAAATTGCCAGGGGTCATTTGTTTTTGCCATGGTCACCACAGAGTTTCCCAACGTGGAGAGAGAAGAGAAGCATTTTGTGGTTAAGGAGAACGTAATAGGGGGAGTGTGTGGAGGAGCAAGGCTTTGCTGGCTGGAGTGGGATTGCCCTGAGAACAGGTCTGTGCCCAGAGGTGGAGAACAGCCCACATGTGGCCCACTTGGAGAGGCAGTGTGAAAGGAAAAGCACTGCTGTTCACAGTTTGTGACAGCCCAGCCTTTAGAAAACAGCCATCCTGGGGGAATGGAGTGCGTTGTGTGACTAGGTACACTTGCAGGAGGAGTGACATTTTCACTGCAGTTGCTAAAACATTATTTTTGAGCCTGGCTTGATGTCCTGCCCCTCCCGCTGCCCAATGTGTTTAGAAGAGGCAGGCAACAGGCAAGCAGGGCATGGCTTTAACAAACACTTGGCCACGAGGAAAAAATGACTGGGGCCACAACACAGAAATCTCACTGCACTGAAGTCACTACCAGGAGTAAGGCTGTCTCACCACCACCACCACACAACATACTTGGCTTTCTTCCCTGAGGGCCCATGTCCTTTGGAATAAACCCCTTCTCTGCTCCTGTAGCCATTCCCAATCTCCTCGTGGGAATTTGCTGTGTTGAACACCATCTTGGGGCTAACTTTCTGGCACAGCACTTCAGGGTCAGCTCTGCTCTGTGATGGCTTGCTCAGGTCTCCTCCAGTGATGTTTTCTAGACAGTAAGTGAGGTGAATAGACAAATTGTCCTGAAAAAAAAAGGTATTATTCAGTGATTTGCTACCTTTTCAACAAAGGCAAGAAGTAAATAAAATAAGTAAATAGGCACACTTATGAAGCCATTGATCTGAGAGGGAAGAAGCTGAGCTGATGGGGGAATGATGACTCCACAAGCATTTATGATGCAAAAAGTTTTAATGGCATGGCACTGGTTCCTCAGCAAAACCTGGTTCAATTCCTGCACTGTACAAATCCCTGTGTTGGTGGGCACAGGCCTGCATCACTGCTGACCATTCCTGCAAGCAGGGAAAACTGCTGGGCAACAAACTCCTGGGTTTGTCTGCAGCCAGGCTAAGGGACACCTTTGTGCCCCTGTGCAGCTTTGCTCGGGCCACCAGAAGGAAAGGGCAGCTTTTCCTTCAGGTCTGGTCCCAAGAACAGCTTCTGAGCCCAATCCCAGAAACAACTCCATGTGAAGCATGCTGGCAGAGGCCAAGGAGGCAGACTCCCCTCTTGCACTCCTACAACTGCTGCTCCTGAAACACAACCCTAGTTTTAAATCAGCTGCAGTGAAACGGAAGGCTTTGAGAAAACAAACTCCTTCCAAACATATCCTTAACTTCATTTCCTCTGGTGGCCCTCCTTCTTTCTGGGCTAGGTTTCATGGGTCACTTTGTATTTTAGGGTTTTTTTCTTCTTCTTCTAATTTTAATTCTTGTCCCACCAGGGGTTGTTCTTTCATAGGATCCCAAACATGAATTCTCAGATGGCAATGAGAGCTGAGACAGGGACTTGCCTGTGTTCTCTCTGCTTTTTTTCTTTCCTCTTTTTTGCTAGGTTTTAAGCTGAGCTCTTAACATATCCCATATTTTATTCATTTAGGAGGATTCCTTTACACCACATGAAAAGTAGATTGTCTGCCCAGTCTGTAATCACGCTAAAAAGATTTAAACCAATAATAAATACAGCTTTTTTCCTAAAATATTTTTTCCACCAAACACCACTTCCATTAAAATGCAGCCATTTGAGCACTATTTATTTATCGTGTTTTCAAACCCACAGTTGGATCATCCTTATCAACAGTCGCTTCTTACAAAGACAGCAATGTTCAACACCCTAAACAGGGGTAGGGTTAAGATTCACTTCCCTGAGGAGTTCAGCTTGAGAAAAACTTGGTAGAACTGGCACAGTTTCTGGACAGACCCAGAGGATGAAGGTGAGGGATGGGCTGTGAGCTTTGTGGCTGGTTCACACAAGCATGCAGACCATCCTAGGCATGATTAATGTGGTGTTTGTTACTCTAAGGCAGTGGATTAAATTATTTTTGCCAAAAAATCTATTCTTAAGTGCAGTACTCCCAGGCCACAGCAGCTCCACTGAAATGTCACTAGCTGGGATTGCAGTTAAGTCTGACAGATTTTCATCTCCTCTTCCATTTCTCTTGTTGGCAGAGAAAGGTCAGGTTTGCCTCATGCAAACCAGCCCTGAAGCACCTCTAGCTCCATCTTGGTAGGATTCCCCCAGAACAAAGCTGGCGGGTGGAGAAACCATGCTCCCTGATATTTGTAACAGCGAGAGAAAGGTCCCAAAGCCCTTTCCCTTCCTGCCCCCAGCACAGCAGCAGCAAGCCCTGACCTTCCCTGTGGCTTCCCCAGGCCTCTGCCACTTCTCTATGTGTGTGTGATTTTTATTAAAACAAAAACAGAAGCAGAAAACCACGCCAATTTTCAAGGCCTTCCCAGGGTTAGGAGTCACAGAACAATAGACTCACAGAAACACAGACCCAAGAGTATCATAGAATCAGAGAGTCATCGAATGGCTTGGGTTGGAAGGGACCTTTAAAGGTCATCTAGTTCCAAACCCCCTGCAATGATCAGGGACATCTTCAACTAGATCAGGACGATCAGAGACCCCACCCAACCCTAACCATGAATGTTTCCATGGATGGCACATCTATCGCCTCTCTGGGCCACCTGTGCCAGTATCTCACCACCCTGACTGTAGAAAACCTTACTTCTTCCTTACATCCAATCTAAGCCGTCCCTTCTTCGGTTTGCACCCATCACCCGCAGTGTAATGGCGACTAAGAAGCTGGTGCCCGGGTCCCTCCGCCGTGCCCGGTGTCACACACCCCGCGGCGCTGTCCCGTCCGGGTGCCGCCGGGTGCCGCTGGGTGCCGCTCTCGCCCCGCCGAACCCGCCGAGCCCGGC
>VZTE01001494.1:887894-905449 GCA_013397775.1 Eulacestoma nigropectus
CCCCTCCGCCGGCAGCCCCTGGCTCCGCCGCTGCCGGGACCCCCAGCCCCGCCGCCCCTCCGCCGGCAGCCCCGCCGCGCTGGGAGCCCCCGGCCCCGCTCCCCTCGGCACGGAGCGCCCAGGGCCGGCAGCAGGGCGGGGACGCGTCCCGGCGGGAGCATGGCCGGGAACACGCCGTGTGCTCGCTGTTGGCATCTCGGGTTCCTGCCTCCAGAACGAGCCCGAGCTCTCCGCAATCGCCTGTTCCGTGGCGGGGGTGGCGATCTCCCAGCCCCACCGCCGGGGAAATAGACGAGGGGCTCTGCCCAAAGACCTGCAGCGGGCGTCCCCGTTTTCCCATCGTTTCCCCGTCGGAAACGCAGGCTACCGCACGTGCCGAAGCTCCATCAGGGTTGCGGACAATGCAAGGCTGGAGACCCTCAGACCAAACCTTTATGGTAGCACCCAGGGGCTTCACTCCCGCTGTACTCAACGAGAATCCGACACTTCAAACAGCTTCGTGGATCTGGGTGCTAGAAGGCAAAAGATCAAGGGAAGTAGGCTAACACAGGTTTTGGAGCTTTTCGTTTGGCAGCTACATTTTATGGCACATTTTCGTTAAGTGAGTTCAGTTTGTCCCTCTGCTAACACACTGTACTGCATTTTTTTGGTGGTTTTTTATTGAACAGAATGAACCTTCAGATGGAAAACACTGGATTGTGTAGCATGAGGATAATAGTCTAAATGAGCATATTTTCATTTTACTAGTGGATGTTTATTTTTAAGCTGGCAAAGAGCAGATGGGCAACTATCAGCAAGTACAGGATAGTGGCAAGAGCAGCTGGACAATGCATTAGCTCATCTCTATTTAAAAGTACCTAATTAGGACTTCAATACCAGAAGTCTCTTAAAAATGGAAAACAAGTTCTGACTACAAACTAGTCAGAACTACTACAAACATAAAACAAATTTCCCTATGTTCATCACTGGTGAAGTTCAACAACCAGTTTTACTCGTGGACTTTTCTGTTTAGAATATATATACTGACGGTTTCCAAAGAAAAGAAGAAACAGGACATGGGAACAACTCAGTAAACACAGACTTCAGATGTAACATCTACTGAAAAATTCATTAAGTACCTACCTATCTGTTTGACCCCAGGCCCATTAATCCCAGAGTGAAAGGTCTGACAACCCAAGAGGGTGTGGGCTTTCAAGAGGTCTTTCTTCTTGGTCCACATGGTTTCCTCACAAAGGAAGCCCCTATCCCGCACATGCACAGCAGCAATGTCCCTGTGTGACTTTTATATCCATTGGAGATTGATGGACCTAGATATCCACTGACTTGTGGCCATTAAGCTGAGATACCTTTCTGTGTGGCTGCCAACTATGCTCAGTCAGAGGAATTCCTCCTGGAAATGTGTACATTGAGGGAGTGTGGATTGTATGGGATTTTAGTTGCTATAGGATTAACCTTTACTCAGCCTGTAGGCTGGGGAGGAGGATTTAAGTGATGTGCTGGAAAATGTCCCCTGGAGATACTAATCTTTCCCCCTTCTTTCTTATTTCATTTTAAGCCTTCTTCAGGAAATTGCTTGTGGTTTAAAACTGAGATCTCTGATATACCAGCAAGCACATCTCCCAGGGGCCCAAATCTGCATTTCTCACACAAAAACCATTTTAGCCAGCTCAGATGTCTGTCAAAGCACCAGTGTGTAAACCAAGGCAATGATAAGATGCAGAGAATGGAGAAACATGCTCCTGGTACCATGGCACATGGAAGAGCCCATCTTTGGGACTCAGCATGAGGTCTGAAAACCAGGATAACACACAAGAGAAACAATTTGAACAGCCAAGGAAAAACAGTGAGTTACCTGAATGAAAAATTGTTGAAGGTTAGGTATGTCTTTTCTTGAGCAAGGTCTGCAAAGGTTGGGAATGAGTTGGTATTGTTTGGATGGCTTGAATTTCTAAAGGCTGGGTTTCCAATATAGTCCAAATACAGCCTGAGTGGGAGTTTGGCCATTTATCACCCTGGGAATATGAATCAGACCATGGACTATGCCCAAACTGCGCGTTCTTGTAGGGTAATCATGAACGTGATAAAGGCTTACGTGCTTCGAAACTGAGCAGCCAGTACTTAGTATGGCAGGCCAAAGAGCTTTTATTATCCCAAATCCTGCAGCGAGCTGTAAAGGTTTCAGTTGTATCCAAAACATATCATTAGGCCCTTTCATGATTTTTGGTAGTCAGAATCTTCCCAAATATCTGTGAGCATTTTCATTACTTCGTAAATTTTCCCCAAATAGTTTAGACAAATTATTTTCAGCAGATGGCTTGTTATGAATAGCTTGTGAATTTTTCACTTTGACATCTGTACTGTGTTTACTGGGTGGTTTAATCAGTTCCTGGGCTGAATGACTGAAATGTTTGCAAGGGAGGAAAAATGAGCACAGGATACTAAATAAGAAACAGTACATTTCAAGGACAAACATATTCAGCTGACTGTTTTCACAAACACTTTCAGAGATTTCCAGCAATCGCTGGCTACCCTGTGGATTCTGGATGCTGTGATATATCTATGCGTGCAAACCAAACTCATCTAACACAGCCCAAAGGGTAATTGTGAACCTCTTCTCAATTTCGAGCAGCCATGTTATGTGGTCAGAACCCACAGCAGAATTTTTGCTCCAAGTAGTTGTATTTTAACCACTGCCCAATCCTGACTGTCTCTACTCTGATGTGGAGGCAGTCTAACATTGTTAGGCAGAGCTGCATGTCCAAACTATGCTTATCTCCTTGCTTTGTCTTCCTCAAAATAACACTGGAAGATAAGGTACACTCTTTCTTTGATCACTAACCTCCAACTTGTGAAGGTTGACCACAAAGGATAAGTATGCATTGAAGAGAAGTCCTAATGATCAGCACATGGTTACAGTTTCAAGGAATGGGAAGATTAAAACAAAAAGCAAAAAAAAAAACCCAAACATGAGGGAGGCTGAAAAGGAGGGGGGAAAAAAGGCTAGTACAAAAAATTCAACTATCTTCAACAGAGCAGGACCATAAACAAACATACATTTGCTGATGAGAATTAGCATTCTTTTGCTTTGTAGTGTCCTCTCCTACTTGAAGATAGTTTAATCTACAAGAAAATTGCAGTAGTGGATAGAAAACCACCAGGACAAGGATTGTCTCTGTTGTAGGTTATATGGCATGTGGTATAAAGAGGTCCCAGCGAGGCCATCATGCAAATATTACATAAAAATAGCACTGGGAGGAGTGGCAGGAGGTTGTGAGACTGCAGCACCAGTGGCAAAGCCATCTGCAGCAGCGCAGGCTGCATCATGCTCCAGGCTCCAGCCGTGCCTTTTCTCACACCAGATGCTGCTGCACCCACCACCTCGGCTCACCCCCGAGTCCCTGGCATGTCTGGCACGCTATGGCTGGCCTCAGGTTTCTTGAAAGGCTTGTGATTTTCTGCCCCGAGTTGCCATCCAAATGGTAAGTAATAAACACTTTAATAATTCATAACCAGTCAGTAATATCTTAAATAATTTAACAAACAATTTGTCATCTTTCCTTGTGGTAGAAGATGCTGGCTGGAGAAAGGCTGAGCAAGGTTTTGCGTCCACCTCAGCCCTCCCCAGGAGTGAGCTTTACCCCTGCCTGAGCTCAGCTAGGTGGGTGCAGCCTGCAGGGGGGCAATGGGAGCCTACCCTGACCTCAGGGAGGGGTGAGCACAGACCCGCTGGTCAGAGGAATGGGAGAGCCACACACACAACCTTCTCCTGTAATGGCTGGCTATACTCAGAGCTGTATTTCTGGAGCTGCTTTCCTACTCACTGCCCTTGGTGCTGAGACACTCAGTTCCCATCTCATGTATCCCTGCTTTCTTCCAGTTAAGCATCCAGCTTCTCTGCACAACAGCACAGACCCTGGAAGTCCCAGCCCCTGCTGTGTCGCCCAGGCTGTTAAAGAATCACAGCAGGCCTAAGGCAGGCTGGCAAGTCAAAAAGCCCTTCATTCCCACACAGCAAGTCCCAACAAGGTGGATGTTATCTCCCAAAAGCATGGAGAAGACCTTGGAGCTATACTCAGTTCAGAGAACCACTTCAGAACACAAAACCGTAAGAGAAATAAGAGACAAACATGCTTAAGTCAAAACCAGTAGTTTTACCTGTTTAGACCGTAGCACACACTGCAGCATAACCCTGGCATCAGGCTAAACAGAACCGGCATCAGTGAAGCCAGCCAAGCTCTCCAGGTGCTTGAAATTATACAAGTGCTTAAGAATGTAATTGAGAAAAGCACATAAGGAACACAAGTGGTGTCAGCCTGAGCATAATGAATATATAATAAATCATACAGAAGCACTCATTTTATTATGTTTCAAAAGAAGTCTGTGCTCTTATTTGCAAGCAGTTCCAACCCTGATAATGGATGCTATCCCCTGCACACAGGCTTTATTGGAAAAGATGTTGCATTGACTCCAGTGAAGTTATGCTGGCAGAAAATGTGGTTCCCTGAAAATCAGCTGTTCCCCAAAAGCTGAAGCATTTGCTATGTCTAAGTATATATTTACATTTAAGAATAGTAGGCCACCTTACTATTAAAAGCATTTAAGACAACCTCAGTTTTGCAGTGAGCATCCAGCTAGAGCAAACAGGCAGCCAGCCCAGTGGAGCCCTGGGAGAAGGATGGCAAGGGGAGCAGGACAGAGCATCAAAGGGCAGCACTGCCCAAAAACTGCACCAGAAGGAAGTGCAGCCCATTCCTGCCATCCATGAGAGTGAGAGTTCAGACATTTTGCAGGGCTTGCTCCCAGGAAATGGTCTAGCTGAAAAAGTAGGGGAATCTCCAGTAGCACACTTTTTACCTTGCAAACACATCTGCTGCAGCAGGGCACATGTTTAAAAGCAGGGCACATGTTTAAAAGCACCAAAGCAGGGCTTAGGAGCTTTACCCATCCCTCAACAAGTGTAAACTTCTAAGCATTAAATCACTTTAAAAATTTCCTCCAGGAATTAAAAGTCAGTTTCGTGACTCATGACATGAGGCTGCTGTTTCTAAACCTTTTAAATGGCAACTCCAGGATAAGGGAGAGCAGAGGGAAACAAGCCTTTCCTTGCATGGGAGGGTTCTTGTCCACTGTAGGGAGTTCCCTCACTAGAAGATGATTTTGCCATTACCCATCTGATCCTGGGAATCCAGTGGCTCCTGGAAACAGTCCCAGCCCAGCAGGAAACAGCTGTAGATGGCAGGCAGCTAGTCTGAAGCAGTCCTGGGGATTTCTTTGAACCAAAGGACTTGGACTTTATCCTGTAATGCCTTTTCCATAATGAGTGACATGTAAATTATCTCTCATAGCGGGTAGTATGTGTGTCGGCAGTGGCTTGGTGCTGTCATTGGCCAACAAAGAGAGCCTCTTCGGGAATTTCTAAATGACCTCACAAATGTATGTCCTTACTTACAGGTCTGCTTACCCACAAACACTAGCGCAACACTAATTAACTCCTTGGAAGTTCTCTCCTAGCCCTCAGATCCTGCTGTCTTTCTCCAGCCCTGCTATTTCTTCTTTGATAGATTTTATTGTGCTCAGGAGAATCCCAACGTTGCAGCAACTCTGTGTCCCAAAAGTCACTCCCATTTGATGGCTGCAATAGTTTTTGACTTCTTTTTGAAGCGATCTTTCCTTTGCTTTACAGGTTTTCCCCCTCAATAACCCCAGAACCCTTTTTGAAAATATACAAGCCAACACAGTTGGTGGATGTCAGGAAAACTGTCAGTTACTGTATGGGCAGAAATCAGCCTTCTGGGAGAGGCAATACATTATTCATCATCTTCCGAAGATCATCTAGAGGTCAGGTTACTTTGGCCTCAAGGTGGCTGAGATATGCACTCGGCTTTGTGGGCTGGCCATGCTCCCTGTGCCTGGAAGCCTGCGGTATTACGCAAGGCGCTTGCATCAGAAACCTGAAAAGCAGAGAGGGCTTCATAGCTTTGCAGATCACTGCTGGCAGGATCAGATAGCTCTCCACTGGCTTTTGGAGACACTCTCAGGTCTGAGAGAGTCAGCGCTTTAGGCTTTGCGAAAAGGTAAAAGCTTTTCTGTTTTGTTGGCGAGGAACTACACTTTTAGCAGTTTTTCACGTCATTTTGGGATCTGCACAATCAGAGAATAAAAGTTCAAAACTTCATCCTAAAAGACAGATTTATGCTTTTGGTTCAGAGCAGCTACCTGCCAGGGCCAGTGTGGCAGGGTGCCCAAGGGCAATCAAGGCAGTGTAGATGCTGCCTCAACCCTCAGCTCCTGCTATCAGGCATCCTGAGATGCCCAGTTTCCTAAGGGTGTTCTGGGAGCTTTATTTTGACAGTCATGGAATCAGTCATCCCCATGTCATGCCTTTGGTCAATATTCAAAGTATCTTTGGAAGCTGTTTAATATTATGGGAAGTTTAACACATTTAGGTGAAAGCTTTTAGGGAGCTGTATATAGCTACATCAAGAAAAGATATAAAATCAGTTTAAAAAAATAGAGGTTTTCCATGTCTGAGATTTAAAAAAATTAGTGCAAAGCAATCAGTTCCCACATTACCAAAGAGAAATACTGTTTGCATCCAGGAAACACAAAGAATTCCCTCATACCTCTAGAAATAACACAGTATTCTCTACCTTCTCTGATACTGCTTTTGTTTTCACTGTTGAAATAGCCACATCAGAAGGGCTTGAATGGGACCAGATTCTCATATCCAAAGTTGTACCTCTCATTCAGCTCTGCAATATACATGCAATTAAAAGGATTAACAAGTACCAGCAGAAATGTAAACGCATCAGAAACTGTATTTCTTCAACCTCAGGAACACAATATAGTGATTTTTTTCAATTGTTTGAAAATAGACTGTAACACCATGGATTATTTATTGGTCCAACTGCAAAAGTTCTGCAATTTTAATTGCAGTTATTAACTGTGACTGTCCTGTGTTGTCCCCCACAAGGAGCATTTGGGCTGCATTTTCCAGCCTGCACAATGCTCACTGAGGTGCTGAGCATGGTGGCTTCTCTAGCAGCTCTCACTCTGCGCAGAGATCTTCACTTGCTGCTTTTATCATACTTGAGAGCTGCTTTGTACATCTGTCACCTTCAGCCAAGTCTGTGTTTGATCTGCCGATCAATGCTCAACGTGAGATCTGCCTTCAAAAAAGAAAAAAAGAAAAAGAAAAAAAAAGGCAGAAAGGAGAATCTGGGGAAGGACCAGATGGTCAGACTCAATTCAGTGCCTGGGAAAATTATGGAGCAAGTCCTGAGGGACTCTCTGTCCACCTCATGAAGGACAGGAGAGTAAGTATGAATAGCCAACATGGGTTGTCCAAGGGTAAAGCGTGCGCCTGACCAGCCTGCCTGCCCTCCTGATGGACTATGTGCCCTGCTCTGCAGGGGTGAGAAGGGCAGTGGGTGTCTCTTTCCTTGGCTTCAGCAAGGCTTTCACCATAGCATCCCTGTAGCCAAACTAAGGTGGTATGGGCTGCATGGATGGACTAGAAAGCAGGTGAAAAACTGTCTGGATGCTTAGCTTCTGGAGGGAGTGGTCACAGATTCAGAGTCCATCAGGCAGTCCATAAGCGAGTTTTGGGGTCAATACTGAGGCCACAATTGGTTTACACCAGTGTCGCCCACAGCCTGCACGCTGGGGGATAACACCTCCTCAACAAGCTGAGAGACAATGTCAAAGCAGGAGGAGGTCAATACCCTGGAGAGCAGGGCTGCTGTTCAGGACCTGGACAAGACAGAGAAATGGGGCAATGGGGACCTCATGGAGTTCAGCATGGACAGATGCAAGTCTGCACCTCATCTAGAGTAACTCCCTGCATTAATGGGGACCTACTAGGGACCTGGGCAGCAGCTCTGCAGAAAAGGACCTGAGGGTCCCTGTGAGCAATGGCCTGAACATGAGACAGAAGCGTGAAGGCTAATTCCAGACTGGGTTGGATCAGCAAGTGCATAACCAGCAGGTGAAGGAAAGTGGTCCTTTCCTTGTTTTCAGCAGCAGCAAGATTGTACCTGTGCTACTGTGTCCCATTTGGGCTTCCCAGTGCAAGAGAGATGTGAATATAATGAAGGAAGTGCAGCAGAGGAGCACTAAGATGGTTAGAAGACTAGGGTGTCATGTGTAAAGAACAGCTAAGAGAGCTGGGTTAATTTAGCCTGAGAAGACTGGGAGGACAAGAGGCAGCAGTCAGGAATTGCAGCAAGGAAAATCCCACCTGGATGAAAAAAAAAACCTTTGTTGTGATGGGTGGGTCAGACACAAGTGCAGGGACACACAGAGGCTAGGGAACCTCCACCCCTGAAGATTTTCAAAACCACCCTGGTAGCATTTTCTGTGCCTGCTACCAATGCAACAGTCACTCTCACAGGGGTTACAAGAAATAAACATTTTTACCTGACTTATTTTTAAATGCCTACCGGAAGAGTGACAAAACGTACCGTTTACTCAGTGAAGACTTGAACATCTTTTAGGAACAGAGATGCTGTGACTGGCCCACAGGCAGTGTAAGGGCAGGAAGGTGAGTGCCTGGGGCTGTGGCAACACTCGGTCTCATCACCTTGGTATGGGACTCCACGAAATGATTGAGAAAGCTGCTATGGCCACAGTTCAGTTGGAATTTGGCCTGGAGTGAAGTCAACAAGAAAGAAAAAAGCCTCTAACATCAAAGCTTTCCTTTCAGGGTCAATTTACACCCTCAAATTGTCTGTTGTCTGAGTCAATCTAACAGCTCACTGCTGAACAGGGAAAGTTTACTTACCTCCAAGGACCCCGACCCCCTCGTGCTCCAGCTCCCCATCCCACCACCTCCTCTGCTCAAGCACTCATCAGACCCTGCTGTCAGCTGCCTGGGGTGTCCACAGATGAGCAGCAAAGAGCAGGAGTTGGAGGGAAGGAGCAGGACTTGCCCCTTTCTGATGTGTTGAGCTGTTAGATTGGCTCAGCCACCTCCTGTCACCTCCTGCCAAAGGGCTGGGTGGGAGGGAGAAGGAGCTGACGGAGCTGTCTGGCTGCAAAAGAAAATGCTACTGCTGGAAATGCACAAGACCAAATTTCCCTAACCTAGTGCTGGCAAGGTCGCTTGAACAGGCTCATTTTGGAAGAGATTCCCTGGGATGTAGTGGCAGCAGAGAGAGCAGTGGTCCTCTCTGGGTGCTCACCCTCTCGTGCCACTAGCAATGGCAGAACAGGCACTGGCTGCTCTGCTTGGTCTCTGCACAGGGGATTGCAGGGTGCATTTACCACTCACAGAGGGGAGGTCACTGACTCTGTCCCCTCAAGTGCCCACAAGGCCAAAACAATGCCCAGGTGGATGTTTTTCCTTCATCTGCCCAAGGCCAAGGAAGCAGGGGGATATTGCCTGGCATAGAGTCTAGTGAGGGGAGATTACTGACTAACCACTTGTTTTTACATAAAAGAAGCTAGCAACATGCATGGGTCAGACTGTCTTTCTGCTTCATGCATCACAACCTAGAAGACTGTTCCCTACCACTGCTGCAAATCAATCAGTCAAAAGTTTCCTGGCTTGGCCTCCAAATCTCTCATCTTTGATTTTTTCAAGTTCCACTGTAGTCCATCGTGTCTTGAGGCCACGGGACAAAAGCCAGGAGTCCTACAGTGCAACTGCTCTCTTAATTCCTTGGGTGTCTTCCCTGCTGATACACAGCAGAGATTGGCAACAAATCTATATATAGTACAGCACTGCAGCCGAGACACAATGCCTGCATTCAGCGTGCATACATGATGATGTCAGCAATGGCTGTTCAATTGCATCATGGGAAGTGAAGGGAGAAAAGAATTGGAAGAAAAAAAAAAAATAAGAAAGGGGGCCCCTGGCCCCTCCACTTTACATAATTTCCTTCACCGCCAGATGGGAACGCATGGGAATGCCGGCCCTGCATCTCAGGAGCTCCCTCCCCAAAGCCTGGCATCGCCACATCTGTTTCCCTGATTTCCTACGCTTCTGATCTTCTTCACCTGCCCTGCACCCCACCACCTTGGGCGAGCTTCCTGAGATGCTGCTACCGCCATTTGATTTGGCTTCCTGAGGCTCGCTCCCTCCTTCCTTGTTTTTACTTCTCCAGCTTGCAGTAGCATCCAGAGGCCTGTAGTTGTGAAACACCCTGGAAGGGTAGGGTCTGCATGCAGAGACCACACAAGCCCCCTGGCTGCTTTTATTTAAATAAAGGAGTATCTGTACTGCCAGGCAGTGGTTCACAAAGGGGGCTGTCTGGCTCAGCACCACTCCACTGCTCTGCAGGCTAGCGAACAGAAGATGTACAAACTTCTCTTCCCAGCAGATATCCATCACCGTAAATGTACGTGGGTTTTATTTGAAAGGAGAGACAACACCCTCCCTGCTTTAGTACAGCAAAAAAGAGAAAAGGCCTTCAGAGTGACAGCGTCCCCCTCTCTAAGACCTACAGCGTCAGCCAAATCAACAGCTTTAAAACTTCCCTGAATGCCTGCCTACCCTATAAAGTTCCTGCTGCTGCGAACAGGACCTGTGGTATCCTCCATTTTAAGAAAGCTTCCCTTTGTCTTATCCCCCAGCCTATTTATAGCTGCTGTGGTGGAGGTATACTGGGAAGGCTTTGCATCGGCAGGCGCAGGGCCCTTCTGTGCACAGCGAGGAGGCACATGCAAAGGGACATTTAATAGCCTCCAAGAAACGTGCAGCTCCTTGGAGCTCATTTTCTGGGAGGAGACTCTCACCCAAAGGGTTTTAACTGCCTTTTTTTTCCAAGTGGCATTCGACGGGGGCTTTGGGCTGTGATGTGACTCATCGGCTGTTTTTGTAGGTCCACTTTTACGAAGGACTGTAGGGATGCCATTGGGGTCTCATGTAGGAGAGGAGGCAGCTGCCTGCTCCCACTGTTGGGGAGAGCTGCCCAGGCCAAGAACTTCTCCCTTCTAGGCTCCCTGGCGGAGCAATGAGGAGGGGAAAAGCCTCTTCACAGGTCACTTCTTGTTCCCAGAGTCTTTTCAGAGAAGCCACGATAGGAGACTCTAGCCAAGACAGGAGACTCCAACCTCTTGCATATCCCGTGAGTACACAGCAGCCTCAACCTGTAACCCGAGCCTGGAGGAATGGCACGCTGCAAGGTAGCAGAAGCTTTCTCGGAGTCCACCTTACAGCTTTCCCTACAGGAAACACAATTGTAACCACAAGAAATACTCACATGAACCAGAAAGTTTGATTAACACCCTGCCTGGCTGCTTGCTTGTTCATTCACTCTCATAAAGGAGCACATTACCTTTGTATGTACTGTCCCTGACCAGTGGTGGTTTTAACATATAAACCCTAAACATTTCAGGTGCAGATTAGCTCCAAGCATGTTTTCTGCTAAGCACAATGCAGAAATAGCACTGCTTTTCCCTCTCAGCATTCAGTTTATGCCTTTGGAACCTGTCTTGATCAGAGTGACTGCAGGAGAGAGCAGCACCTGAATGTGGGTCAGGATTAGTGCTGCATGTTACACGAAATCATCTGGGGGAGGATGCCACTGGCTGAGGGTCTCGGTTTGCCAGTGCTCAAGGAATTACACTGCATGGCCCTGAGGGAGAAGCAATCTGTCCACACTCCCCAGGGAATAATGATGAGGAGGCAGAAGGGGAGAGGCAGTGCTTGGATGCAGACGGCCTTAAGATGTAGAAGATGTAGGTGACCTTCACAACCATCTGAAGAGACGAGAAATACTATTGTCCCTCTGAACACAACTGCACAAGCACTTCGCCCTTCCTGTCACACTGTCAGCCATAGCAGTGCTGTAGCGTGCTAGGGGACACTCACACGTCCCAGGTTGGGGGCTGGTAATGAATAGCTGAGGGTGCCAGGCTTCCCAGCTCCCACTGCCAGATCTGGAGGGGAACAGCTGCCCGCGCCCAGAGTTTACACAGCTGTGGGGAAGCATTAGCAGCTGACAAGCCACTCTCCCTTAAGCGTCAGCGTACACCACCTCTTGCTGTTAGAAGCACTCTCCCAGCTGAGCAAAAGGATCTTGTGGATGTGAACAGGAGCAAAGGTAAGGTGAACTTTTAAGTTACAGCCGAGTTAACTGTGCGGAGAGGATAAATGCTGAGTGAGGTATCGGAGCAGAAGCAGTGTCAGGAAACAGGAGGCTAATAACAAAACTTTTTCAGTTATTAGCCCATAATGTTAACACCTGCTTTCTACCTCCAGCTGCTCAGAGCTTGCATTTCTTGACCTGCAGAGCATGTTTGCAAGGTATGTCTATTTTGCCAAGCTTTTCCTGAAAGGGAAAAGTGATCTGATGGGACATTTTGTTGAAGGCGAGTTTGAGAACCTTTAAGACTACTCCAGCATCAGTTTTCACACCCAGTTAGTGAAGTCACTTCTTGTGATTGAGGCATGGATTTAGACCATTCTTAATTGTAGGCATCGCATCTGAAAGCTGTTTAGAACAGAATCAGGGTGAGAAGAACCAGACATTTGCATCTTCTGGCCTTGAGCCCATCCTTGAGGGGCAATAGTTGAGCTGTCATCATCAAAGATTAAAGCCAACACAGGTACTTAGTCTAACAAGAAATCTGATTGAACAGATGGTGAATAGAGAGAGATTTGAGAAGTCTTGAAGAGGAAACTGGTTTTAGAGATGCAGTCATTGGGAGGTAAAAGTGCTAAAAGTCCTTGTGATACTAAATCCCAGCACTTGGTTAGAAATGGATGATTTTCAGCCAGAATTTCTGAAAAGAAGAAGGAATTTATCAGAACGCACAGAAAAAAAAAAAGAAAAGAAAGGTCATTTAGTTTTGTCTCAAATGCATACTGTGCAGTAGGAAAGCTAGAGCAAGGTCTAAGCGTAAAGGTGCTCTTGGAGACTTTATCAACAGAAGTGAAAAAAACCCAAAACTTTCTTTAACACATCAAAAAATGACATCTTTGCATCAGTTGCCTGCAGAGCTTAGTGCTGTAAGGCAAGACAGTAGGTGTTTGCTAATTTCTGGGAATAGAGGATTGATGCCTAAATCTGGTAGTGTCTCTGGGGTTAAAAGTAATGTCAGCTGTTTGAGTGCAAGATCCCTGCTTCCCAAAGCCAGCCCTTGAAGACTGTAGAGATGGACACCAACAAGATCTATAGATTTCACTTGCACATGTGCATAGAGGAGGCTCTCTCTGCTCCTCTCTGGATCCCATCACACCCTAACAAGCACATCTTTAAACTCAAGGTGACCCTGCTGTAGGGGAGATGGATGGGTGGAGGCAGGGGTGTCAAGAGCTTGAATTAATATGCTGGGCAAGCCAGTTTCCAATGATTTATACCGTGGGGACAACACTTACTGCTTCTTTGCTCCCCAAGCCTCCACCCTGCTCAAGATCCAGCATACCATACAGGAAGCTCAGCAACACATGCAGAAAGTTGAGCTTACTACTGTACTTACTAATGGATCCAATGACAGATATACGGTAGAGCGAGAGTCAGTGTGCAGGAGCAGGCATGGCAAATTTGGAATCTGAGGCAAATTTAGAAGTTTGTGCTCGCAAGAGGGAAAATGAAGGAAGGAGAAAAAAACCCAGCACAAATCAGAGCTAAAGTGGCTGAACTTAAGTGGCGCAGTTGTCCATGGAGCACAGTTGTGGTGAAAACCAAAAAAAAGATGGATGTTCCTCTGAGTATAATGAATAAATCACTAACAGTGAGCTAAAAACCAACAACAAAACCTTCCCCTTCCATTTATCTGGCACTATTTGACAAATGTGAAATCTCCAAAGGCTACACCAGCATCAAGATCTTGCTAAAGACTTTCCTTGTGAGTAGACCTGTTGGAAGTGCTCTTTTTGTACATTGATTTACTAGATGAATTCTTGAGCGAGGGAGGCAAAGATCCAAGCAGGTTGTAATGCTGTGTCTCTTGTCTCTTTGTTAACAGATAAACAGGGAAGGGGATTCTCAGGTGCACCAGGGAGAGTTTTAGCTCTTGGTAATCCCTAGAAAAGACTGTGCAGAGTTTGAAGCGATGAACCACTGTCCTGGCTTTTTATGTCTGTGGTATAGCAATATGGGAGTTGGAAATGTTTTCTGGGTCCTCAGGTGCAAAACAGCACCAATGATAACAGGAGTTCAGACCTCTCTGTTTATCATTACCTGTGCATGTTCAGGGACTTGCACCAGCTCCTCAGCGACTCCTGCTCACAGGACCTGCCGATCTCTGAGCTTGCAACGCTGCCTCGATGCTCAGCACAGCAGGGCAAATCGCACCAGGCTGCTGGACCGCTTCACACAGGTGGTACAGGGGAGAGCTCTTTCTGTGAATGTTTGCCTCTAAAATTACAGTAAAATATCCCCAAACTCACAATTACTCTACCTGGTTCTATTTAACAAAGCTTTTAACCTCCAGACCCCTGGGTTTTCCAGCTGTACTTCTTTTGGCAGAAACACCATTCTGTTTGTCCTGTAGTGCTGCTGGCGGAAAGCAGATGCTTTCCTTCAAGAAAACGGAGCTTCCAAGTGGAAAACACATCCCAATATTCTAAGCAGATGCTAGAGAATGACTCAGGTGCAGTCTTCTGCCCTAATGTCTTATTTTCCACTAAAATTTAAGGGAAAAAGAAAAAAAAAGGCATTTTTAATGCATCCTTTAGCTGCAGTGGCTGGGCAGTTAGTCAAGGACAGACAAATGTTGCCAAATAGAGATTTTTCAACTAGGTAGAAGCTGGCCCGGATCTTCAGAGCTATTTTGATTCTTGTTAAGTGTCTCTGAAGATCTGGCCAGTCTTGCCCAGGTTTTAGCATTGTTAGAATGTTTTAATGGTTAATGTTTTAACACAGTTCTGATGTGATCATGACACAGTTATGATTTCAACACAGTTTAAAAGATTGGCTTGCCTTTAGTACAAACCACATAGTTTCAAATTCAGACCAGCAACAGCATATGAATGGAGGACAAAAGAAAGATGAGAGAAATGGGTTGAAAAACACTGGAAAAAGGGGGATAAAATGCGAGAAACCTCAGCAGAGCGACACAAAGGAGAACCAGCAGAATGCAGAGAAATGTCTCAGACGCTCACGTAAGCAGGGAGATTTCATTTATTTGGCACAGAGGGACAATAGCCCTGCTAACCAGGATAGCTATTGTTCTTTTGTTTTTAAGAAACAAAAAGGGAAAATGCGAAGCACTAGCTTCCCAGGGAAAAATCATAAAAATAAGTTCTCATCCTGCCGTCCAGCAAGGAATGAGAAGCCTCCCACACTTCACCTATCACCCCCACGCTGTTATTCGCTCACGTGTTTGTCGGCTTAGAAAACAAATGAAATATATTGAGGCCTCACTCTGAGGAGAGCTGAGGATGTTTTTATAGCAGAACAACTTAATTGAATCGAAAACCATCGAGTCAATGCACTAAGCAGAAAAATGCACGGTTCTATCTGCTATGTAGTTGAGTGCACAAGTGCTCCAGCAGCCAGTGTTTCAGAAGGATTATAATACTGGTGTGTTCCCTTTAGCTTTATTTCAGCATTTCTCATAGTGAAAACAGAAAGCCATCCATAATTGGAGGAGGCCTCAAAATGTTGCATTCCTTCGGTGGTGGTGGTGGAGGGAGAAGAAAAGGAGGACTTTGATTCAGCAAGACAGAGGTGCTCCAATACAAGGGTGACAGCTGGAGAATAAGGACCCACTGTTCAGGGACAGTGAATTGCTTATAGCCTTTTACAAGCTCAGGGAGGGTGTAAGCTGTAAACGAGCTTTGGGAGCTTTGGCACAAACACAGTGGATCCTGTCAGCAAGAAGGACCTTCCACAGCGCCTAGGTAGCATTGTGAGCCCATTAAGGACCATTTGAAGCATCGACGCGCAGAATTGCCCCCTTCAGCCGGTTTGCTGGAAAGCAAACAGCTGTCACTGAGGGAGGCAGGGGTGTCAGATGTGCCTGGAGACACGCATCTGGGAATTTCTGCCCAATTAGAATATTTCTGAACACAAAAGATGACAGTGTCTGTTGAGGGAGCTGGTGCAAAGCGTTATCTGGGAAACCCAAACAGATCAACCATGCACTTGTTGTTCGGGGAGTTCCTGCTCTCCACCACTAACTGACTTCATCGGGGAAAGGACAAGCTCTGTAGCATCATAACTCTCTGCGGCAACCACAGGACAAATAAACAGAACTGAGGCAAGGCTCAATGATTTTTTAACCTCTGATAGTCAAAGCTGTGGTGGATTTCACCTGCGTGTTCAAATGTGAACATATGGATTTGTAATATAAAGAACACAGCCCCAGAGCCAAATCTTTCAGTAATACATAAGGCAAGTTCTCAGCAGAATATACGACTGAGGGGCATAATAAATATTCCTGCTTGTTTACAACTTAATGCACGTGTGTTGCCCCATTGACTTCATCAGCGATTCCCATTGCTTGGTCTTGCATAAGGATGTTAGCTCTCCTGAGTTTTTCAGTTCTCTAAACGGCTTTTGGCGAGAGCTCCCCACAGACATGGCTTGAGCTGTGTTTAGTACCTGTCAGAAGAAGACAAAAGGCATTTTTAAGTAGACAGCTTACGTTAGTGTTGTTTGTGTGTCTAAGGCCTAAATAGCATTAGCTGTGTGTACATCTAAGGTCTAAACAAAGGAGAAACATAACTGAATATATTTTAATAACCAGTTTTCCTGTTCTGTGGTGCTTCTGAAAATTTATTATCATTACTGAACGGTAATTTGTTTTGAGTTTATTTTGCTTATTTACAGATGCTTTCATTCACTAATCTGTATATTTACCCATTTTTATTCTTTTTCCTGTTTTGTTGACTCTCCAATTCCTAAGGCAGTTCCACGTTGTAAAATTTCTCAGCATTTCCAGTTTCCTTGTTAAGGGTGCAATGCCATGCGTCCTCTCTTGCTACCACAAGCCCCGCTAACCAAGAGGGTGGCCACTCGGTCGTGCTGCAGAGCCGAAACTTTCCACCCACACGTTGCTGGTGGCGGGGCGTTTCATTAGAAACAAAATGATTGCTGAGAATTTTTATTTAAGTGTGGTCTCGCAGCAGCGCAAATGGCATCCCCGCTAATTTTTGCTAAATTCATGGCGTCACTTTGAGGGAGAGGAAGCGCCTGCCCCTGCCCAGCAGCAAAGCCCCCAGGCTCGCCCGCCCGGGCACGGCAGACCCGGCGGCAACCGCAAGAGAGCAGAGAGGAGCCGGTCACCCCTAGACTGGGCGTCCGAAAACAATTACTCGAGAGACTAATGTTTAAAGCTGCATTAACGCCTCGGTGCTTTCAAAGAACGGCCCCGAAGTCCCGCTCGCATCCCAGACCCAAAAAGGGCGCGAGGGTCTGGCGACCGCCCTAGCCGCGGCGCGTCAGACCCACGGTGGGAGGGGGGGTCCCCGGCGCTGAAATCGGCGGTATTAAAAAATGGGGGTGGGCGAAGGGGGCTGGATGCGGGCGGATGGGGGCAGGTCAGGCCGGAGGAGGGCGAATGTTTCCTGCCCGCCGCCGCCGCCCCCCGGCCGCCCCCCGCAGCCGGGCGGAAGTCAGCCCGCGCCGTCGGAGCTTAAAAGGCTCCCGCACGCCGCGCCG
>VZTE01001494.1:908273-967802 GCA_013397775.1 Eulacestoma nigropectus
GGGGCCGGTGCGGGGCGCGGGAGCCGCTGGCACACCGGGGGAGGGCGTGCGACGAGGCGGCGGCGTCCCGGGCGCTGCTCCGCGCCGCCGCCCGGGAGGAGCAGGGAGGAGGAGGAGGTGAGCCGGGGGGGCCCTCCCCGAAGTGCGGGACACGCTGTCCCCGGAGGCGGCCGGCGGAGCCCCGGTCTGCCCGTGAGCGGTTTGCTGCGGGGGCATTGGGCTGCTGCGGGCGCTGTGCCGCTCAGAGGGAGCTCCTCGGGCGCGTACCGAGGGGCGGCGGGGCCGTGGAGACGCAAGAGAAAAAAGTTTAGGGCCCCCCAGAGCCCCAGTGCTGAGTTAAACTGTTTTGTGGAGCCTGCTTTGCACAGCCGTGTTCGGTGTGTAACCCATTGGAGAAAGAAAAACGAATAAATAGGGAGGGAAGATAACTGTGTTGAGAAAAGGACACCTTTTTGATTATTTATTTATAAATAAATAAAAGGTAGTGAAAAAGTTAGCAGATATATTCACGCTTGCATATGCCAGCTACATCTCCTGCTCTTGGTCAACATTTTATCTGCTTCTGTGGTGGCAAACGTCTACTGATGGAAAAACAGGAACTTGCTTTATGTGGTGTTAATTTAAAACGCTTTGGCTTTGCAAGTTTTGATTCTGGTGACCTTAAGTATTGTTTCATAGATCTTAAAAGAGGCAGTGGTTTCTTCAAAATGTACTGAAAGTGTCTTAAGTTTCATTGAGATAGTTTCTTGCTGTGATAGTTTGAAACTTGATTTTTCGTTTGCAGCTGGAAAATGGCGATCTGCTGACTTTCCCCTTTTGCTCTGGGGGTCAGCGCGGGGGGATTTTGCTGGCATTTTCCAGTAACCGGTGTTGGAGGTAGTTTCCTCCCAGGATGAAATTGGACAGCACAAGGGGCTTCAGGGGAAAACCTGCCCGAGGACAGGGGTAGTACAAGAGTTTCCTGTGGGATGCTTCCTTAACTGATACATGAAGGTATTTAGCCTAGGGAAATGTGATGATGCCTTTGTCTTCAGTTTTCAGGGACACTTTTTCTATCTCCTCTAATGTTGCTATAGCTATGAAATAATTCTAGAAGGGTCAGGTTTTGTGTTTCTTGAAGTTGCTAGTGTCAGAGGACAGAATGTATGAATTCTGTGGAAAAAGAAAGACCTTGAAATGATATTTGGGGGACATGAAGAGTGCTTGAGGAACAATCAAGTTTTTAACAAGAAAACCCCAAAACAACCCAGAAACGTTATGGCAGCTGGGCTGCTTACAGCTTTTTGTGGTATCTCAGTATCTCCCTAAGAGTGGGCTTCCTGAAGCAGTTGTGTAATACTGAATGCTAGACTGAAATGAGGCGTGATGTTCTTAAGATGTTGAAAAAGGCCATCTTTCTGCATTAATTTTGGAGTATAACTTTGGTCTTGTGGTACAGGCTAGAAAGCTTCTAGTTTTTATGTTCTCAGTAGGATGAAAGTTCTTTTTGAAGTGTGTAAAATGAAACAATTGAGGGCTTTTGGCCGTAGCATAGAATATCCAGCTTCCAACCCAATGTATTCTCCATCACGTAGTAAAAGACTAGCTGGGATAGGAGCTCCAAGGTATTTTGTGGACTTAAAAGCTTAAAGTGCAAAGGGAACAATGGTATTCTAGCCTTGCTTAAACTGTACGACTTTTCTAGAAGTAACTTCTGAAAAATTTTAATTTATTTTACATAAATAATTTTACTTTCAACAGTGTACTCTGAAAAGAGTACACCTCTTAAAGGATTGGGTTTGGGTGTTCCTGTGTCCTGTAGACCTAGAAATTGTTTTAAAACAAGTAAGTATTTTCAAGCCTTCAGCTCATGTTGAGAAAGGCTTTTATTCTGCAAATTAATGATCTACTACTGTTCTTGATTAGTGCGTTTTGGTTGCTCCTTAATGCGGGTGTGCCTGATCAGTATTTGCAAGTATTTGTTATTCACTCAAGGGGAATTGTTTGGGAGAGACTGACTGTTTGGAACAGTTTATCCTGTAAATCTTTCTCACTTTGGCTAAAAATATGGGTGAGGTGTACAAGTTCTTTTTCTGAGAAAGAGTGGCTGCAAAACTGTGAGGGTTATTGCTTGTTTAAGAATGCTATTTACAGCCTCATAAAAGGTACGATAATAGAAAGGCAGCCTTCCAGGAGAGTACTTAGTGCATCACTTAAGTACTTTGTTTGGCTAATAGTGTAAAAACAAACCTAAAATGCAAGGCAGGAATGGTAGCCTGAAACCTTAATATTAGTAGTTAGAAACTCTGGTTCTGCTCAGTATGTGAGAAAAGCTGGTGAGCAGGATATTCCCTCAGATTAATTCATGCAGGTAAGATTTGGGCATAGGCAGATCTCATCTGTAAGCTGCTGGAAGAGTAGTTCTCTTAAATGCAGAGTTCTCCTTCTCCGGGATATATCCTCCTCACCCTGTTTGAGATCAGTTATAAGGAGTTTGACCCCATCCCTGAGGGTTTTCTGCACAAAAGTTGCTGGCTCCCTTATTCTGTGCCTCCTTGCCTAGAACATGATACTGCTGTCCTAATATTGCTACTCATTTGTTACCTTTGGTTCTGTTCCTCTCTGGTCTTTCCACCCCTCCTTCTGGGAATCACTGTCCATTCCCCATAATTCTTCCTCATTCCACCTCCGTTTTGAGACTCCCTCGAGTGAGAAGGGAAATAGCACCGTGGGTGGTTACTTACTGGGTGTTCCAAGTCTCAAAACAAGACTACACATACACATTTGCCAGACAAGATCAGTGTAGTTGCTCATCCTCGTAATGCAGAGCAATGCAGATTTCAGCTCTTAACTGCGATGTCTGGCGTAGTCTGTTTTTAGTCGAGATGGTTCAGGTCTCAGTTGAACTGTTGATTCCTGTTGTGTGCTATGAGTACGTAACAGTCTCTGAAACAGAGAATATTGCCTGTTACAGCAGTGGCAAACATTAAAGAGAGTGGAACCCTGAACACTGCTTTCAGGGTGGCAATGCCTGCAGATACTACAGTGATGCATGAAAGAAAGTGAATAAGTGTTGTGGGGCGGGGGGGGGGGAGCAAAAGCCAATTCTTTGTCATAGAGCTGCTGTTGAAACCCAGTCTGGTGGTTTGCCAGTGGGAGCCTCACAGTCTGATGTAAAATGCTATCATGGCAGCAGGGGAAATGCTTAATCTCAGATGTTTCAAAGCATTCTACAAAAGTAACTGTGTTGCAACCCTGATAATTTTCTTTTGTCTGGCAATGTTTGTTGTATGGACAGACCTATCAATGCTACTGTAGCAACTAGATGTTATTGCTATAAAACCAATTAGAATAGGACTTGAAGATTTTACTTTAGTCTTACCCATAATTAAATCAAATATCCTGCCTGATATGTCAATGTGTTCTTGATTGTTTCATGTCTGACTGAAAGAGCACCTCTGTTTTTCTTTCCTTGGAAGTATTAATAGGCTGCGAACGAAACCCCGATCTTAGAAAATGTTGGAACAGCTGTTGGACACTTGGCTTGTATTGATAAACTATCTGGATTCAAGTGAGTTTGCAGAAAGTGGAAAATGCCACAAGTTGCAAGTTAAATAATTGGGGTTTCATTTATGCCAGAGCTCAGCTGCTCTGTGCTTTAATATCATTTCATGATAACAGTGGCGGATGGTCAAAACACTTCAATAGCAGACTCCTAACACTTACTAGGGAAAGTGTGGAGTTGCCAAATTCAGTCAGCTTAATGGTGTGTGACCCTTCTAGTTCTCATATTGCTCTACAGATTCCATTTTAGAAGTGGTTCATGGACTACCAAGACATACAAGACAAAACCCTGTAGCACCACAGCTCCCTCCATTGCAAGAAAGGATTTTAAAGGTCTTTCTCCCCTTGCCCTTAGACACACTGTTCCTTCCTTTTCCTTGCATCAGTTCTGTCTTTGGCCAGGTTATTAACTGATCAGATTAATCTACAGACTCCTAGGTTTTTTGCCATATCAGTGAGTTGCAATGGTTCATGGGGCTATTGGAGCATGTGGAAAAGACTCGCTAAAATTAGATTGCTGTGTTGAATTCTGGGGTTGCATATATTCCTGGATCTCTTCTATTTTTAGATTACAAATAAAATGCATTCCTTCTTATTGTCTTGCAGACTGTAAAAGATGCAATTTTTGGAGGATTGTGCGTGTATAGGGGAAAGCATTCAACTGCATAGCTGTCAGTTGAACTGAAAGCTACTTGTCTGGTACCTTGGCTAAATTTGCTGATTAAATTTATGTCCACGCTGCTCTAATGTAAGGTAAAGCTGTGGTTTCACAATAGGGAGCAAGCTGTCCTAACATCTCATGGCTACCCAGAGAATAGGAGACTTCACTTCCTGCTCTGTTCTCACCAGGTGCACTCAGGAGATGCTTCTGTGAGCCAATATAACTCACTTAATGTGACAGAAAACTTTTTTCCCTTTTTTCTAGCACTGGTATAAGTTTATTTTAATTGTAAGCTGAACTGGTATGAGAGGAAAGGAGGAATAGAATGGTTAGACAGGAATGGTAGGTTAAACGTGGTTGCTTTTGTGTAATGGCTTTCCATACTGCCAAATGCTGAGCTTTGCCCTTGGTGCTCCCAATGCCATCCACTCACACGTCTCACCAAAGCAGCTGGGTGATGCAGAGGGAGTCTGCCCGTGTTCCCAGTTCCAGTTCTGCATCTCCTGCTCCAGGATTATTTATATGAAACTGCAGTGTGTGATACAGGCTCTTGCTGTTTCTTTTTCTAATGATTAAGGTTTTTGCTGCCTAACAAAATGATTAAGAATTTTAGGAGTGCATCATGAGGCAGTGATCTTAAAATGTGATACTTTGTGTTGCTGATGTCGTGACTGCTAGAGCTTCAGCTTTAGAGAAAAATGTGCACATGAGCTAGAGAAATTCATACTTCCAGTGTATGTGAGAAACTGCATATAGTTCTTTGTACTCATGCAGCCTTCATTTATCAGACTTACTGCATCTTTTCTCTTCTGATGTCGAATGCACATACGGGTGCCCATCTGAAGGCAATGCTTCAGATTAAGTTACTGACAGTTGTGTTTTCCTTTTGAATTCTTTCCTGATGAACAAAGCAGGGTAGTGAGTTATTTTGTTCATATGTGATTTATGGAATGTGGATTTAACACCTTTAGGATGATAAGGGGTTGGAATAATCTCTAAATTCACAATATTTTTTAACTTACGAAATACTGTTCAGCTATCCAGTGCTAAACCTCTTGGATTACTCTGCCTTACCCTCCCTTTAGATGCCTCTTCCCCATCACATCTTTAGCTCCTGGCTCTTCCCTGCATGCAGAAGTCTTTTTATTTAACTCCTTCTCTTTAGTAAGAGAATGAAAACCTGGGTTTTAAACAGCTTTAATACCATACTGGACAGAATCCAAACCCCCCCTGCTTTGCTGTGACTGATGTTGAAATCCAATCAACATTTTAGGGTAAATACAGCAAAGTTGTCAGGGTTCTCTCCTGGTTATATGATATTGTTACACTACTGGCTTAATTAAACATGACTTCAGACAATTTCCAGTGAGTAAAAACTGGAAGAAGCAGAAATGCCTTGGATGTTCAGGCAAGTTTCATGGACTGCTTTTACTAAGAGCATGTCTTTGAAAAGCAAGAGTGTTGCTGTATGTAAGGGTATTAATGCTTGCAGGCTGCAGCATAGACCTCTGGGGTTATAGTGACTTTTTCTGAGAACGTACAACTGGAGATGTGGATACAATAAATAGGCGTGAAACTAGCCTAGTGTATACTCATAATTTTTTTTAATTACAGTTTTGTTTAAAACCAATGTCTTGGAGTGTGTCTCATAAATCGGCGAGAAGGTCTAGCTGAATTTTTGCTTCAGTTTAGTGATGGAATCTTGCATCATGTGTAGCAATTTTTCCTTTTAGCTAAATCTTCAGAGCATGTAAACATGCTTGCTAGACCATGCTTCCTTAAAGGAAAACTTCTTAGTTCCTCTGTTTTAAAGTCAAGGAGGTATCATTCCTCTTTCAATACTGTCTTGACCCAGTCTCTTCCTAGTTTTCCTCCCATACTCCCTTCCTTCCTGCTAAGTTGTTGGTGTCTTTCCATCAGACAAAGAATCATCATGTGTTGAGAGCCCAGATCTTAAGCTGCACGAACAATGCACTGAATGCAAGACTAATGTTACCACAGATAAGATTTTACAGAAGGGGTTTTTTGTCTTCTGCTGTAATCTGCTTTCATTAGAGCAGTTACAAATATAATCTTAGATCATAATTATGTAGTACATAATTTTTACTAATGCTTTTAACCTATCATTTGAAGTATTTAATTAAAGTGTAGAAATACAGGATGGGAATGGGACTGGCTAGTGCTTGGCAATTCAACTATTGGTTAATGTAATGAATGGATGTCCTCGATCCTAAAATATATTGGGTATATTAACTTTGTTTTCTCCTTACGGGCTCAGCTGCAGCTCCTTCCATGGGTTGTCTTCTCCTTTCCCTGGCTGTCCTTGAAGAAGGGTTCTGTGGGTGGGATGGGTTTGGTCATCCTAACAAATAAGCTTGTGCATCCAAATCCAGAATGGAATGAAAACATGTTAAGGAATTGGAGCAATACTACCTGCCAACTTCTACCTTGAGTACAAAAACTTCTTTACTATGTAATGTCACCTCAGACATTATTTTATCTTTCCCCTTTGCCCTAACATCTTAAAGAAGAGAAATTGTATGTGGCTAAGATAGTAGTGTGCTTCTTTTCTGAAGTTTTCTTGACTCTAAGCTACTTGTTTCTTCCTCTGCTATCAACCCTCAACAAAATAAATTATTTTCAGTTATAGAATCCATAGCTGCTAATCTTTTTTGGCAACTAAAAATGTTGGCCAGCTTTAAATGCTCTAGCTGTATAGCACAGTATGAAAAGGAATAAAACCCAGTACCCACGGATGAGGCTCATGAATATATGTTGTGTTGTTCAGGCATCTTGGGTATGTGTGCAGTACTGACACAAGAATTAATTCATAGTTACATGTTCAGCTCTAAGAAATAAGAGCTCCATTCCTGTTATTTCACTTGAGTGTGTAATATGCATTTCTAAAACCCCAGATGGTGAACTTGTTGGGTAGGATGATGACTAGTTAGCAGTTTCCTTCATATGTGGTTGAAATATTTTTGAAGTGACTAAGACTTGAACTGGAAACTTCAAATGCTTATTGTTTTAGGGTTCTGCATGCTTTGTGCTGTATGCCTCTGCACTGGTGCTGACTTGGAGAAAATGGATTACCTCCCAGCAGTAGGGAAGTGACTTGAGGCAGGCTCTAAACTTGTTGGGCTGGCAATGGTTTCGAGTCATTTTTCAGAATTGAATACTTAAAAGTTCTGGGGACTGTGAGGTATGCCTTGAATGCTATAGAGAAAACGATGTCTACTGAAGAAACATGTGAGTTGTCTTTAAACTCATTTCTGAAGTAGGCAAATTAACCCAACCAAAGGCTATGGCTGTCACCTCAGAAGCTATGTTTTACTTCTCTTTGTTACTGCGGTAGTATCTCTCCTAAGATCACACAAGCAGTCACCAAGGCTGCTCTCATACCAGTGCTTTCCAGGGATGTGAGAATAGCAAACTGCTCACCCTTGAATCAATGTTGTGGGGGGAGAAGGGTTCTTTAGTGAGCTAAAGGTAAGAGCTAAACTTGTGTTGCATTATTTCCCTCTAATGTTGGTTAGTCTCCATGCATAACCAAAATATTTAAAGGTGTTTTGTCAAGTTTGCTAAACCTTATCTTTTTCAGTTGTTTGTTTGTATTACATGCCCACCCCATACATTTTGTGGATAGCCAATGTTGTTATAAACTGCCATCTACTGTAAATATTTCCTTTTGCTAGGCAAGGTATTGTGAATGTGCAGAACTACCAAATGCTGTGTTTGGCTGGATTAAAAGGTTGGCAGAGACCTGAAATTCAGCAATTAAACTTCAGTGTGATTCTCAGATGGTAATGCTGGAGCTTGTTGCTGTATCTTCCCCATGTCCCACGTTGTCTGGGGTTTTGTGGATTCTGTTTGAATGTCTAGGTACTTGCTGTCCAGAGTGGCTGGCATATGCTAAAAAACTGATGTTATACAGCCTTTTGTTCAGCTGCTCTTGGTTAACAAAAGGCAAACTATTATTTAGGGTAAAATGTCAGCTATCAAACTTCAAATCCTCCCCTTTTCCCTCCTCCTTCACGTCAGTGGTTCTTTTTACTCAGCTATTCACACTGTCAGACAGTTAAGTGTACAAAATAAAAATCCCTAGCCTTAAATATTGGGTACAAGCAAAGCTTGAAAGCTGTCTGCATTACGGATGCCCTTAAGCTTTGTAATCCAACCTAGTGCTGCATCAGGGAGCAGAGAAATGCTGCTGTCTTGTGTCAGGGTTGGTAGTGCGCTCTGTGAATCACCAGTGAGTGAGTCAGTACTGGTTGCATGACAAGGTTACTATTGCTGGTCTTCTGTAGCCTTGAATAATGCCATGTCAGGTGGTGGAGGGTGTAAGGGAGAGTGATCAGGTAGCTCCTGGGGTCTTGCTGCTGCTGTGTCTTGCTGTGCTTTGGAAGTCAACTATATAGTTCCTGGGTGTTTTAGTAAGTGCATGTATGTGTGAGGCAGGGTGAGTCTCTTACTTGGAGGAAGAACTTTCTTAGGGCATGGAAAGGAGGAGCATCATGCCTCCAAGCCTTTTTTTTTCCCTTTAAAAACAGTGCTGGTAAAGGGTTAAATTCTAGCCCCCTGCAGCACACCCCGCCCCCACCGCTATATATGGTGTGCCCAAAGGCACTGGAGATTTAATACATTGAAGTTGGAGCGTGAAGGGGGTCTGCAGCCTGCTAGACAAAGTCACTCAAATTTCAAGAATACTTGATCCATACAAGGATGTTACTTGAGAAAGGCATGGCTTCTCTGTTAAGAAACTGGTCGCCGAATGAGCTGGCTGAGTGTCCCAAACACAGCTTTTGTGGCTAGATAAGCAAATCGGAAACCAGATTTTCTTTATTTGATGACTGAATGATCAGCAAGCCAGCTAAAGTTGTTGTGAGAACCGAACAGTCTCCCTTCAGAGAAGTGGTTATTTGTAGGGGAAAATGAAAATTGTTGTTTCTCCCACTGAAGTGCTTGCAAGTCGTGGACACTATTGTGCAGATAATGATACAAGAGAATTTAGTTGAATTGAATACTAGACTGAAATAATGGAAAATAATTTCCCCTGGCTAGTTACTGGAGAAGCAGCTACAGTGTTGCAGCTCTGTCCCAATAGGATGTATTTGGTGTCAACTTTTGTTAAAGGCTTTTAAATAGATGGGCAAATATTTTGGGAAGAAAGGAGAGGCAGTTTATGGAAAAAAAAAAGATAAAATATTATATTTAATAAATTGCTACTGGAAAGATCAGGCAGTGGCCTGGAGTGGATTCTACCCTGAAGGAAATAACAACCAAACTAGCAACAATAACAAAACATCAGGGAATTGGCAAGGATGAAGTACAAAAGAATTCCTAGAATGCTGAGGTCCCAGTCTTTCTAGTGCTACTCTTGTACGTACTAATGAAAATAAGATTTAATACTCCCCTTGCTTCTTCCTCTCTTGTACTTAATACAGTTTTCAGTGAGGGGGTGGATATAATAATCCCTGCCTCCCCCAATATCATGAAATCATTGATAAGATTAGCATTAAGAATTGGATTAGAGTTATAAATGGTGGCTGTTGACAGAGTTCCAAAAGGTAACTCATGCTCTTTCTTAGCATGAAGGTGCTGTCTTCCTTCTCTGTTCTAGACAACGTGTACTTTAATTGACAATATTTCATGGTAGCTCTTTCACTCTTCTAGCATTACTAATTTTTTCAATGGCTCTGAGCCTCTTGCTAGATAACTAATGTATGCCCCTTGAGCTTTCTGCTGCTGAAGCATGAATTACCCTGAGTGCTGGCTGGTGGGACAGTTCATAGGGAGGTTCATAGTGGGCAGTCTAAGCAGGCTGGGCTGAGTGGAAGCAAGGCTGAAGCATCTTGAGCTGGCTTTTACTGCATAGCTGGCAATTTGCTGGAGGGCTGTCCACTCCAAACCTCCAGCCACTCCTGAGATGTGCTTTTTCCATTTGTATACACTTCCCAATGCATACGAATTTGATAAACTTCCTAAGTTTTGGACAATTGTGACTTGTCAAAACAAACATGACTTTATCTTCATGTTATTGGTTTTCTGGCAAAGGTGGTATTATCCCATCTTTGCATCTTGTCAAAAGTAGTTCATTACGTACCTCTGAATCTGAACTGTTCCTCAGAAGCAGCTGTGTCAAGTCAGCCCGATTTCTTTGTCCCTCACCAAAGCAAGTAGAAAACCTCTAAGGCAATGTTCCCCTGAACCTGAAGGGCCCCTCATTCCCAGTGGCTTATTCATCAAATAATATTTCCAGGGAGCAGCTGTGCGCCTTGATTGCATGTGTTGTTACATATTGGTACATGGTTAGTGCCTGTTGATACATTGTAGTAACAATTGAAAATTCGTTATGATTTCAGAAACTACATCTTCTAGAGAACTAGTAGAGAGATTTTGCTGGAAGTTCTGAAGCACTGCAGTTATAATTAATATAATGTGTACATTTTGTTTCCCCTTGTAGGAGACTTTGACATTGACTTGAATATAGGTAAGGTCAGCATGTCTTTGCAAAGACTGGAGTAGCTGGATTCTGTGACTGGCCAGTTGAGCTTGTAGTGGCATACTTGGGCTTGGCTTAGATCCAGAGGCTCCTCTTTCACTGGAACGCTTCCTTGTCAGTCCTTTCATTACTTTTCCTATGCCTCTGAGCCAGTGAAGGGAGTTCAAGTAGTACGTGATTACTGATAGTCTTTACTAGTGCTCCTATCTTGGTCTCTTGGCAACGATGCCAAAAAACTTTATACACTGAGAGAACAAATAGGAGAACGATAATTTAGAAGTGCAGGTGTTAGCATGAGCTTACTTTCACAAACTGCAACAAAAAAAACCAACCTAAGCCATTTTTTAAGTTAGTAGTTTCATTTTCGTATCTCAGTCCTTATATGCAAGCAACTAACTTGTATTTTTCTTCAGGGAGTACTATAATTTTTATAGTTGTAGAAGATATTTAGGGTGTTAAACTACTTATAGCTTTATTTTAATTGGTTTCCAATTGCTTGTCTAGCTGCAGAAACTTTGTGAGGAGGAGTTATTCAGCTGCCTCATTTGGCAACCAGTTTCTTAGAGTGAAGTCATGCCTTTCAGTTAACATCCTTGTAAATACAATTCATAGCATTTTTATTCCGCATATGATATCACTTCTGACACCTGTTCTTAATGCCAGCCTATGCCATTCAGCAGAGGACAGGGGCTGCTAAGGAGCTTCAGCTGATGAAACTCCTCAATGGTGTGGACTGAAGATGTATTGAAGGTCCCTTTCTCTTGTTCAAACCTGTTCATCTCATTTCCTTCCCCAGCTCTGCCTCAAACTTTGAGAGGGAAGTTGAATAACATGGATGATTTCAATGAATTTTTGGTGAAAGCCATAGTTGTACATTTCATTATAAAGCATTCTTGTGACTAAGCATCTCACTTTTAAATTGTTGTGTTTTTTGGTAGTGCAAGTCACTATGTAAACATGGAACGAGAGTTCATTCCTCTCAACTGTTCAGTAATACATTTCTTCTGTTGCCATTCATTTGTCTTCATTATATTGTCAGTGTAGGTATGTAAACATCATTTTTATATGGTATTTATGAGGGTTTGGCTAGCATAGTAAGACCAACTTATTTTCTCCTAAATGAAAGATAAATCTTGACAGTTAATCAATCTAGGAATAATGTATTGGACCAGTACCCTGTCAGAACTGCTGTTTTATCTTCACCAATGTTCAATACAGCTGTTTCAGAAAAAAAAAGGAAAGCTGTTTAGTATGTATTTTAGAGTAACTGGTCTACAGTGTGTCCTTCTGGTTTAATTTTAAAATTATCATGGGGAAGCCTTGATGGTGTCCTGTCTTACGTTATTTTGATACTAGTTTTCTAACACAAGCAACAGAAAAAAATCATGGTCTCAACTGAAAATATCATATAATGCATGAAATTCAATATCATCTTGTCTACAGGAGAGCACAGTATTTTCATCAATGTGTTTATTGTTTGAATTTTAAATTCATTTTAACACCATCCAGGGAGGAAACATAAAAGGAAACGCTTTTCACTAGCTAGGGGATAGATTGGAAAGAGGAAGTGTTGCATATCAAAGCAAAGACCAAAATAAAAAAATAGAATAGTGATACCTCCCAGCTGAGATTACTTTATGCTATCCAAATGTGCTATCAGCAGGTGAGAGACTCACTGATATGGAATGCTGTCTTGGGAAATCTTGTGTGTTTCATCTAGGTATTCCTCAGCATATGAAAACACAGTGTTAACCTTATTGCAGAATTCAGATAGATTTGTATATGGCTTACCTGGGGATGGAAATCAGACAAACTACTTGAGATAATGAGTACCTCCCTCATTATAACTCTATCCTGTTGTCAGTTTTTTGCAGTTTATTCTTCCCTTTGAGAACAGTTATCTCGTTATATGTAGTGGCGTATGATTTTACTCCAAATCTTCCTGGTACGAATTTTCCTCAAGGTGTGTGTAAAGAAATAGTTGACACCTGTGTTAGTAGATTCAGATTTTGGACATAGATGGGCAATTTTCCATTTGGCTCCCGTGGCAGAGATACTTTGACAGACAGCTATGCAGTCCCTTGCTGAAGGAGGGAGGTAGTAAGGGGAAATAATCCAAGGTGACTGACACAGCTCTAAATCTAGTAACTTGTTTTGGATGCACATATTCCAATAAAGTAGCGCAAGTTGTTTGAGCAGCATGATGTGAAATGATAGAAAATGCTACACTTATTATCTAAGAAAGGAAACTCCTTTTCAGAAACCCCTGTCTAACACAGGAAAATGGTTGCTAGTCGTTCGCTAGGGACAAATGGCTGTTGTTGGAAGATACTTTCCTAGATCAGTAAGAGTCAGAATATCGTGGTGTGTGGGTTGTTTTTCCCCATTTCATGTATCTGTTTTTCTCCAGGCAGGGGAGACATTCCTGCCAAATATGTATGCCATGGCTCCTTTTCTGCTACAACTAGGTGGAAATGCTTTCAGAATGAAAGATCTTTGTAAATCAAAGTTTAAACAAACAAAAAGAAACAAAACCAGCCAAAACAAATTCTCAAAACACCCAGCTCTCATGTGGTCAAAGAAGCCACTTCTTGGAGTAAGCTGACTTGTTTCATGTTTGATCCCATATGGAGTTACGGAGGGAAACCATTCCTCGAGTGCTTTTGTTAAATAAAGCGGTTGCCATGAATTAAGCAACACTGCCCTGGAATGTTTCTGATCATGGTCTTGCAGAGCTTGTGACCTTTGCACTGAACATGTGAACTGAAACTTCATCTTCCAGTGTTCAATAACCATGTTAAAAATTCAGAGGTGAGGCAGTCTTGGGATTTCCTTAGGCTAGCTTAAATGCCAAGTGAAATTTAAGTACCGATTTATACAGTTACTCTTCCCTTTTTTTTTTTTTTTGTGGTAAGTCTAAGCTACAATTTTTATTATAAATCCGAAAATTCTTTATCAATTAAAAAGACCTCCACGATTGCATAGACAGTGTCTTAAAATGCTTTCATTTACAGGAGCCTACTAAAGCACTAAAATATTGCCACCTTCTTGTCTAGATGTGTTCAATTACTCTAATTAGAATGTTTGTGGTAGTATACTACTACTGCTTCTTAAGGCAGTTGCTTTGACCAGGAGCTGGTTGTAGTGCCTGCAGAGGATATTCAGTTTTAACTGGGCTGCAGCTGAAAGGGGGAGAGAAGCAGCTTAAAAACTGTACCAACATCCCTTTGATGCCGCTGGACTTCCTACCCAAATAGAATGCTATAAATAATCAGTCTTTTTCCTGTTTACCAGGTAGAAACACTGCCACCTCTTGGCTACTCACCATCCTGACCTTTCTGAACAACCTTACTGTTTCTTGTGATGTTTTCTGGTGCCGTGTTTCTGAATAATTAGTGGTGCAGTGAAAGCCTTAATATACCATACTGTAGACTGGAGATTTTTGTGGCAGCCCTAATAATTGTGGATTCTACCCTGGAACTAAAAGATGGAGTATTACTTGGTCAAGTGACTTTCAACTCTGACCCATTGCAGTATACATCCCTTAAAAATATACTAAGATGGACTTCTGCCCTTGCTAGATTAGCTGACCACACAATTTGGCAACAGTGCTGGCATCTGAAAGTAATGTCTGGCACAAAAGGGATTCAGCCTTTATGCCATTAAAAGGGATTGACAAAGTATTTTCCACTGATCTTTTTTTATTTGATTTTGGTCAAAACTATGTTGATCAAATGCTGAATTCTGCTGTTGGGGAAAAAAGGCTGTGTTACGTTCTGACAATGTTTCCAGTATCAGTTTTAGCGAAGCTGGCTTGAGGAGTAGTCTAAAATATTGCAGCTTCAGGATTCCCTATATTGTGGGAGGTTATAATAGTTAGCCCTTAATTCCAGAATGCTTCCCAGTTAGGAGGGAAGTTATGCTTCTACCCAAAAGCCTTTTCTTGCTGTAACCAGCTTTGTCTTTTTCTATAAACATCCAGTGTCTTGCTGGCCATGTGTTTGTCTGGTTGTGCAGTGAACTTCATTCTCAAGAATAGGTACAGAAGGGTAACTTCTTCAACAGTTAACCTGCCACAGACGAAATGAGCCTTGAGGAACACCCCTAACGCTGACTTTTACACTAACAAGCCAGTCCAATGAGTGCTGGGAAGAATTCCTACTTAAACCTGCCCATGTGAGAGAGAAGTCTGATGTGCCATTTCTCAGAGGACTTTTCCTGTAGAAAATTCTGGTGTAAAGCAGTGACACCCATAGCCCAAAGGGCTGTAATACCACTTAGTGCAATCCTCACCTCAAGCAGCAAGTTTTGGTGGAATGTGGAAACTTCAGAGAGAGACAAGGTGCTTACAAAACATGAGAGGACTTCAGTGGTTGAGTGGGATTGCCAGGATGCTAACAACATCCTGACTCCTATATTAGCAACTGGAATTAATTTCTTGATGTGTAACTTAAGCTCCATAATGGTGATAAAGGATCTGGGTTTCCAGCATCTGTTCATAAATTGCAGCTCAAAACCCTTTCTCAAAGGTAGTCTCCTTCCTACACCCCCCACCCCAGCCCCTTCAGGTGTGGGGGCAGGAGGTCATGGTGGGGAAGTGGCTTTGCACTGTTGTATCCCTGTTTTATGCACATCTCAAAAATGAGGCAGGTGTAAAGCCAATTTCCTGTGAATGAACTTTCAAATACAACTTCTGAGATGGTGTTTTGGGGTCTCTTGTGGGAGAGACTTTATAGGGAAGAACCTGAGTGACTGGCTGAGAAAAAGAGTAAGGAAGAGCCTGACTTCCTCATCAGTAGGAGAGGAGGGGGGTCTGGGGTGCCAGTCAGTACTCCAGTGGCTCTTATTTCATATAAATAAATTCCTTATTAAAAAAAAAGGACACAGACTCTTGTATTACTGCAGTACAAACTAGAAAATAAGCTGCAGAGCTTTAAAGACCTTCTGTAGCTATAGCAAATAAAACTTCACTGTGCAGGCTATATGCTTCCTTCTTGCAGATTTTAGTGAAGTAACAGAAAAGGGTGAAAGTTACTATACTTAAGCCTTCTTGTTTGGCTTCATGAATCAAGGTTTAGAACTGCTGAAATGTCATTCTTGGATTTAAATGACAAGGAATTTGATAGTCTAGAAGTTACTAAAATGTTTTTGTTTAGCAGAAAACCCTCTATGTTCTGTTTAGTTTTGATGGCATACAGATTAAAGGTGTATTATGTGCTGGTGCTGTGGCATTAATGAAAATACTACTTAGTGCCTATTTTTCGGCATCCTTATTAGTGCAGTGTTAAGTCACACTGTATAAGCAATAGTGATGGATTTTTAAAATGGAGGCTTGCTGGAGGGAGGAAGGATTGGCAAATACATGATGTATCTAAAAATTACTGGAAAACAGTAATTTTCAGAAGTGTTTCTGTAGTGGCAGATTCATTAGGATAAAATGTTAACTGAATAGTTTTGGCTAATTTGTGATGAAAGTGCATAGATAATGGAAATTTCAGAATTGCTCGAGGCTATTACGATGGCTAAGTATTTTGAATGGAAGAACAAAAACCTACCTTAAGGATTTTTTTTCAGCCTTTTTGACAAAGCTTAAGAGTTTTTAACATCTCAAAACATGTTTGACCTCCCCACCCTTAAGCCATTTTGCCACTCTTTACCATTGCATTTCAACAGGAAAGAAAGATCCTTTTTATAGCCAAATGGCTTCCTCCTTCTCTTCTCCCTCTTTTCCCCTCCATCCCCCACCCCAGAGAGCCTTTCTAGTGCTCAGGCTTCAGCTGCTGCCTGGATACTGGCTACATCTGTCTTGTTTAGATGGTCCTAAGAAAAAACAGCACTGACTGTGACCGGAGGGCCAACAAGAAGATATGTTTCTTTTCAAATTTGAAAGGAAGCCCTGCACTTGCTTCTGCCTGTTTCTCTAAACTGTTTTTAAATCAATCATGGCTGGTGCTGGTAAATGCCTCCTCTCCCCTCCCTCCTTGAAATGGTCAAAATCCAAAACATTTGAAAAAAGTCTAACGAGTTAAATATGGTGGTGTTCACAAGCCTGTTTCCCCTCCTACAGCTTCTAGTTTGATGAAATAAACTCTTTATGGGTTCTTGCTTTGAGACAGCCATTGGAACAAGTTTCAAAGAGAACAGTGTGACTCTGGGTGGAATTTGGAGGTTTGCAAGTCCATAAATACTTACACTGATGGCAGACTGGACTTTTGTACTTGCATTAAAAGGGACAGCATTAAAAACTGATTTTGGACCTAAGCAGTGCTTGATGCTTTGTGGTGAAAAAGATGGTGACTGTCGGGAAAAGAGTAATTATGTGGGGCAGATGGAGGACTGAGTAGTTCCTATTTTTGGGGGGAATCATCTGATACTTTTAGAGTGCAGGATTAAGGCTGCAACAATGACAATCTCTGCCAGTCAAGCATGCAGTTACAAAAATGTGGGATGGTGGTTCTGGTTTTTTAAAGGTTCATCAGCTGGTTGGGGGGAAGCCATGCAACTTGATCCTGTTCATAAAATTCAGCCATAGCTGAAATGGAATTGCCCTTGTGACAATATCTTGTTACACACAAAATAGGAGGAGACTGTGTTAGTGCATGAGAACACGCTGATGTTTTTGCATCATGACCTGTGTGTGTCGGGCTGGAGGTGCTAACTTTTGGTTAGTAGTGCCTTTACTACCCGTCACACTGGAAAATGTATCTTTATAATGAACTGTGGGGAACAGAGGAAAAACAAATAGCAGAAGAAATTGCTCTTTTAAGAGTTCCTATAATCTCTTGATTAAATAATGGTTGCTACTATTTTTATTGGTTTAGGAACTTATTAGCCATTTCATTTCTAATAGGCTTATACTGCAGTGAATAGTTCTATGTATGAGCTCTATTTTTTTGTTAGCTGTGATGTTTTTAGTCATGAAAATAAGTATGCAGGAGATGCAACCTAAATAGCTGGCATGTTACTGGTGTGACTTGGGTGTTCAAGAACCCTGTCCTTTAAATTTTGTGGAAATGTTGCTAGAATGAAACTTCGTGTTTCATTTCAGCATTTCCTCTGTAGTTATGGTGCTTGAACTTTGGAATCCACTTTCCTGGCTTTTGTGCGGGGAGGCAGAGCAAAATGGATGTTTGCACTGAACTCAGCACATGCACTGAGCTTCAGATAACAAATTATTTGGCTTTTTAACATCCTTGTGTTTGGCATGTTGAGCCAGCCACACGGGGCTGTCCTGTGTATTCACACACAAGGAGCAGGTCGGCTTGCTGGAGCTTAAATTTCCATTAGCCTCGTGTTGCTGCAGACTGACTTGTGGTTCTGTGCAGAGATGCATAACCTCACCCAGCTCTGAGGTGGCTTCAGCTTGTGTTCTGGAACAAAGATTCTGAAGTTTGGTTCTTAGATGCATTGTAAGGACAATCTCTACCTCAAAGCAGTCTCTATTAACATATGCTGCAGGATTTCGTGTAGAATGGGTAGCTTACTCCTAGAACAAAAGGAGTACTTTTAAAATGTGTTTCCTTGTGAAAAGCTGGATTAAAAAGGAAAACAGGTTTGCAAAAAGTGAATTTAATAACGGACTCAATTTCTTCCAGACTTGAAGGGGTAGATTTCAATTTAATTCACTGATTTAATAAAAATTAGTGGCCTGACATCTGTTGGCTCTTAGCAGACCCCAGAGAGGTCACAAACTGGTATAGGCTGTGCCTGTACTGGTGGGTTTAACAGTGCTGGCACAAGCTGACATGTACACCAGCTAGATTTTGTCTTCAACCAAGAGAGCTGTGGAGATCTGAGTCCAAACACTCTTGTAAGTGAGCTGTAGCTTTGTTTTCAGACTTCTCTTGAGACGTGTGGATTTCCCTGTCTGAAACGACCCGCTAATGCCCAAAGACCTCCCTGATATGAAACCCATGTCCCATTTTACAGCCTGTGTCTTTTCCTCTGCAGAAAAATGGGGGGACTGGAGATTAATGCATTAATGATCAGCCCTTGCTTTAATTTTCAGTTTGCTGAAAGCTGAGGAATTTTGAGTTTCTGTCATATCATGCTGTGAGGATTGGTCTCACTGCCAAAACCCTGTACTTGGCCCATACGTAGCTCTGTGTGCAGCCCTGTTCCTCTGGCATGGGGTGGGAGGATAAATATTCACTGCACACGGGAGTAGTGTGCAACTGGGGGGAACACCGAGGGCATGAACAATACTCTGTGCCAGCGCTAATATGAATCTGCCATCATTGGAAGCTGAAGTTTGGCCTCTCCAGCCTGGGCTGAATGCCTCCAGCTCCTCAAAATGGAGGCTGTTTGCTGATACAAAGGCAATCGGCGATGCTGCTGCTGTTGCCGGAGGGCGTTCCCTCCCCACCACTCCGCTCCTTCAGGCGCTGGTTCTGCGGTGGCCCCAGCGAGCGAAGGGCAACGCTGCTGCTGCTGCTGTGCCGGGGAGGAGGGGCACGCCGGCCCCTCTCCTCTCTGCCGGGCTCTTCCCGCCGCCGGCCGGTACATCAGCACCAGCTTTTACACCTGTAGCTGTACTCCTGTCACTTTCCCAACATCAATACAACAGGCTGTATTGGGGAACTGAGCTGACTGATGAGCAACTTCATCCTTTATAGACCATGGACAAGTTTTCAGGGTAGTCTTCAGTTCTGTGGTGGCACTACTAGGTGCTGATGCTTGCTTTTCTAAACTGGGAGGATGCTTGAAAGGGGGGTGGTTCTGGAAGAGGTGGGTTTGCTTGGGTCAGCCTTGAAGCATTTGTGAAACCTCTGCTGTGTATTTGTGAACACAAGTCTGAGGTTGTACTGGGTGCTGCTTCACGTAAGTTCAGAATCTTTTTGGAAGTAGAGCTGGCTTCCCCTGACAGCATCCACAGTGCAGCCCTGGGGACTTGTAATTCTGCCTAAACTAGAGGAGAGAAAAGCCGTGTGGGATTGGGATAATTACCTGAAGCTTGGAGTCTCTTGGGATTGAACAGCTTCTGTTTGATACCATGAGACCACAGTACTAAACTGCTCTCTCTTGCAGTAAACCTTGATCCACATGCACCTTCAAGTCCAAAGTATTGCCTGCAGTGAATTTGCTCGTTTTTTTCTTCAGCACATCAAACTATGCCACTAACAGAAGAGCAGTCTTTATCAGAAGAGACACTGGTCTACGGCATGAGTTGAACACAGTCAGTGTGAAATCTGTAACAGAGGGCTCTTGCCTTGTTCCTCAGTTTACCAAAGCCTTCTGCAAATACCATCTTTTACAGTGGAGCTCTTTACACTTTGACTTGTTAAGTTGTAATCCTTTATCTTTCAGATTTCCTGCTTGTGTCTGGCACCACAACTTTTCACCTGTCTTCTAATTCAATACTTGGGTTTTTTTTGAATGTGGCTTTAATGAACAAATATAACTTTGGGTAAAGGGAAGAATATTAATGTACAGTGTAACTGGGGCTTCTGTTCACTGTAAGGGTCTTTTGACCTGCTTATTAGTGGGGGCATTGTTCTGGTAAGCCATTCCAGGACCCATCCTGCCAGTCTTCTGCACAGGATTAATCATTTCCTCTTGACCTCCTGCTCTCTTTTCCTAACATGTTGCATTGATCAGAATCCTTAACTCGCAAGTTTGCTCCTGTTTTTTAAAGAACGGGAGGAAAAGGAGGGGGGAAGGAATGCAAAGAAATTAGATATAATGTCTGCTGTTAACATTCTTAGTAAGCTTTATTCCTTTTTTCCTGCTTGACTCCTCCCTTCTCCCAAGAAAAGAAATCCCTTCCTGGTATGTATTAGCTCCAGATCTCAAGCATCTTGAGTGCCTCTGTTTCACTGGAATTATTTTTTTTGAGCATGCAACTTCCTGAAAGATCAGCTCTGCTTAGAAAGGTCACATTTAAAGCTTTACCTAGCTGAGGCTTTCAGCTACTGATCTACCAGATTAGAGCACTTTATTAATCTTTATCTGCAGTGTTCCCATCATAGGTAAAGCAGCATCAGGAATACTGCATGTGACTCTTAATTTCCCTCTAGTTTTTTTTAATGCCAGCAGAGGGGAAGGTATTTATGGGATCGTGTGGAGTACCTCCTAGTAGAGAAAGCTCCATGTTTGTCTTTACTGACAACATCTTTGTTGTGCCTTTAAGGGAGCTGTTGACTTTAGGGTACAAGGGTCTGCTGCCAGCCAGTCCCAGATTATATCAGTAACAGAAAGGAGGACTTGTTCTGTTCAAATCACCCACGGGCCCCTGTATTCCCCTACTACATTTTGCTGGCAGCTGAACCAGGCTTCACAGGAGTAGACCTCTCTAGACTTCAAATTTTACTTCTGCATGACCTAATTGTTCCAGCCCACTTGTGTCCAAGTGTGGTCTAGTTTTGAGCAGGCTGCTGCAGCTTGTGCCTCCTTTTCTAAGGTGTTAACAGCAGCTCCAAGGGAGAGAATTAAGCTGAAGAAAGGCAATGGGATAAAAGCAGAGGTCTGTTTCCTGTTCTCATAGAACCTCTTTCTGTGAGGCTGCATGTCAGAGGTAGTCTTCCACTCTTAGCCCTTGCTTAAGACTTCATCGCCTAGAAATAAATCATTTAACCTGCCTTGTATCTCTGAACAGTGATGCTGGCTGATAAGCTGTTCTCGGTGCAATGGCCTTGCTCAGATCAGAGGAATGCTAGATGTCTGTACCTGTTCCCAGGAGTACTTTGTGCTACTCTGGGCTACCTGGGGATTCATCTTTGTACCTCAGTTGAGGCTCGGAATGGCTCCAAAGGGCGCTGAGCCATGTGACTGACAATGCACAGATTACTGAATAGCAGAAGTGACAAAGCTAGAAGTAGACCACGAGCTGGAAAGTAAAACTGGGTATAGTTGTGCTATCAAAAGCAAACAGATTGGAAGATCTGTCTATCTAGTGATAAATTCATAGTCCTGTGGAGTGAGAGATCTGACTTAGCCCATCCACTAAGCCCGTGGTGTCTAAGCATGAGGCACAATAGCCCTTTGTTCCTGAAGCTGTGGGAATTATTAGCTTTTGTTAACTGCTGGTTTTGGAGGAATCCCCAAATTCCATTTTGTTTCCTGCCCTGAGGTAGAGTCGTGGGACTGTTCTGCCAGTAAGAAAACTGTGATGGCTAGTAATGTCTTCTTACTTCCCAGAGCTGTGTGTTACAACTAAGCAAAAAGGCCACATCACAAAGCAGCATTTTGCCGCTTTGTGTGCGTCTCAAAGAAATTGGGAGCAAGAATTCTGAGATAAGAGGATACCTCCTAGTAGAGAAAGCTTCATGTTTGTCTTTACTGGCACCATTTTTGCAATGTTGTTAGGCAAGGCCTTTCACAAGAACACCTCTGTGGAGGTGGAAGTGGGCCTGTTGTCTGCTTGGTAATAGACAAAAAGCAAAACGAATCACCTGAAGGCAGGTTCAGGCTGATAGCTCTGACACTATGCATGGGAGGGCTGGGGCTGGGTGGAGGGAGCCGCGTTGTTCCTGCTTCTCCTCTCAGAAGATCCTGTGGGGTGCGGGTGCTTTCAGTCATGCCCAAGACCTCGGATTAAGTAGTTGTTTTTAGCTGCTCTTGGCCACCACACCCAAACATCTAGGCTATTGTCCCTGGCTGCTGCTGCTGGCTGTTGTGCTCCCCTAGCATCTGGCTCTGGTGATAAGGGACACAGTAGCAAAGATGAGGAGCAATGTGCAGTCACAGAAGGGGGCCTCTTATTTGCCCCTGGTCCAGCTCCAAAGGTCTGTCTTCCTTTTCCCCAAGCTTCCTTGTAGAACGCTTCAAGGTCCCTTACTGCCATTGGGCCCCTTCGGTTGGGGTGTGGAAGGGGGTAGTTGCCTAACACTCTTCTCTTTTCATGTGTTATCTTGGACTGTCTTGGCAGTCATTAGCCTGTTCAATCAGAAATGTCTACTGACTTGTTTCTAAAGCTTCAGTTGTGTGGGCATACATACCACCATTTTTACCATTCAGACTACATGCTTGCAAAAAAAAGGCAAAAAACCAAAAACCAGACATTACAATGGTGGTTCTCCAGGAGTTTCTTGTGAATAGTTTCAAGATGCAAGATGTCTTTCCACTGTAAACCTGAAGTCCTGGCTCCAGTTCCATTTACACAGATGAGAACTGAGATCTAATGGAAGATTTTTTTTTTTTCTAGTATAAGCAGAGAAGATCTTTTTTCAGTTTCACATGTCAGTCAGAATAGGGCTGAGGCGAGATCAGGGCCAGTCAGAACACATGTGTGGTTCACATCTTGTTTCACTCCCATGCCATCTTCTGCTGAAGAGCACATGACTGACTACCTGTAGTGCTAGTCCAGCATTTGGCTGCTCCTTCTGGTCCAGAGAGTACACCTGAACCCCTGAAGAACTCTAGGGCATTGTCAAGTCTCCCTTCTAGCTCAAACAAGAAACAGAACTCTCTTTTCAGGAAAGAAGGTATCCAAGTAGGTGGATTTTATAAGTTTTTGTGGCCGAAGCTGTGTCAGTGCAGTATCCCAATTCCAGAAGTAGCCTTATTATCCAATCTGAGACCAATGTAATTTGGTAACTGGCCTGTTTGTATGAGAACTGTTTTTTAAAACTAGAGATGTGAGGAGTAGGTATTTCTAGCAAGGTCTCTTTTAAGCTTTGTACATCTTTACTCAGAGCGTGGTGATGCACTGGGACAGGTTGCCCAGAGAAGTTGTAGATGCCCCATCCCTGGCAGTGTTCATGGCCTGGTTGGATGGGGCTCTGAGCAACCTGTCCTGGTGGAAGCTGTGTCCCTGCTCATGGCAGGGGAGTTGGAGCTAGATGGTCTTTAGGGGTCCCTTCCAACCCAAACCATTCTGTGATTCTATGGTCTTATACTCCTCTTGGAACCATGGAAGGTAGTACAGCAACAACCATGAGAGTTAACTGAAGTAGCTTGCAGACCTGATGCAAGCTTTGATTTTCTCTTTTGGAGGGAAATTGTACAGCGGTAGAACCTATCTGCTGTCTAGGAAACAGTGGGCACATGCAGGCTGCATGAAGTGAGGGTAATACTTCCATGGTGTCTCAGCAGTGAATTGGAGTTTGTGTTAGTGTGAGTAAACCAGAACACTAACAAAGAAAATAAAAATCAGTTATATTTTTCTCAGAATGGTCTTGATGAGAAGTGTGTGTCTTCTGTAATAGAAGGCTTCTGGTTACTTGTTCTGCTCCTTCAGTGCTACCTGAATTGGGTGCAGAAAGGATTAAGATTGGTGCTATCTGTATGTGTTGATTTGCCAAGTAGATGAAGTTGCTTTCTCTAAGCAATTACCAGTGTAGTCTTTCAGTGTCCTATTGGTAGTATCTGTTATTAAACAGATTTAAATATTCTTTTACTCGTTTGAGTGTTAGAATGTTATGCTCTTTGAAGAGAGAAGTCTTACAGACTGGATAGCTCAGTGACCTATATGAAGCAGTCTTATCTATATATAGTTCAAAATGTGCTATGTTTGTATTGTCTGTGTGATCACAAACCTTTCCTAGAAAGAAAGGATGTGGGAAGAGAGGTGGTTCTGCTCATCCTCATTCACTAAAGTACGTGTTAAAGGTGGTGCGCTTTTCACCTTGCTGGTGAAAATAGTGATTGCATATGGAAGAACCCTCACCAACACCTCCATGTGGCTTACAGCACAGGGAGGTATTTTACTGAAGTTGTTAGTGCCAAATTGCAATACTCTGAAAACATTCCTCCTCCCCCTTCCTCATCAGAGGTTGTGGGTATACAGCTCAGTCCACGCTTAAAGTCTCTGCAGTAATTTAGTTTCTCACATGAAGAGCTGGCAGTGAGTAGTCCTGGGACACTGACAGAGGATGGGGAGGGGAGCTCTCTGTGTTCTTTTCAGAAAACTTGTGCTGTTGTCACAAAGGAAAACAACAGCTTATAATTGTATTGCCCTTGCAATAAAGCGTGGGTTGTGTGACCCTTTTAGACTAAAGAAATTGCTTGAAGTTGCTTAAATTCACATCGAAATGTCTTAAATCCATGTAGAAATCCCTGAACAGCTGATTGCATGCAAACTGGTCTTCCCTGTGTGTGCATGTGCTCAGCTGCTAATGGAGACTCAAATGTGCCCTTCAAATGTCCCTTGGTTGGTCCTTCAAATGTCCCTTGGTTGGTCGGAATCCCCTTTGATAGCTGTGCTGCCCTTTGCCAAGCAGCAATAAAACCAAACCCTTTCTAGGAACTTGGAAGCAGCCAGAGCAGAACTCTGCACGTACAATGCCAACATTCAGTTTATAAGGACCAGTCAGAAACTATTACCAGAGGGCAGTAGCAGATGAAGTTTAAGATCAGGGAAGCTAGAGAAAGAAAGCAGAGGCCAGTTTCTTACTTTGTCTGTCTTTCCTACCTCAGTAAAAAAGTAGTGGGGATACAGGTAGACTAAAAGCATTGCTCTGGGTCCTTCTTCATGCTGTAGAAGCATGAGCTCTATCTCAGATGTATTTTTTTTAAAAATAAAGAACTAAGTAAACTGCTTTAAAGTGTAATTTCTGAAAGCGTAACTCATTCCAGGAAAGAAATACAATATTCTAGTATTCTCTGCAGTGAATTCATTATGTTCTTAAATTCTGCTTGCTCTCACTGCTATATGATTAAAAGATACTTACTTGAATGATTCAAATGCTGGCGTGTCTTTTCCTTAAAGCTTGATAATTTAATATTCATTATTTGCACTTACAGATTCACAGTGCAAATTTGGTTTAGAGAGATTAAAGTTAGTTTAATCTTTGTCTGCAAGACCTTAAACTCCTCCTTCCCACCCACCCGTTTCAAGGATAGTATTCCACTGTGCCAGATTGCCCATATTGCCACCAGAAAATTGCTTGGACCACTTCTTACAAAATCAAAGGTCAACTCCATGCCTTGGTGGCAGCTGGGAAACTAATGATTTAATGCTGCTTTGACCTTTGGCTTCCTAGTCCGTTTGAGTCTGACCCAATGTTTTAATTTTCCAATACTGCTGGGCAGTTGGCTTTTGTCTGTTTCCAGATGTAACTTGCATATTGAGGCCTGTTACTGAAGTGAGAACAAAACAACAAAACATCTCAGCCTACAAGGGGAAGGAAAAATAACAGCACCTACTTCTTATGCTACAAAATACAGCTGTCTGATGACACTGATGCTTCCACAACTAACAAGGTCAGGTTTAGAATAACAGAATGTGAATATTTGTCCCAACATTGACATCTAAAGTATGTTAACACCAGTCTTAGTGAAATGCTGCTTTTTTACATGTCTGTAAAAAGGAACAGAGTAAGACCAGTAGCTCTTTCCCCTCCGTTCTGCCCTCAGTCTCTCAAAATAAGTATTTCTTTTTTTCACTGGAATAAAAGTCAATGTTTGTTCTGATACTGGGAAATACAGAAAAAAAATACCAAACCAGCTGGTTGTTGAAAATGCAAATGCTTGCCGTGGCTTAGGGAATTGAAAGAAGTGTAAAGTGAGATGGAAACCAGTGGTGACGTACCCTTTTATTGTGGTTGGGAAGTTCCTTTTTTTCTTTCCCCCCACCAAAAAAAAAAAAAAAAAAAAAAAAAAAAAAAAAAAAAAAAANGGTTGGGAAGTTCCTTTTTTTCTTTCCCCCAAAAAAAAAAAAAAAAAAAAAAAAAGGCAGCACTGCGTGAGAGTATTTTGTCATGGATTTTTGGTGTATACACGAGGTGAATATTGCATTAGATTTTTGCAATACCGGTAATTTTGCGACCATTGCCAGTATAGTCCGCATTTGCTGTTAATGGTGTGATAATGGTGGGGAAAGCACCCTGAGGTGACTCTTTTCGTAATGAAAAGACTGCTGATTGTTTTGGAAGCTCTCCCTAAAGTACTGATGCATATGGAAGCCCCTCTTTGCCTGAAAGTGCAAATCTCTTGTTTTGCTTGGTCTGTGTGCCCAACACAAGCACCGATCCGACTCGGTTCCGGCCTTAGCTACACTGCAGCTCTCAAAGGTCAGCTCATACTCGGGCCTGTGTGTGAGAGGTTAGTTTTGCAGAGCAGATGGGCTCCTAAAACTTTTATGGCTTCCAGTCAAACCACCTCAAGCTGTAATCTCATAAAATCTTAAGTGAATCAGTGGGTCTGGTTATTACTTGAAAGCAGTGTTACAGGAAGTGATGTTCCTGATGCAGTAGGTCTGCCTTGGCACTAAGCTACCAGAAGTACTTGCCTCTGTGTGGCTCTCAAAGCTGCTCCCTTTCTTTGATAGCAAAGGTGGTGTGTGAGGTGCAACAAGTTAACCTTTTGGTAGAGGACAAAGGTAGAAATGCATCTTTTCCTGAAACTGTAATTGTGTTAGCTTCGGGAGTTTAAATTCTCCCTTGCACTCTTGATCACACACACCCATTGCGCTGTCCCAGTGCTCATTTGTGTCTTAAAATAAATTAACAACAACTAATTTAGGAAACCAGCACGGTGCTTAGTGCTGTGCACAGTTGCTGAGAGAACTGCATGACAGCACTGTCCAAGAGCCTGACCTTCCTCTTTTAATTCAGCGTAACTGTCTTTGGAAGAAAACAGCACATCAAAGAATCTTCTGGAGGAAGGCAGGTAGCTTAATTGAAACTCATTTGACCAAGCAGAGTTGACTCTAGTTTAATTGTCTTGTGCTTGGAAATCTGGTTAAGCATGTTTTGTCTTTTTGCCTGGATTGCAGAAAGGCTTTTTCCTCTTTAGAGAGAATAAACCTAATCTATGACCTCCTCATACTTGCTTCTTAGCAAACAGGGGACATGCAGGACTAGTTTGGCAATACATAAAAAATTAATGATCATGGCATAACACGCAAGACTTGTGTACACAAGAGTGTTCGTAAAAACACAACCTGCTGATTGTGCAGAGATAATAAAATTTCTTCTGCCTTGCCTACCCGCTTCCTCCCTCAGGATATGTGTGTGGTGTATGAGACCATACCTTGTGTTAACCCAGCCTTTTGGCTAGTTCATGTACCTAAACGGCATCAAAGTCCTGCTGATCTCTGTCAGAAATGGCTTGTTTCTAATTTAGGTGTTTATAGTGCACTTTAACTCTAAGAATTTCCTCTTCCTTAGAGTTTTATATAACAAGACAGTGCAGATAGGGACTTTTTTGTTATTTTGTACGAAGACTAATGTGTATTTTTCTTTTCAAGAATTGGGCAAGGGTTCAGCCTTCTTAGCCATCCCTTCCCTCTTCTTTCTTCCTTTGGTAAAGTGAATCACATTCAAATCTTCCCCTCTAGTTCAGCCTGGATAGCTTTTCTTCCCTTCACTGATGATTGAGCAAGCCTTCTATATTTACATTTATCCTGATTTAAAGCTTAAACAAGGCTACAGTTAAAGTTTAGGATAAGGCTAACTTGCCTGCACAATGTAGAAGCACTCTAAAGCTGGTGGAATGTGAAACGGTGGATGCTGCTATTGAAAAGGCTGGTGCTTTCACTGAGAGATTCAAAGTATTTAAGCATTTTAAAAATTCAGAATGCTTTTAAATTCTTAAAAAGGTCCTTGAAATCTAGCGCTGAACCATGACAGGGTGGCATCAAACCACTAAAGTTTGGTTAGACCAAAGCTGTAATGCTCTACAGCACAATTGTTTTGGTGTTTGTAGGAATGCCACACTGTATACTTGTCCCATGGGAGCACCATGGAATGGATTAAAAACAGTGCCTATCAATCATAACTTAAACCTTAAACATAACCAAACTCCTGTCCTGGGATAGGAGATTGTCCTCGTTCTCCCAAAACTGAAGCTACTACTCAATAATGGCATCTATGGCACAGTGACCAAGTGTAGTTATTCGTATTATTATCTATAAGCACCTCAAATCTGTCCTGCAGTTTGAAGGAGTAGTAACCATGCTGTCAGTTTCCACTTAATTGAATATTCATCCTGGAAAGCTTATCACTTCCCAGCATTCCCAAATTCAGAAGGAAAGCATTCTGAAGTCCTCTCCATGAGGAAAAAGGCTATTAGAGTAGGGTACTATGCAGCTCTTAAATCTATGATAGAAATGCAGGAAGTCCATTTTCAGGGATTTTTAAAAAAATTCCCACAATCAACGAAGACCACTTGGGGGAAGGGGGGTTTTAAACTTGTTTGTACCTGTATTTTAGAAATAAGTATGAGGTGGGTAGGTTATTAATTCAGAGTTCTGAAACTTAGAGGTTTTGCTTGTGTTCTGTTGTCAGAGAGGTAAACAGAGATAAATAAAGACACACTTAAGACAAGTCCTGGTGGACAATTTACATTTTCATATATAAATAAAGATTCTCTCATTTTATGTTGATGGCTTGTTAAGGAAAAGTTTCTGTTGTTCATGTTCTTTTATGGTGATGGAGAAAAAAAATATTCTGTGCAAACACTTCTGACTTCCTGGAACAGCTCTTCGTATTCTTAGATGTCTTTCCTTTATGATTTACAGTACCTTTTTTGGCAGTAACTACAGAGCTGTGTAATTATATGATAGACGGACAAGAATTTACTCATTGACTCATGAGGGATTAAAGAGTAACCTGCAGTAGTGTTTGTTATATGATTATTGAAATGCCCTGTGGCTGTTAAGACAGCTAGGTCTTCCAAAACAAACATTAAATACTAGAGTACAGTTGGAAGTAATGGTGCACTAGCACCCACAGGATAATAACACTTCCATGAGGAGTCTTTCATAAAATGTGATTTGTATAATCCTCCTTAAAATTAAGAGGAGTTGTAACAACCGTATTAATCTGACAAATGCCGTCTGACATTCTACTGCAAGCAGTGAAGCTTTGCTCCTCAAGGACAACATTGTTTCTCTGAATAAGATACTCCAGTGTATGTGCCAAGCCCTATGCTGGGAGCAGATAATCATTCTTTTTGACATGGATGGTACAATTTGATGATGTTAGCTAAGGAAGCCTATAATAATACAACGTCAGAAACTACTGCCTGGATTTGGAGCAAACCAATTTTGTCTTTTCTTTTAATGCCATCCAAATTTGGTTTTGCTTAATTAAGATTCCTCATTTATGAGGAATCTCAAATGAAACCTCAACATGTTGTAATTTTTCTTCCTGCTCTGAAACATGTGCACTTAAGCTAGTAAAAAAAAAAAAAAAAAAAAAATACACTTGCATATTTTTGGTGTGTGAGTGTTTAAAAGGATGATGGTATAGGGGTAGAACTCGAATGCTTTTTGAAGATACCTTCCAAATGTCCGTGTTGGCTGTTTTGGTGAATAAAGAAGTTCCCTTAAAGGCCTTATTCTATAAGGACTTCGTATGTGGGTATATAGTTGTTGTAAAAGTAGTGTTTGGGACAGAGTACGGCAGAGAAGGTAAGGCAAAGAGCAGAATGGGCCAATTCAGTGCTGCCTTTGTGCTTTCTACAAAAGCTGTTCCACATAAGCAGTAACTAAAAACATTGCAGTGTAAAACACTTGGAATGGGTTTATATGTCAGTTTTCCCAGACAACCGTCTTGCCTGTATTTCCTAATAAAAGGCTATAGTTGGTCATATTCACTGTGACCTGAGTTTGATGTGCATATGGCACTGGTAGTAACTGGGCTTGTTTAATAGGAATGGATTGTTTCACAATTAAAGAAGAAAAAATTTAACAGTTCCTGCTGTGGGGGTTCAGTACCATGGCTGTTCCTGTTACAGCTTTTCTCTGAAGACAGAGATTCGAGGCAGAAGTGGGAGGAACAGCGGAACTGTGCTGTTCCCATTAGATATTGGGGCTGCAGCAGTACCCCTAATGCTGGGGTGGGGCCGGGAGAAGGAGAGGAGAAAAGGATGGCAATTTCTACTCCCTCCCCAGTCTGCTTCACACACTTGGCCAACTGGATAGTTTACCAGAGAAAATATAGGGAGGAGGAATTCCTTCCTGTAGTATCCCAGGTGGCCAGCTTATGCCCTAATGGGTAAATTTCTTTTATTGTTATTTGCTTTTACTCCACGTAGAAACAGAACCATAGCAATCCTATGGAAGTTTAAGCTAAGTTTAAACCTGATAGAGGTATTTAATGTTTTGCATATGTAAGAGTCTAGGTCTCATTGCAAGCAGCCTAATCCTCCTTCAGTAATTACTGTGCTATCTCTTTAGGGATGTTCACTCCATAATACTGGGTTACTCTCTGAAGAGCTGATGCTGGAAAGCAGGAGAGGAGGGACAGTGTCTTGTACAAGTTCTGTGAACTGATTTTGCTTACCAGGCTATTACTCAAACTGGAATTACCAGAGTCTAGTAGTGGTGATACCTGAATAGATAGCAAATTGCTTCGCTTTGCTAAATGTGTGCTAACAAACCTCTTTGTTAAAAGGTCTTGAGATTTGTTAGTCTACAAGTTGATGCATTTTTCTTTCATCCTAACACAAATACTCTTTTTTAAAAAAGCATAAGGAGAAGCTTTTTTTAATTATGTAGAGACGATGTAATGTTATTAAAATTACTTTAAACGAATAACCAGTACGGAGACAACCCCCCCAAATACGTGCACTTGAGGATCAGAAATTAAACATGTTGAGCTGTTGCCTACTGCTGGTTTTATGTTCGTGTTACTTCCATGTAAAAACTATATCTGAAATTCATAACTTTTTGAGCACTGTTCTCTACTAATTGTTTTGACTCTGGGTTCTTGTGCTTTTCCCCTGTGATTGTCAGTAAGGCCACATGAGCAAGGGGGAACAAGGGGAGACAGTAAAGCTGCAAAGTGGGCTCAGAATTCATGCTTGCTTAGTTTTCTAGTACTTAGATTTTCTGTATTCTCTAGCTTCTGCAGTTGACTTAGACGTTATTCATGTGATGCTTCAACTTGTGGGAGTTTTCAAATACATGCTTTCAGTCTTTTTTTTCTTGTTCCAAATGGGTACTAGATGATGCAATTGAAGTATTATGTGGTGCGAAAGAATAAGTCCAAACTCATGTTCTGAAGAAGTACTTTTCTGAACCAAGAGTTCTAGTACTGCTTAAAAAAAGCAAAAAACCCAAACAAACAACAACAAAACAAAAAAAACCAACCAAACAAGAAAAACCCAGCACAAAACCTCACATTAAATAAAATTTTAAAAGAACCGGAAAACCCCAAAAAACCCCCAAAGTAGAACCTATCACAAAGTTTAAATAGATAAAGCAGCAGTTTATCTGGATAAATGTGTTCTTTCTTCTCATACTCAGTTTTTCCCTAGCCAGTTGAACATTATGAATTTAGATGTCTACCCTCATGGGCTTTCTGACCCCCCAGAGAAGCCCTCTAACAATATTAGTGGAAATCAGTTGCATCAAAGTGAATTTTGTCAGGTAGTGGTGGATTGACTACGGACTAGCTGCGTAAGAAAAGCAATCCTGCTCAAGCCCTGTTTGTGTTGGGATCAGGGAAGTCTCTCTGTCAAACTGCACACAGCCCATCTGCTTAGCATGTTGTTTCCCAATTGCTTTGTCCTCGGCATGAGGACTAGATGCCCTTGAGTGAAATCTGGGAGCTTTAGGGTGGTTTGTTTCTCTTCCCACTCCCTTCCCCCATCAAATCAAAAAAGAATAAGGTTTGTCTCCAGTATATTAAGAGACAAAAACTTTATTTGTTTGCAAGACATTTAATGGCATCCTTGCTGTGTGATTTCCATGTGAAGACAACAGTTGCCAAGGACCTGAACGGAGATAGTGTTCTGTGCAGTGGTGTAGGAACAGCACGGGGTTGAGAAATATGGATTTTAAGAGATGAAGCCTGTAGTGGTGATAGTCACAGAGATATGACACAGGAGCTTTGAGTGTATCCTGACTCTTAGTCTAACACTTTTGTGCATAGAAGGAAAAATTTCAAAAGCTCTTACACTGAGCTGTGCAGGAAAGGGAAGATGTTACATATGGAATTTGTAGAGATGTTAATGTTTGGTTCTCTCTAAAATAAAAAATACCTTGTGCAATAACAAATAAGTTGTCAACCCGTTGCTGTTTACAGCATCACTGAAATCATGGCCAAGCTTTGGCTCAGAACTTTAGGATGCTCTGGTTTTCAGAGAGCTGAAGAATTTACTGAGTCTCACTGGAGGATTTGCAGGACTCACAGCAGTGGCTCAGACAGATGGGCTTGAAGGTAGAACTGTGTCCTGACCCACTCTGTCAGCTACCACAGCAGGCTATTAGCTTGCATGCTTGAATTGTTGAACATTTAGATCCACCCACTGTCCCCTGTGCCAAGACCACCCTGCTGCAACTCATGTCATGCAGATTTGGCACAGAAGCTGCATTTAAACAGCTAATGAGTTGCATGTTGAAGCACAGGCTGGTCCCCTATTGAAAATCCATGAAAGAGCTGTGACTTATCTTGGGCTGAGTAATCTACTAGCTACTGATACCATTGCATCTTTCCCTAGACTGGCTACTTTACCTGCTTCAGTGTTGAAACAGATGCTGTGACTTTTTAAAAACAAAATATAGATTTTTTTTTTTTTTTAACCACAAACAACTTATTTAAAAGAAAGTTGCTGAATGTAGACTTGCCATTATGTAGTAATTAAGCAACAGCCCACTGTGGGATAATTATACCTGCATCACCTCAGTATTAACATTTTAAGAGTATTAAGCCTTGCTTACCCCTATTTAGGAAGAATTAGACCAATGAGTTAAGTTGGAAGTGAGATGCCCTTTCCAGTCCATCAATAACTGGAATCTCTGAGGTGGTGCATTAGATCAGCTGACTGAGTTGCCTTGCACCCAAGAGCTTTTAGAAAATTAGCTGATGAGATGAGCAAAGTCCAGTGGCTGATGTGGTGCTCCCTCCATAATCAGAGTGGATCAGTGGGGGCGTAATGCATCTGGCAGAGGTGCTGCCGAGAGAAATGCTTGGGATGCTGCAGTTCCAGGTGAGTGCCTAGAACCGGAAGCTGCAGTCATCACATGAAGTTTCATTTATAAGATTTTGACTTAAAACACAGAGGATGCAATCTCATAGTAGGCTGGAGCCAGCAAATCCTTAAAACAGCTTTGTCAAAGGTGTGACTTCCTGTCTCCCGGCCCAGTTGGCAGCCTGTTGTCACACCATTCCCGTGATCATGTGGCCCTCAGAGTGAAGTGGAACTTGATTGTCACTTCTACCCCAAATCCATTTAAATTTGCAAATGCTGTTTGTATTGGCAAAGACAACTTAAATGGTCTCTGCTCCACTCCCAGCTGACTGTTAATACCTACTGGGTGTTCTAAAAGTGATTAATGTGGCTATTCGTCTTTCAAAAAAACTTTGCTTTTAATCTGGGTGATTTGACTGACTCAATGCTGTCACCACTCTAAAATAGGTAGCTGTTTTTACTGGCTTCGTGACATCACAGCAGGATGGAAGAAGGTAAACATTAGGAATTTTAAGAGTATAGTAGTCTGTTTGATTTACCAGCCTGTTTAACTCAACTCCAGTTATGTACTGTTCTCTTCCAGTTAGAACTTGAGATGAATGCTATCAATGAGAAGATTTACACGGATTTCCAGCTGTGAGGTTGGCAAAGTACCAGAGAGTTGTCATCAAATGTCTCTATGCCCTTAATTATGGGTTCTTCCCCCTTCCTTGTGCTGTTCCTACTGATCTTCTGATCCCAGGCTCAGCTGATAAAAATAGTTTATTCAAAAATTAATTTTATGCTTTTTGTAAAGATACCCAAATCTTTTCACTGAGACTGGAGGAGCAGGAAAGGGAGGGAGATAGGAGCAAGGCAGGAGAGTTTTAGGGCTTCCTCACAGAGCAGCTGTCAGTTTAACTGTGGAGTGAAATGACAGCCTTGAGCTGTGTGTGGTTTCACATTTGGGGTTTTATTTGTGAGCTTCCTTCCCCTTCACGTGCTGGGCCAAGAGATACCTGTGTGGCTGAGAAACGAGGAACAGAACCCACTGGAGCATCTGGGGAAGGAAGGGTATTAACACTAATGCTGCGGGGGAAAAAAGCGTGTGGAATTACAGCTTGATTTCCTATAAACAGACTTGCATGAGCCAAGTCATCTGTTAGCTGGGCTTTTATTATTCCAGGCAGGGTAAGGAAATCAAGGTGAATTTAACAGAAGGGCTGAATGATCCTCTTGCACTTGATGAATTTCTAAATGGACCAAAACCCACCTCTGTTCATGCAAGCGGCAAAGGAGTAGTTTTGCTATTGTCACTTGGTACAGCTATCTGTGCATGCTGCATGCCCTGTGTGAGATAGGGCTGTAACACTTCAAAGTGCCCATGCTTTTGTAGAAACTTTGTTATTAGACTATTGAGCTAAATTCAAGAAGTAACTCTTGTCTGCTGTGGAGACCTTCTGGAGCTGGTGTACAATTTCCCATTACCACTGGATGCAGTGAGGAAGATTGGTGTTAAGCCAGTCTCTTCTACACCAAAGAATCGAGTTAAAATACCAAGTTCTAGGAGCAATTTGATCATTAACTGGTAGGGAGGAACATGAGGGTTTTAAGTATGTCTGAATGCAAAATGTTTAAGGTATACTGGGAAAATGCCTGTAGTTCTGATCTGTATCATGTGACTTGCTCGTCTTCAGGCTTTATATTTAGCACTCAAATTTCAAATTAAGGCTCTTGAAATGCTACTTTTGCCATGGTGTGAAGCAAGTTAATTGTCACGAATTGCCATTGAGGTAGAAACTAAGGACCAGCTTCCTACAGAGTAAAAATATTACGTATATTTGCTTAAACCTGCAACAATTATCTGTGTCAAACTCTACATCTCTCAGGATGACTGATTCATTTGAATACTGTTTCAAAAAAAGAAGAAATAATTGTTGCATGCAGGGAAGCAGCTTTTCCTTCAGGGAGGAAGGGAAGCAAAAAAACCCACCAAAAAACCCAAAATAAGAAAACAAACAAAAAAACCCAAACAAGCAAACAACAAAAAAAACCCCACAGTGCTGAGGAAATGGGACCAAAATTCCTTGGAAAATTGCTTTATACTGAACTCTGTCATCTAAGCCTTACACACTACCTAACAAAGCCACTGGTGTTTGAGTTACTGTCAAGGGAACTTGATAATAAAACACCTTTAGTAATGGAAAACTTTAAACTGACTATGGTAAGTATGATTTTTTTTTTTTTTTTTAAATCATAAAATCAACCTACGTGAACTTACAAGTGCCATACTGAAACTTTTCCAAAAGTAGAAACTAAGAGGCCACTGTTTTGTCTGTAGACTTTTTTTATTTTTGGTTAAGATTACAGGGTAGATTTTTAGAGCATCAGACTTGCATTTTAAAAATAAGGTGGCCTTATGTGTTGCTGCCTTGTACAAATTCTTAACACTGTAGGCTTAAATAAAATCCTTGCAAGATACTGAAATGTCATGACAGAAAACAAATTTTTAACGTGATTAGATTCCCCATGCTTTATTGTCCATTTGCATGCACATGTGCTCTGAAACTGAGAGAAATGAAGTGTTTGCAAGCCGGGAGGAGGAAGGCACTGTGAGCATTGATGAAAGAACATTTATTTAAACGCAGTGTAAGGATAAACCTCCTCAGATGCTGTTTCTGCTGAATTCTCCTCTGTCACGGTGCCTACTACATTCCATTGCTTTTGTCTGGGCTTGGTATTTGGGAAATTTTGGTGAGGGCTGGAAGGTGGGGGGGGCACGCTGGAAGCTGGTCAGCAGTAAGGAGAGAAGGGCTGGTGTGGGAATTGTGGAGTGGGGTCAGGGTTTAACTTTAGTGGCCATTCATCAGATGATGATTGATTGCTGTGCAGTCCCGGGGGACGTTTAACAACATCTCCGCCCATCCCCCTGCCCCCTTTGAAAGCAGATGGACCAAAAAATGGGGAGAGCGACACCCAGGAATTCCTGCTGTTGTAAAATGTTTTTACGGTGCACTGTACAGCCTTTCCTGAAGCAATCACATTTATGGCCTTGCTGTTGTATTTCTTGGGCTGCTGTGGCTGTAAAAGATGAATAGCCCTGTAACATGGTTCACTGATTCTGTTTAAATTGAAGTAGGCTCCCTTTATTGTTTTGTGTCTAAAATTGTATGCCACCAATTCAGGAAATATTTCCTGTTTGGGAAATAATCAACCCATAGCTGATTTATTTTAAAATAAATCACTTTTAACTATCTCTAAAACTAGTCCCCTCTTCCTTCTGATTTCTCTCTTTGTTTAATTCTGGTGGAAATTCTAAAATACTAATTAATGTAATAGAACAGTTTTAAAAAGAAATAAAAGTTCCTAAACTTGCTTATTAATCTTTTTCCCCTTACTGGATAGTGTTGTAGAGCACTGGTTTTTATCTTAAAAATTGTATTTTTACTTAATTACTTAATAATTACTACAGAAAGAAACAATCCATTAAGTGCAATTTACACAGATTATAAATTTCTTTGAAAGGAGAAATCTCTCTCTGCTTTCATACTTCTTTCCTTGCTGCCCAGCAGAGCATTCATGGGGTTTGGAAAAACCAGCAATGTTTAAAGATATTTGCTTATAAACCAGTTCTTCCTATGTTTGGGTAAATAGTGAAATTAACAGGACAATAGTTAATTTATAGCTTGATAGATCTTTTGGCTGTATCAGCTCTGCCTCTTCAGATAGGGAGGGGGGAAAACTTTTAGGACTTTCCTATAGGTACTGTTTTGGTTTTTTGTCTTGGTGGGGTTTTTTTGGAGGTGGTGTGGAATTTTTTTTTTTTTTCCCCCGAGTGCAAGCTGATGTCCACTAAGGAAGACTTAGTATTGCTCTTCCTTTCCCTCCTACTACTCCTGCCCATCCACACTTCCAGACCAGTCCTGTTATTTGTCCTATAATGAGCAAAGAAAGGAGCATTACAATGCTACAGTGACAGTGAACTGAAATGTGGGGAGGCCATCTCATATTGCTGAAACTGGAAGAAGGGGGGCTCTGCCAGCACTTTAGGTGCGCTGCGTGTGCATCAGTTCTGAATGGAGAACACAGCTGTGCATTGTTCTACACCTATCCTCTGTAGGATTTTTTTTTTTCCAGGGAGTTGCTTGTTTGGGGAGTGGGGGGAAAGGGGAGATCTGGCTCCCCCCACCCCCCCTCTATTTAGAAACAGGCATAGAAACTTAATCTAGCAGTACGTGACCTTTGTGGCCATGACCTAGGGACTGGGATGTGAGCAGGCTTGAGCTTAACAATAAACTCCTGGCTGTGGCTGCAAGCACAGGCAAGGTTGGATGCTGTGCCCAAGCCCCGTCAGCCTAGCTGGCACAACCCCCCTCACTGTTGTGCCCTGCACAGCCAGAGACTTCCCAGCTTTATTCTCTGGGAGCGTGCCCCCTTTGCTGGGTGGAGCTGATGTACAGCCTGCTGGGTGCTGCTGACCGGTGCGTGTGAGACTGACCACAGGAGGAGAACTGCCCTTGTACCCCTGCCAAGTTTGGGGGTTCTGTTGTAGTCTTTGTGTCTAGAAAGGAGTTTCTGGGGAGTTGCTAGTTCATCTTGAAGCTGGCTGACTCTTCTGGTGGCTAGCTCCCCTCCCCATGGGGAGCACTAGGGATTGTGCATTTGTGCTTTTCTCCTCTGTGTACCTAAGGTAAAGTGTAATGATGGAGATCATTATATCACTATCTGCTTCTTTTTGCCCAAGCCTGCTAACTCTTTTGCTCTCAGTTTTAAATCTAGGGGTTTTTTACCTTTGTTTTATTTGTTTGACTAAGAAACAAGTAAGGCCTTATCAATGGCTCTGTAGTATTCACCCAAGACCTTCCCCTGCCATGTCCTGTATAATCTGCCTGTTTCCAAAATGAGAATACGTCTCTTGTCACTCTTCATTCTAAATTCAGGAGTGATGTTTCCCACCACATTTGGGTGGGTGGCAAGAGGTTACTGAACAGTTTAATCTTGGTTTTTGCTTTGGCTTGAACGGCTGGGTGACTCTTTTACGCAGTGGATGCTGTTACCTTGCAGCAGGACTGGACTGAGATTTTGCTTCTGGTATTGACTGTTGTGGAGGACTAGTAACAGATTTCACTTGCTTCTGGTCTTCTGTTCATATGGTCACCATTTTCCTTTCAGCTGCTCTGCTTGACTGAGGCCCCAAATCCCTGCTGTATGTTTTTAAAGTATATCAGATTCATATGACTTAACTTGATACCTTGTCTTGGTTTTCATTCTCTCTCAACTTCTCAGTTGTTTAAGTGGAGTTATTTAGCAACATGTAATAAACACTCCCTGTAATTTCAACAGAAAAATTACAGAACTGTATGTGCAAGTGAACATTGTATACATATTTAGACAACCGCAGTGTAAGGACAAGGATCCCTCTAGTTGAGGAAGATGATGTGTTTGAACAATGCATTTCAGAGCTAAAGCATTTTTTTTTACTTAGGAAAATGGGAATCTGAGACACTGCTTGAGGATTTAGTGTTTGAACAGAAGCAAACATAAGTCTGTTCCAGTTTCCCTACAGCAAAACTTAATTTCAAAAGAAAAGGGCAGGTTTTAGTAAAATATGACATGTGCGCACGAACACACACATACCCCTTTGAGAAATTAATCCATATACCACTTCAGCTGTTGTGCTTATAGGAGCTTAAAATGTCACTTTATGCAGCTCAGGCAATCCAAGGGAATCACCTGTCCTGTCCTTCCCCTTGCTTTTGAGGGAGAAGGGAAAGGGGGATGTTATGCACCATATAATGAGCTGTTAGCTGGAGTCAGGAGTGGCTGGATGACAGCTGAGAGAAGACAGGCATATCAAACACTTGTCCCATCTTTGTTCTATACTCTTGCTCCTTTCTGTGAGGTAGGCTTCAAATATCTGGTGATGGAAAAGTTGCTCATAGTATGAAGCCGCGTGCCATTGTACTCTTCCACGGTAATACAGATTTTCTATTATTACACTCTAAGAAAAATAGTGTATGTAGTTAAGAGCAAGACTTGAATACAGAACTTTCTTGTTTTGGAGTGTTGTGCTCCTTCATTTGCATCTTTGGAAACAAAAACTTAAGACAGCTGATTTCTGCGCTTCCGTGGAAGTTGCTATTTCTGTGTGTTACTTCCCTCTACTGGATGGAATGGGAGTGGCTACGGGTGATGAATGGATCCAACTTCCTAGGCTAACATCTTGGTGTAAGATTGTGATTTGAATATAGGGTTTGGAAGTGCTTTGTGAACAGAAGGGGGATTTAGTGGTTACTCACAAGTCACTGTAGCATTCAAATGCTCTGATAGGCCTGATAAAGTTCCAGTCTTGTTTTCCAGCTCAAGCATCTCCAAGCATCACTAGCATAGAAAACACTGTCATAACAAAGGTTTTTTGCTTTGTTGTTGGGAGTGGCAGGGGGGAGTTTTGCCTAATATTGTCACTGCCCTGAACGTAAGGAATTTGCATATTTTTGAAAAGAGAGGATGGTTCTCGGCGTGCATGGTTTGTTTTCCCCTTGTGAGCAGTGGGTGTGCTGGTATCGCGGTTCTCCAGTGTATTGATTATTGAATGACCCACTTAAGAGAATGTGGTGTTTGTATTTGCAGGAAAAGTCTTCACCTGGAACTTGCCATAGATGCCATCTCCAATCTGTAAGTGTTGGCAGATGGCTTCCGCTCTTAAGAGGAGCTGATGTGGACACTCTTCCTAGTATTGTATTGCAAAGAAAACAATGACACTTCCATCTAACTGTTAGGGCATGGTTTGGAGTTTACTGGGGAGGATAGCTCTTCCTCTGTGGAGAAACTATTGTGAAGTCTTTGCCTATTGCTACTGCCTCTAACCATCTCCTTTATAGTTGAGCTTTTGGATATTTTTTTTTTACACATCCTGGCTCTGTTTTCTTTTTAATTCTTTTTTATGTAGTGAGAAATATTTCTGTTTTTCCTTCTAGGTACTGCATTTCTATTGTGATACCTGTTCTGTCCCCATATGTCGGGAATGTACCATGGGACGACATGTGGGTCACAGCTTTATCTACCTCCAAGATGCCCTACAGGATTCCAGGACTCTCACCATTCAGCTCCTGGCAGATGCTCAGCAAGGACGACAGGCTATTCAAGTAAGATACTCCCAACTTAAGCACTTTATTTCCCCCTCCTTCTTCTCCCCCCTCCCCCCCAGCTTGTCTGTTACAGGGCAAGGTGTCAAGGCAAAAAGCTCTCTGCTTCTGCTGTCAGTCTTCTCACCCCTTCTGTTTTCTCAGATCTCTGACAGAAGTGGCAGTGGAGCTGAAAATAAAGTGCTGTTATATGAGTTTTGCATTCTTGCAGCATAATCCTGTCATGTAAATCACAATATATGTGAAGCTCTGTACAAATGCACTTGAGTGAAGCATTTCAAGAAAGCTCAGATCTTGTACAGCCATGCCAAACCTGGTTTTGTTTTTACAGCCGAGACTTTCTTTGACCATCTTCCTGCCTGTATAGCATCTAGCACTCTACCTACCTTTAACTCATTAGGTCTCCAGTGTTGCCACCAAATAGAAAATACTAATCAACTGCTGGATTAGTGTGACATTTCTTAACCTGCGTGTGTGGAGGATCTAGAGCTGTCTCCATGCGAGGGTTGCTCTGCGCACACAGATGCACACTCTGCCTGTTACTGTGTTCTACCTCAGCTGTGTTTTATAGCGCAAATATAAATACCTGGCAAGGACTGGAAAGAAGGGGTAGCACAGTGCTTCAAACTAGAGAAGGAATTTTCATTTTCGTACGGAACTAAACTGCAGTGATATGTAGATACTTTTGCTGAGTATACCTAGTGGTAGGTTTGATATGATATTAGCAGTAGTTTTGTCTATAGGGAGACTTCGAGTGGGGAGAGCGTAGTGGGACGCTTCACTCCACACCTCCTGCCGCGTAGTTTTGTTAGCATCATGTTCTAAATTTGAGTTGAGTATTACGAAACTCAACACTGTGTGCTTTAACTACCATGATTTTTTTTGTTTTTGAGTAAACGTTTGTAGAATGTCATGGATAAGGGAATAAACTTACTTTCTGAATTGGGTGAGCTTTCCTGGCACATGCAGGGTACAAACAATAATTAAAATAACCCAAAGCTCATTGTCCTTCCTCTGCTGCTTGTTTCTAGTAAATGAGGGAATTAAGCTTGTTCTATGAGACAAGAGCAACTAATTCGTTTCTCATTAAGTCTTTGCACCAGTGGAATGATAATAGTTTATGTTGCTATAGATAGTAAACAGTTGTTGACATCTCCCTTCTGCTTCTGATGTTAACTTGTTACATTAGCACAGTAAATACCAAGTTTTTGGAGCTGAATGGCTAACTAATTTAAACTCCACCTTCAGACAGAATCCTGGAAAACACAGCATCTTCCAAGATTTGTTTTAAACTGGATTATAAAGCTCTTCAGCAGTATCCATACTGAAATGTTTCACACATCCCCAAAATTACAAGAAGGAAGGAATTAAACTAGTATAAAGACCATCACTGGTGCAGTGTTCCGAATTTCTCCAGGCTGGCCTAGACAAGGGCTTGCCTGTTAGTAATTAAATTACTGCTTTTGACCTCCAGGGCTCTTAATCATCTAACTGGTACAGCTAAATCATCTAAGGACCATTTTTTGGAGTAGAAACCAGCAGGACATCATGGACCACCACTCTGCTACTATTTCATAAATGCTTTTGTGCCTGATTTTGTTCCCACTGAGTTTACTTTGCTCATTCCTCCTATTTTTTTCTGGCTTTTAAGCTGAAGGCTCCTGGCATTGTGGTCAGCTGATTGTTACTTGATGGTGCAGGTAAAAGTTGCGTGGTACTGGCTATGCTCATGTAACTTGAACAAGCAGCTCTACTGAACTTAGCTTGTGCAGCTTTGCCCTGGTCTGGCTACAGCCCATCCAGGTTAAAAGGCTGTCTTGGAAGCATTACCTGAGCAGCTTGTGTAAAGATCTGTAAAATGAACCCCGTTTTCAAGAGCTGAGTTGTTGCATTAGTTTAGTGGGCTTTTTAGTCTGGACCGCTGCACAGAAGAAGGGTAGTGAGCAAACAGATCAGCAATAAAGGTGACGGGGTGGAAATCTGTGTGTGCATGTGCAGGAATGGAAGATTGTTCAGCTCAAGCCAGCTGCTCCTAAAGCAACATCAGCAGCAACTAGAAGAGCATGTGATGCTGTTAAAAGCAGAGGTGCTCAACTCAAAAGTTTTCATGGAGCAGAGCTTTCCTTGTTCTTGGGACAATATGGCTATATGTTTATCCTAGGGAAGAGACAGCATGTCAGCATGAATTTAAAACAAAGTCTGAAATAAGTAGTCTCCAAATTAAAAGAAATTGGCTTGAGTGGTTTTCTTAAAAGTATGGAAATAGTCAGCAGAGAATTAAATGCCAGTACAAGCTGTAATATGAGGAACACAAGTCTGGAGTTCTAAGAGGCTTGAAAAGTAATACGTTGTAGTAACACTTCTTAGTGGGACTGATTCATACTGCTGTAGTAGAAACTCTTTCTTAATAGGCTCTGAAAGTGATAGCTCCCCTGACAGGAGATGCTGAGGATGGATCAAGAGGGGTAGTTGAGAGTAAATGGGAAAAGGTGGAATTTGAAGGGCGTTGCAGGAGAGAGGAAATCAAGCCATGAGTCAACTGGCTGGAGAGTATCTGGTTAACCAAAGTTGAAGGCTTTTAGGAAGAAATGTTTATTTAAGCTCTTCCTGTGGCTTTGGAGGAAAGATTGTTTTTCAGACTTAAAAAAAATGCTATGAGTTGGGATACATTTCAGCCTCTTGATCCGCTGAAGCCTGATGTAGTCTGTCACTCCAGAAGAGTCCAATCCTCACTTTTCAAGGAAGTTGAAGTCCTCTGAAAGAAATAGCAAGCCTAAGAAGAGCAAGAGGCTTGCTTTGTTTTTCTCCGTGAAATTTCTGCAGCAATGGAAAGCTTTCCCTGCTTCCTTGTGCTATGATGGTCCTGGCCTGCATTTCTAAGCCTGTCTCTAACATGAGAACTTGTGCCTGTGTGGTGAACTGATCCAGCTGAAAGGGTAGCCTTTCTGTGGGTTTACTTTTTGGCTGGGTCAGGCCCATGGCTGGTTCACTGCAGTGCTACAAGGACTGTTGATGGTGCCAGGGAATGAAGCAGAAACATCCAACTCGGTTGCTGGTAGGACTCTTCCTTATTTCAGTGGAAAGCTATACTCCTAGCTGGGATGCTTTTCCAGACTTTTCAGAGACTCAGATTGATTCACAGGGTGATATGAAAGGCAAAGTTGACACTGGATAGATGGTGTAGGCAGAATCAGTACTGCTGCCTTTCTATATGGGGAAGCATGTCTCAATGCCTTGTTTTACCTCATGAAAGTGCACACTTAGCTGTATTCTTTCAGAAGTTTTTCCAAGGACCAGGTCACAAACTGAACGTAAATCTGTTACGATGAAAGATAGATGGCTTCTTCAAAATGTCACGTTCTTAAAATACATCTATATGTGTGTAACTGTATATATGAATGTATGTATGTATGCATGTAATCTAATGCACTTGCATAACAGTAAAGCACTGAGTGCTCCTGTTCATTTAGGGTCAATTTCCAGGTGGACATGTTAAATACGTTTTAATTTGTTCATCTCAGATATCTTGAAAAGTGGGTTTATTGGAAAACGAAATAAATTCTTTCTTAGCTGAGCCTGTAATTGGTTTTGCTGGGGTGTTTGACCATGCAAGCTTCTCACTGCCCAGCGAGACTGGTCGTGTGCAGAACGTAGCGGGAGCTGCTCTTTTATCTGCTGTCATGAAAAGCTTAGGAGCTTCCCTCCCAGATTTGTGGGGGAAATGGTATGAAATAAATTAACACCTTTTTAGGGGGTGAGGGGGTACTGTAAGAAACTCAACTGGCCGGAGGAGGAAGCTGATCTGTTACCCTGAGCCTCTGCCCTTCAGTGGGAGCTTCCCTGTGGGTTGCCGTATGGATCTGTGCTGCTGGGAGGCCGATACCTGAGAAGGATGGCACTGCTGTGTGCTGCAAGGGATCGTTTTGGGGTTGTCACGTTAAGTTAGCTCAGGCAGCGTTGTGCATGGCTTTGAAGTCAGGCTTGCAGGTTTGAGAATATGAAATCAAGCTTTGCCAACAAAATGGAGTCAACTGTGCTTTTCTAAAGCTGGGATTTATATCAATAGGCTGAATTTCTTCGTACTTGTAGTTATTGTTTTGTGTGGTATTTCAGTGAGTTCCTCAGTGCAGCATATGAGCAGATGGTTGTTGGGCAGGATGGATTTGACATGTGTCACTGTCCAAACTACTGTTCTGCCTAAAACTGGGCAAAAAGTCTGTTCTTGCAGTACAAACCGAAATGATTGTTTAGTTGTATCTGGCATGAGTTAACCTGGCCTCTAGCCCTCCCTCCATCAAAGCTTCTTTTAAAAATATCTTTGTGAGGAACTTCAAGTGAGAATGTTTTAGTGTTTTACATTCATTAGACTGAAACATTTAAATTGGTCCAGCTACTGTGATTTGTTCTGCACCAGTATTACTGCAAATATACTGCTAAGCTTGTTAATCCTGGTACTTTTTACTGCAACTCTGTAGGATCTTCCAGTTCGTTTTTCTAGCGTTAAGAACATTGGGAAGGTTGTATCCAGTTTTTGATGCTGGAGAAAGCCAACTGTTACATCCTGGTTGTTTTCTCGTGCTTTGAAACAGTGATAAGTAAATGGAAAAGTTCAGTTTTCATACCAAAAAGTTTCCTTAAGCATTTTTTTAAAAAATCCTTTTTAAATCTGCTTTTAAAAGCCAGAGAGGAGTTTATCAGAGAAGAAGCATCTCAGCTGCTTTTTCCCCTCTAGGTAGGGTTAACTTAGTCTAAATTCCTTAACGGTTAAAGCATAAATTCTCCATAGTGAGGTAGGAAAGTGTGTATTAATTATTCTTTATTCAATACCTGTGATCCATTCACCTCTGAAATACTGCAGAATTCCTCGGTAGAACCAAAATTTGCTTTTAAGTTTGAATTTTCTCTCCAGAGGTTTGCACCTTCATTGGAAAACTTGAGATTGGGAAACTGAAATGTCAGAATTAATGCCTGAAATTATACCTCCCTCCCATCTTTGGATGGATGGATGGAATAAAAAAAATCCTAGGGACCTTTTCAAATATGTTCATGCAAGCCAACACTGATTAGTTGCAGTACAGTTACCATAAGCAGCCTTTATGTATCTCATGGTGCTGCCACTGTGGTGTGTTGGGCTGCAGTTTGTTCAATTGGATGAAATTCCTGGACTAAATTGGTGTAGTCTAGCAACATGGCTCAGCATCTGGATTAACAGGCCCTGCTGTTTCAGAGACCTGAGTTAGCCTCTTCAAATAACTATGTGCTGTGTGGACGTAACTGTGGACATACTGATTTAATTTGAGTATCAGACAGCGGAAACCACCCAGTGAGGGCATCAGCACCTCTAGTTGCTCTTCAGAACACAAGTTTTGTAAGAGTTTCTCTTTCTCCCGGAGCATTGTATGCTTCTGATGATATTTTTTTCATTTGAAAAAGCAGCACTAGTGAAAACTTGGGAGTCTAGAACATCTAATATTCCATAGGAATATTTAAGTTAAGTAAACATGGAATTATATGAAGTTTTTTATAACTTGAGGCTCTAGTTCCTACTGTTCAACAGAAGACAGGAAATAAAAAAATTACTGAGCACTGCCATTCTACAGAATGGCAAGTCCTGATTTGGGCACCTCTGTAGTCAGCACAGATATCCTGAAGCATGGCCAAGTTCTATAGTGCTGCTACCTTGCTACTTCTGACTCTTGCACTTGGTTTCTTCATAGGTTCGTGTTGTACCATCAGTTGCTGTAGCCACTGTAGCAAGATCATCACTAGTTTTTCCCTCGGGTGGTGAAATGTACATAAAGGGGAGCTCACAGACGTGTCCACCTAAAAGGAGCTTGCAAAGGACACCCGGTTTCCAGTACAACTTTGCCTTTCACCTTTTACTCAAACCTGAAATGTGCTGGTAGCAGTAGCTAGTGATTTATGTCTGCATTGCTTTCCTTCATGCTTTCCTTCACATTTGTCTGCCTCACTGGAAGCTCTGTGTGCAGTTTCCTAGTGTGGTGGCCCTCTGGAACATAGCTGCATGGAACACCTGCATAAGGATTGTTGCTACTTCAATTTTACTTTTGAGGAATTGGAAGTACCAGTTTCAACCCTAAAGTTTTTAAGTTACACTGCAAAGTCCTTTACTTGTTTTTGACAAATACAAGGCACTGGTGACATCTCTGATAGAATGGGGAGTGGTATTTGCCATCTTTAGATCCCTGAGAAGCCACAAGTGGGAGAGGTACAGCAGCAAATAAATTATTTACTGCATTGGCCAACAGCAGGAAACAAAACAGTTGTTCTCCATCTCAAATTCAGTCACCCAGCATAATTCTTGGCTAAACACTGGCCTTTGTCTTCTGTCTCCAAAGTGTATGAACTGGTTGACCATCTAATTGACTAGCACTGGAAAAATTATGGCATACCATGAGGAGAGCACATCATAAAAGCTGTTTTTCTTTACAAGTATTTGTTGTTAAAAAGATTGTGTGGTGTCTGACCAGAACAAGAAACGCTGCTGCTTAACATGCTTCCTAAAAAGCTGACCTCTCCAAGACAAGTTCCGCACAGGAAATGCCTGCAGAACAGCAGGAGTGAGTTTTCATGGCAGAACTCTGACATCTTACAGTAATCAAAGTGAACAAGGGATTTCCATGTAAAGAAGAATCCCAAAAGTTGTGCTTAATGCTCTTGGCTTTTACTTCAGGTGTAGATAACTTGCCTATTGCTGTTCCCCTCATCATAACTCTGCATGTTTGATGCTGGTCATCCTTCCTAGGCTGTTCTAGCTTATTTGGGCAGAGTGTAGGATCCTCTGAATTTTACCAAAACTTCACCAGTATCTTGGATGATATTAGAGTCTTAGCGTTTTGGGCATCCTGCACTGATCTGAGCTGTTCATATGTGGGCAAGTAAAAATAAATCCAGATGATGTGACGAGTAGTTGGTAGACAACCTTGTGCTGTTGTTATTTGCCCTACCATAGCTGGTTCCTATAGCTGAAAGATCACTGCATCCACAGGGAATTGCTACCTCTCCTGCTATAATGGAGTTCTTGAAAGGTGGACTCTGGTTTTAGTGGGGGTTAATGAGGGAAGCTGGGATTGCTCTTATCTCTAAGGTATAAAAAGGGATGAATATACATAGATCATGGTTCTAAATGGGTACTGCTGTACAAAAAGCAAAAATAAGTAAATGAAGGCTTTTATGCTTTCACAGACATCATTGTTAAAATTGGAATATGAGTGGATAGTTTCCCTAACACTTCTCAAGGAGATACCTCTTTCTCTTTGCAAGAGAAGGAAGGTGTTTTGCTGTACTTGATGGGAATCCAGGTCTTTTTTGGAAGAAATGCATGCTATTTTTCTGCAGCAGGGCAGATTCTGTATTTGAATGGCAAAGAAGATGTGATAAAGGCACAGTATTATGTGTGGCCTTTTCCAGCTGGGTCTGAGGCCTACTGGCTTTTATGAAGCCTTAATCCATGGCCAATTTTGACTTCATGTCTGCTTTGCTAAATGTTGTAATGAGATTTTCATTTTTTGTCAAATTCGCCTGCCAGAAGCTTTGTGAGAGGGCAGGTCAGGTCAGCCTCCAGTGGGACTGGGATATGTAGTCTATGAGTTTGAAGATGTTCCCTGTTAAAACTGTAGTGAAGGTGACTCTGGCAGTTCATGAAGAAGGAAGAGCTGAAAGACCTGTTCCTCTTGCTGAGCCCTGGGCTGCAGGCTGGCTGTCAAGTAGCACTCCTGTTTTCCCCTGACAGTTTGCAGGAGAATTCTTTGGAGTAAAGATGGAAATCTTGTCTTGTCTGATCTTTGTCGGGGTTGTCTTCAACTTGGCTCCAGAGACCAATCACCTGGCCAAGTTAGTCTGTTTTTCTTTCACAAAAGGATCTCCTATGTGACCTGAAAGAATAAGTCTAATTCAGACTAGTTGTCTTAAAATACCTTACCTAGAATGAAAATGTCCAGGTAATGCTATATTTAAATTTTTATGTTTTAGCATTCCAATTGTCATAAACTAGATGCTGCTGAACTGAGAATTCAAAAATACTAACAACTATTGAGTGAAAGATGACAAAGTACTGTCTGACTTTTTAGATGGTGCTGGGTCACACTGAGTAGTTCATGGATTGTTGCATCAGGTGGTTCTTAGACTGGTACATCCTCATACGTAGAATTAAACTGAGGGTATCTTCCAGAAGGTTCTGAATGTATGGTAAAGCCTTTAAGTACTTTTTTGCTGACTTCAATAAGCCTGCATTTCTGAAGAAAAAAAAGTGTTTCCTAATGTTCAGAGGGAATCTCTGTCTCAGTTTGTGCCCGTTGCCTCTGGTCCTGTCACAGGGCACCACTGGAACAAGCCTGGCTCTGCCCTCTCAGTGCCCTCCCTTCAAGTATTTGTACACGTTAGTAAGAATCCCCCTCTTTTTTAGGCTGATTACCTTCACATGCCACCATTTTGTTCTAGAATTTTGTAACTAATAAGTTAGTATCTTTTTAACCTCTTTGAGTTTCACAGGCTCATCTGCTTCTTCACTGTTTGACAAAGGTGTTGAAAAAAATTCACCATTGCTATTGAACCTTTTCCATTGGGAACTGTGATCCTGCAGATCTGCCTGGTCTTTGTTTTTATGCCCCTTTCTGTGATATATTGTGAAACTTGGGAGCAGTTTAGGAAGGATTTTTTGAGGAAACCATTTTTAATTTGAGGGGGGGAAAGTGACATGCTCCTTCTGAGTGCATTCTGCAGGATACTACTACAGAATGTTTTTAAAATACTAGCATCACAAGGTTATATTAGAAATAATTTGCTCTCTACCCAAGGTGTGAATAACTGTATGAATGTTTTTTACTGATAACCATTTGTGCTTTGTTTTTTCTTTTAAAATTGATTACCTTCATGCTATGTTAGGGGTATTTCTGTGCAGCTCTGATGCATAGACAACACAGTCTGTTCCCTAGAGTGTCATTTCTTACTGGAAGTGGACCCATCACACAACAACAGTCTGAACTGTTTTGAGGGAGTAGAAAAACTGGGTTCTCTACGTGTAAGAAAACACGAGTGTGAATTTCTGTGCAAGTCTCGTGTTCACCATACTAGCTGCTTGCTGGAATTGCCCAGGGAATTTAGTGCTGTGGTGTTGGTGCAAGGCACAATGAAGGTGTAAACTCCATGTAATAGATGTATTTAAACAATCCTGTCAGTTTTTAGACTGCAGTGTATGAAATGGGTGAAGGCCTAGTAAGAAACTAAGAGTTGTCACTTCATGCCTTCACCTGAAGGCGTAGTGAAATGTAAGCAGCAGTCCTCTGATGCCTTTTTAATTGGTTTGGTAGAGCCTGAAGTGTGTTTGTCTTTTTTTTCCCCAGCTGAGTATTGAACAGGCCCAGGCTGTGGCAGAGCAAGTCGAGATGAAAGCGAAGGTGGTACAGTCTGAAGTCAAAGTAGTGACCACTAGACATAAGAAGGCCTTGGAAGAGCGAGAGTGTGAGCTGCTCTGGAAGGTATGCACCCTTACATTTGTTGTTTGTACTGCTGACAAGTGCTTTTCAAACTGAAAACATACTTGAACTACTACACGGCCAGATCCTGATATCCAAGGAAGACTGCAGGTTTCCTTAACCGGATCCGCTGGTGGGGTCTTTTCAGGGGCTGCTGCATCCTCAGAGCAGCGCAGCCCCACACGCGGGCTGGGCGCTCCCCCTGCTGGCCCAGCAGCTGCCCTGAGAGGCGATCCCCTCTATAAACAATGTTTTCAAAATATATCTCTAATGTGCTGCTCTAGAATTAGGTATATAGTATACATACATATAGTTTTCTGATCTGCTCCTCATAAAGGACAAGAGCAAAGCTGTGTGTCCTGTCCTTTTTTTTTTTTCTAGAAAGACTAGTAGAAATTCTGTGAGACCAACTTTCATTGTCCCCATCCCTAAAAACCTTTACTTTCAATCAAGGTAGCACCCTCCCTCTAATTATTTTTTTTAAACTAGTATAAGAAAAAGGGTACTCTCCAGCAAGAGTATCTGCCCAATCCTGAACTGATGGGCTCGTTTCAGCCACAGTGCATGTGTGGTATTTTGAGAGGAGGAAAGGAAATAACAGGGAAGTTTCTTATTCCAGAGAAGTAATTTAATGGTCATGGCTTTTCTCTGCTTGTTCAGCACAGATTAGTTTGGATTGGCCCTTTGGGTCCCACCTGTAGAATTGAACACGAACACACTCACTGCTGTAGGATTAGGACTTCTGGATCACCAAGTCAAGCAAGCTGACTTGTCTGGTGACCACATGACTGCTGTAGTGCTAAAAGGGAGCAAAAATGTCTGGTCAAGATGGGAAAGGTTTATGAGTAAACTGAGACTGCTCCTATAACAAGCAGTGGCACCAAAGAGTGCAGCTGGAAACCAGGTGCTATGTGGCTGCTGCCTGCACCACAGAGCCGGGCAGGATGGCACGTACAGGTGCTTGGCGAGGCACATGCTGCCTAGAAGCAGCATTGCTTCTAGCAGTGCCATTCTGCTAGAGCATTTCTCCCCTCTTCTCCAGCAACATGAATTGGAACAGTAATTTCCTCGTTTAATATCTGTTGCCAGCAAAATGACCACTCCAGTAGAAGTTTATTGTATAGAACTGCTCTAGCTACTGTGAGACTAATCCCCTGCAAGAGAAGCTTCGTTTTCTTTTGTAAGAGTCAATAGCAAAATTAAAAATGCACTTTATATAGTTAGTGTATTTTGAAGGCTGCTTTTTTTGAGGTTTTGGATTGAGGGAGATGAGTTCACTTTTTACTGTTAACCTTCCCCAGGAAGCTTGGCAGCTTTCTCTTTTAAGGTGTCCTAGTATAGGAGGAGTAAGAGCTACTGCTAAGCTCTTTTTACCCCATGGTGCTATACAAGTGCACTTTGTTGGAATATCTGCACTGAGAGCAAGTTCTCTTCAAGTTAGAAAACATTATTTTAAGAAGGAAACATGGTGGTAAATGATTTTAGCAAGACAAACTGAGTCTAACAAGCTCTTGTATCAAGCATGCTAATAAACAATTTTGTATACCAGAGTTGAGTCTAAGGATTAAGCTGAGACCTAGGATCAATTTGTCTTGGACATGTATTGGAAGAAGCATCTCTACCTCAACTTACAGCATGTTTGTACATATGCTATCTAGCCAGTGTCTAACCAAGGAGTGTTCAGACATTGAGTCTTCCTTCATTAAAATGCATTCCAGTTACTGTTCTGCAGCCAAGCAGGTATTCAGACATCAGGAAATGTACTTTTCCAACAATAAAGCAAAGACATGTTACGTTAGTTTTAGAAAGCAGATGCCTTTGTCAGATGGTCCAAAGTGCTTTTTCACAAGTAAAGGCAGACACAGGCTTATGTAGATGAGTTACAAAACAACCATTTTTGCACCAACTTCAGTCCCTCAAGCGAGGACTGGCAGCAACCTTCTGTGATATTTGAAGTGACGCTTACAAAGCATCTTGTTTTAAAGCACGAGCTCAGCATGACTGCCAGTATTTACAAGAAAATATTAAAATAATTGGACGCTAAAAAATCCTGGAGATAGATGTCTGGTATTATCCACTCACATGAAAACAGTTCTGGCACACTGGGGAATGACAGGAACCCACGTCCATTAGCTGATGCTGACTCCCAGCCTCAGCTCTGTGGGACAGCAACCCACCTTCTGAAATTGGTCTCAGTTCTGGCTAGTGACACCTCAGCCTCTGCCCTTCTTGACAGGCTGCAATAACCTCTGTCCTCCCTGGAGGCTGAATGAGACTGCCTGTGGATGATCTGTCAAGTACCTTGTAACTAGAAAACAGAATAGCATTTGAGGAAGCAAGTAATTGCTAGTAAGCAAGTGATTCTTGCTTTCAAATGTCACTCTGATGCAGCAGATCTCCAGGGTAGGAATGTATGGTTTTGCCTGGAGGGTAGGAGAGACTAATAATCCTAAATCTGGTTAAATAATTAGTTTTCCTTGTTTCTTCTTGTCTACATCATGTGGCTTTTAGATGTTTGTTCTGCAGCTGTGTGTCAACATGCTATAACAACTGTCCAACTGGCTTTTATGTAGAAGGGAGACTGGAGGAAATCTGTGTTGTGGTCTGTCTTTCCTGATGTAAGTGTGCTTTTCTCTCCCCCGTTTCCCACAAGGTGGAAAAGATTCGCCAAGTCAAGGCCAAGTCACTCTACTTGCAAGTTGAAAAGTTACGTCAGAACCTAAACAAGCTGGATAACACCATTAGTGCTGTTCAGCAGGTCCTGGAGGAAGGTCGTACCATGGATATTCTTCTGGCTCGGGACCGCATGCTGGCTCAGGTGCAGGAGCTGAAGAATGTCAGAGGCCTTCTCCAGCCACAGGAAGATGACAGGATCATGTTCACCCCCCCCGATCAGGCATTGTATATGGCCATTAAATCAATGGGCTTTGTCAGCAGCGGGGCTTTTGCTCCCTTGACCAAAGCCACGGGGGAAGGTCTCAAGCGTGCCCTGCAGGGCAAGGTGGCCTCTTTCACCGTGATCGGCTACGACCACGATGGGGAGCCTCGCCTTTCAGGGGGTGACATGATCTCTGCAGTGGTCATGGGCCCAGATGGAAACCTTTTTGGGGCAGACGTCAGCGATCAGCAGAACGGAACCTACCTGGTCAGCTACCGTCCCCAGCTGGAGGGAGAGCACCTGGTGTCCGTGATGATGTGCAACCAACACATTGAGAACAGCCCCTTCAAAGTGGTGGTGAAGTCTGGGCGCAGCTACATCGGCATCGGGCTGCCGGGGCTGTCCTTCGGCAGCGAGGGAGACAGCGACGGCAAGCTCTGCCGCCCCTGGGGGGTCAGTGTCGACAAAGAGGGCTACATCATTGTCGCCGACCGCAGTAACAACCGCATCCAGGTGTTCAAGCCATGCGGGACCTTCCATCACAAGTTTGGCACGCTGGGCTCCCGGCCAGGCCAGTTCGATCGCCCTGCCGGCGTGGCCTGTGACATTTCGCGTAGGATCGTCGTGGCCGACAAGGACAATCATCGCATCCAGATCTTCACATTTGAGGGGCAGTTCATTCTGAAGTTTGGGGAGAAAGGAACAAAGAACGGGCAATTCAATTACCCATGGGATGTGGCTGTCAACACAGAGGGCAAGATCCTGGTCTCTGACACGAGGAACCATCGCGTTCAGCTGTTCGGGCCCGACGGTGTGTTCCTTAACAAGTATGGCTTCGAAGGAGCACTCTGGAAGCACTTTGATTCCCCCAGAGGCGTGACGTTCAATCATGAGGGCCACTTGGTAGTGACGGATTTCAACAACCATCGCCTCCTGGTCATCCATCCAGATTGCCAGTCAGCACGCTTCCTGGGCTCCGAGGGCACCGGGAACGGCCAGTTCCTGCGCCCGCAGGGAGTGGCTGTGGATCAGGAAGGGCGCATCATCGTGGCCGACTCCAGGAACCACCGGGTGCAGATATTCGAGTCCAATGGTAGCTTTTTATGCAAGTTTGGCACTCAGGGAAGCGGCTTTGGTCAGATGGACCGTCCTTCAGGTATAGCTGTCACCCCTGATGGCATGATTGTTGTGGTCGACTTTGGAAACAATCGAATTCTCGTCTTCTAATCTGTGTTTGAATTAGGAAGAAACTGTCTCAGGGAAATTCTTCTAAGAGAAAATGAAAAAATACAACGTTAATTCAAACCTACCTCATCTTTAATTTTTTTACAGATGAATGTACTTACCTTTTCTGCAGGGAGTGAGCCTGTAAAATTGAATTCTATCTACCTCATTGTCCTCCCTTCCCTCCCCGGTTTCTCGCCCCTTCCCCATCCCCACATACTTACTCATAGTTCAGAACGTTTTACCTCTTTCCCCCCGATGGGGTTTCATGCACAAACAAGTGTTGCTGTGCACATTAGGTGGTTTGTGTGGTGAGTTCTGTTAGACTAAGCCAGGAAAGGCGCTATGTAACTTTTTTAATGGAGAAAATGGTAGTAGGTGTTTGTAGAGAATTTGTGTTTCTTGACCATTCTGCAGTTCTGTGGGTGGGGACATGGGAGGGAGGGACATTTGTTGTTGTTTTGTTGTTTTGGTTTTTTTTTTTTTAATTGCTGCTGCAGCAGAGAACTTTTTCCTGTTCTCCTTTTTATACCTCAGTGTGTTTGATTTACTGGCGAGCACAGCATCTTGTTCCCAGACAACTTGAAACGTTTTGTGAAAGTGAGTGGGATTCACTCGCCAGGAAGAGCAACTTTGCATCTTTTTTGGCATTTCTGTGTATTATTTTACTAAAACGCAGTAATTTAACAGCACAAAGTGAAGCTGATAAAAATGCACAAAAATTCTTTAAGTTTAAACCAAATTGTTCATTTTAGTGGCTAAGTGTGGTCATTGTAAAGTTTAGATAAAAAGCGAGGCTTCCTTTAATGTATCCTGTCATTGAGAGTTTCATTTTTACCCTTTTTCACCTGAAAGCTAAATTAGTTTGAAAAAAGTTACTGTTTCTTTTTATCAGTGCCCCTAATCTGGGTAACAGAAGAGGTTACAAGGAGTGCTGAAACAGGGAAAATCAAACACTTTTGATTTACTTTCTTGTGAAATGACTAAAGTTTTTTGCCCCTCCCCATAGAGAGACTTTAAGGGAATAATGTTTGATTTTGTTAGAACAGAAGTGGTACCTTTTTCCAAAAGTAAGAAATAAGCACAGCTTTGGAGATTCAGGGTGTGTTTTGGAGAAGTCAACAGTTGTTTTGCTTTGTTTTGTTTTGGGTTTTTTTTTTGTTTAGAGAGGATTGCAATAACTCTATCAGTGACGAAATTTTTTTTCATCTTCTGGCTTCCCGAAAGAGCTGGACTGAAGATTTTGGGAATGTCTACTGTAGCTTTTAGGGTGGGTGGGGTGGGCCTGTAGCTGCCTGCTGCAGGATCTCTGGCTACAGATCCAAGTGAAGAGTTACCAGTACCAGCTAAAGGCAAACTGCATCAAGGTGAAACTTTGCTGCTTTTTTCCCAGGGCAGTACCAAAGAATTCTGTGTAAAATTAATGTATATGATCCTTAAAAGCTTGGAGGTAGGGGAAGTTTGCCCTTTCGGGGATATAAAAACAGGTGTTCTGAGAAGCAGAAACTTTTGGGGAGAATAGAGATCTCTTTAGCAAAATGTGACTTTGAATCCCTGGAAAGATTTGGTTTTATTCTTCAGTTTCTTGCATTCTGGTTTAGCTGTTCATGCAGATATGGTCTCTACAGACCTGCAGCTTCACCCTCTGGCAAACAAGAATTGTTTAAAGTGGGAAACAGAGGGCTCTTCTGCAATGCAAAAACTCTGGGGTTTGGAAATGCCATGGGATTTACCTTACTGTTTGCAAGAGAAGATGTCTGAAATGTAAACATGGTCGTTGTCGAAAAGTCTGAAGAGCCTTAACCATCCTCCAAGGAAAGGGTTCATCTCTCTGCCAGCCACCATGCACAAAAGTGACCTGAGGTTGAAAGGCTCTTTACAAGTTCGTGAGAAATCACAAGGTGCACTTTCCTTCTTGCTGCTTTTCCCCTCCAAGGAGTGTTAACTTTCTGGGTTTTGTAGAAATACCGATGATGTGTGCAGACAGAGAGAGCTGCCACTTTAGAGGAGGCTTAAACTAAAGGACCAGAAAGAGACAAGAAAGACTCATGAGATGGCAAAACCTCTTTCAAAAGAAGGGTGAGGAAAAACACCTAAATTAAATGGGATAAAACAACTGTGCTGCCTTTCAGCCAAAGCCTCAAGGAAGCAAACTCTTCAAAGCAGTGTGTTTCAGTTAGGCTTAATCTTAGGATGGCATGGTTTAAAAACAGTCTTGAAAGGATAATCTTTTATACAGATGTCTGTCATTAAATTTCTGTGGCCACACAAAATGTGTATGAGAGAGAGCTAGTTTACCTTCAAGTTTTGCAAGTTCTGCCTGCTTACACGCCTCCCTTCTTGAAAGTGGCCTACAGTTGTGACAGATGTCCATGGTTGTCTTGCATTATTCAGCCCAAGAATTATTTGCAACTTGGGCTGTGAAAACTAATAGCCTGCAAGAAGTAGATACCAAAGAAAACTGGTTTTAAAAGCTTTAATGTTTTGTCTGCAGTGTCCTTGCATTTATCCTATCATGTCTTAACGAAAATGGCAGGTCTCTTAATGCTTTGACCAGAGTGGCTGACAGTGTTGAAGTGTCCTAGAAATGCTCTTGTGCTTAAATGCTTGTGGGGTTTGCCCTTCTCTGTGGCTAGAAGGGAGTTGTTTTTCCAGGCGTTAAAAAAAAGTGAAGTGTGCAGTCAGGATTGTGTTGAACTGGAGGAACTTTTTGCCCCCCCCAGCCTGCACCGTGTGGAAGGTGACAGACCCTGAAGCTGCCCTTTGCTGTTTTGAATGGAGCCATTGCACAACCCCCCAGCCCAGCTCAGTCAGGAAGAGGAATGACTTGAACTCTAAGTTGCTGTCTATTTAACTCAGTGGAATTTGCTTGCAAACCGAACCTTGAGTGTTTGACCTCATGTGTAGGGGAGCTTTTTTGTTTTAAAAACACTACTATTTAGCTACCCAAAAGAATTCCTTATCTTTGTGATAGATAGTGCTAAGCACACTTGGTCTCATTGAAAAGTGGTAGTGTAGCTTATAAAATGGAGTGTTTTATATGCAATGAAAAAAAGTAGTGCTAATAAACAATGCCAACATCAGATGCCCCATAGGGGCTTATTAAAAAGTAATATACTTAAATGAGATTCAAACCTTGCTCTGCTTTTCCATGCATGTTCTCAGGTTAATGCCCCAGTATCATAGCATACATGCATGCAGAGAGGAAAAGCAAGGCTTGGAAGTTGGATTGCAAACCAAACAAGCGTTCAGAGTAACCTTCTTAGCTAGGGGAAATGGCCTGGAGAAGGGTAAAGTGAGTGTGTGCCTCTTCGTTGCGGAACAGCAAATGTGGGTGACAGAGCTGTCTACTAGAACTCCCAAAGGATTTTCTCTATGCCAGGTTAAACCAGTGGCTCTCTGTAAACCTTTTGCTTGACAAAATGTCATCAGCAATCAGTGTGGCTGGTTTGGGTGTTCAGCATATAAAGCAATCTTGTCCTTTCTCAGAATTACTTAAGCAGGAACTTTAGTAGCAAACTGAAGCAGATTCAGTACTTGATAATGCAGGTCCTTCAGATAACTCACTCCTTTTTATTTAGTACCTTTTAAATATAACTTATTTAAGGAAGCCCATAAACCTTAAACTTCTAAAGAAAGCAAGGGAAGGAAGGTAACACCTGAAAACTAAGGCTTGTTAGGGCCAGACATAACCAACCTGGGAGAAAGAACAAGTCACTTGGATGTGGTATTCCCTTGGAATTGCAGGACAGTGGGCCCAGTCTGTTATGTTACAGTTAAACCAAACAATTTCTGAAGAGAGCAGGTTTATAGGCTTATCTTGCCATAACTTTGATCATAAGATTTCTCTGTTCAGTTCTAGTTTAAAAAAATGTTGTGCCAAAGTTTTGTTTATTTTTTAAAGGAGTGTAAGCCAAATGGTGCCAAAAGGTAATAGGGTATTTAAAAGTAGAGATATTTAGACAAACAGTTTGGAACTGTATAAAAAAGGACACTGGTACTTGCGTTAGACAAATATTGTACCTTTGGTCTCTGAGTCCTTGGGAGTTTGAAACCCAGTTTGCTGTGGTACAAAATGCACAACTAGAGATGCCACTATCTTTTGCTTGAAGTTCTACCTCACTTTACAGAAGTAAATCATCTACCTCAATTTAGCATCAGACAGGTTTGGGAAATAGTTGAGAATCTGCCTGGGGGGAGGATTCATCCTGCCTGTTGGAAAAGCATTTTAATTGAAACAGAGATACTAAGTGTGTACTATGTGGTGACTGCTTGCTTTTGTTTGCTTTTGTTTTTGCTGCCTGCCTATGGAGATATTAAGCTGCCCTTGCTAGAGAATCTGTAAATAAAACCAAATGTTCAGGCAAACTGGACTGAGACCTGAAACGCTTTTGAGTTTGTTCTGGTTTCACTACGAGGTATGGAAGTGTAAACTTTTGTTCAGTATTATGACACTACTGGCTGACGTGACATACTTCATGTTCATTTGCAGTGTTCTTATGTCCGTAAGACCTTTAGGTCTTCTCTCTACAAGAGAAAAACTTTTATGCATGCCTACCAATGTGTCCTGTTTGGGAAGACTGGTGTTATGATTGCTGTAAACACAATGCTATACCAAATGCTTGAAGGGAATAAGGTCCTGATTTTTTATTATATTGACTTGGTGATTGTATTAGTAGCTTGCTTGACTCAATGGGATTTTTCCACCATGACAAAGCAATCAAGTTCCTATTCCTGGAGGGCAGCTTAGGTTCATACATACTCAGGAGAGGCAGTTTAAAACCAGTTTGGGGTTTTAGGCAAGTTTAGTAGTGATGTGCAACATACCCCCTGTTTTACCTGTGGAGTAAAGTTGCAGAAGCACATTTTCAGACTACTCTATTGGGGAAAAAAAAATCCTTTTTCCTCCCCAGTTCATATTAAGGGGTGGCAGAAGTGGGTACAGGAGACCCCTAATAACAATAGGCTATGTTGGGTTTGGTAAATGTTATGGTGGGAAATGTACATTGATGTCTCTAAGTGATCTTACGGGTTAACAAGCCAGACTGGCATCTTTTTCCATCATTGTTCAACCAATAATGGTTCTAAAAATGCTTTGTGTACCTGCATGGTCTTAGACCTTCTATTAATGATTGTATCAACTTACAAACTCAGGTAGATAATTTTTTAAGCTCTTTTCATAGAGCCTTACTGACTGAATGTTAAGTGTCTGTGTACTGATGTAGTTAAGTAACTTCCTTTTGAACTACCAGACTAGTTAAAAAAAAAAAAAAAAAAGTCCTTTTTTAGTTTTGTAGAGGACT
>VZTE01001494.1:967854-978494 GCA_013397775.1 Eulacestoma nigropectus
GTCCTTTTATAGGTTTGTAGAGTACTTTTCAGACAATGTAGTAGTTTTTCCTTCAGAGGGAGATATGTCTGTTTCTGGGTTTTGTTTTTAGGTTTGTTTTTTTTTTTTTTTCCCTAAAATGACTAAGAGGTTTTTAACTAGTTTGTAAGGTTTGCTTAGTCACCTGAGTTGGTGGGGGTTTCTTACGTCTGTGACTCTTGTTTGTACTGTGCATTACCTGTCATGCCCTACTTGCTTTGTGCACAGGTCCTTGGAGGAGATGAGGGTGTTGAACACATGCCTGCGATTTAACTCAGATAGAAATTGCAAGCCTTGAACAAAATGAAGCTCAGCCCCATGAAACCAATGTCAAACATGTATTTTTTTTCTCCCCACCCCCTCATTAAATTGGCTGTAGATGTATGCCCCATCTTACAAAATTTTCACTACTGATTTATAAGTAGCATTGCCTCGGTGCAGGTTTGCACTGGGATCCAGGCTGATCTTGTCATTCTCTGGATGTTGGGCATCTTGAGCTGATTTGGTTTTTTTGTTTTCCTCTTCTGTTATTTCTTTTCTACTTTAGTGACTAGTCATGCTGCTCTCCTAATAATAATAAAATATCTCAGGAGGACAGACAGTGCTCTGCTTTTAATGATCTGCTCAGAGCTTTTGTACCTAATTGAAAATGAGACAGGCTGTGACAAGAATTGCCATGCTCCAAAAAGGGCATCACATTTCTACTTGAACAAAAAGTGATATAATTTTTACTTGTCAGTTGTTGAGTACTGCAGAGAAGAAAGCATGACAGGTTATGTGCAGACTTTTACGTAGAATAAGTGAACAAAATGTTAGAACCCTTGTGTTAACGGAGGCTTCTGAATGTATCTTTGTGGTCCATAGGGAAGGCTGAAGGATGTAGCAAGGAGACGATGTATCAGCTACTGGCAGCCTTAAAACAAAGTCAGTGTCTCTCTGGACTTTAAAATGTTCCTATGCAGTTTATTTTATTTTTGTTTAATCAAATAAATGTGAGGTTTTTTTCATGGCAGCTCTGTGTGTGTGTGTTTCTGTACTACCCAGAAAAAGCCTTCTTTTCTATCAGGACGCAAAAAAGAAGCCGTCCCTCTTAGTTGTCTGTGCTGTTAGAAAAAGTCCTCGTTGTCATGACTGGAGATAAGAGTTCTGATACCGAACTCACTGCTTCAAACTCCATGCTTCTTTCCCAATATTTTGCCAGAAGGTTTCTGGTTTAACTTTTTCAGGTCCATTTCTACGTTTCCATTCCTTCACCTTGGCAACTGAAAGAATGCTGCTTCTGCATGGCAGTGTAAATCAAAGCCACCAGAACATTTAATAGGTGTCTGGCATCTTACAGGGCAGGCTGTCAACAAAAGTTGGGTGAGTGGAAAGCTGCCGTTTTTCCTCACTACCTTGGAAAATGTTTAAAAAGAAAGGGCGAGCATAGGAAGATGCTCTTCAAGGAAGGTTTGAGAATTAAAGCTGCTGACTGAATTCCCAGCATAGGTAGCAGTGGAGGTGGATTCCAGGCTCTGGAAGTGCTGGCTGCTTTAGCTTTTCAAAGCCAAGATGCCTTCTGGGCCTGTACAACAGGAGGGCTCTCAGCACCATGCTGTGCTCTATTCATCAAAATCCTTGACCAGGCCATTGCTTTCTTCCTGCTGGAGCAGCTGGCAACATGTCAGCAGTACAGAGATCACTTCAAGTGGGAGGGAGGGAGGGAGGGAGAAGGCCCTGTGGAGACAGGGACAAAGGCTGCCCAGGTGAGCTTGTCCAGCTTCCTCTATTACTCTGTATTCCCTTGGCTCCTCTGTGCCCTCTTCCTGAAGACGGGAACCCCAGAAGCTGACTGAACACCAGGAGATGGCTTAGGACACTGCTGAATGAGTGCTGTTCTTGCACCGGGGCCACGGGCAGAGCTAAAGGTTCTGACAAGAGAACAGCAGTGGCCATGGTCACGGTGCAGGAACAGCGCTGAGGTAGCGGCAAGGCTTATGGTGTGTGGTGGGGAAAAAAGGGAATGCACCCCCTTTTTCCTGCTGTGGGAATATGAGCCAGTGCATGGCTGCAGAGGAGATCCTGGAGGCAAGGTGGGGTATAGAGACAGGCCCCCTTCCCTTCAGGAAGTGGCCCAATGCTGATAAGCATCATTGAGTCTATTAACTTAGCCCACTGCTGCGTCTGGGCTGCTCATGCTCCCCCTTTTTCTATCAAAGGACAGCTCACAGTTTTACTGGACCTTCACTTCTTTCCTAGCAGAGACTAAAAGCAACTGAGGGAAGAGAAAAAGGACTGGAGGGAGAAGCCAGCTCCTTGGCTGCTGCCTCCCTTAATGGGTTTTGATATTTATTTTTTCCTTTCTGTTAGTGGTAAACGATGGAAGCTGAAAGTCGTCATCACCACTCATCCGTCCCTCTGTGCGAGGCAGTGGCACGGGCAGGGGGAAATCGGCAGAGCTGCTCTGGGGCCTGAGCCGCCTCAGGGCACAGGAGCAGGCAGGGGCAGGGAGCGCCGGGGCCGCAGGCTGCGGCTCACGTGCAGATGCGGCCACGATAAGATGTGCCTTATCTGGGAAACAACTGCATCCTTCACGGAGCCCGGGCACGGCGAGAGCATCTTTTGCATGTGAATGCCCCGCATTCCTGGGGGGGCGGGGAAGGGCGGGGAAAGAATCTTCTCTATTCAGGGCCCGGGACCACACAGGGAGCATCTTGAACCTTTTTGTCTTTAATCAGTCACTCTACTTTGACGTAAAGGATGTATCAGCTCCCTTTCTTCCTTCTTTCAGAAAGGTGATGGCTACCTACTTTTTCCTGATACTTTTTTTATTCCTAGTGTTTCAAAGCTGTTTGCCCCTTCCCTGAGGCCAAGGGTGCGTTGCCCCTCCTGCAGTGATAGAAAAGTTACTGGAAAAGGCAGCTACTGGGTTGTTACTCTGACAGGATTGAAAAGCAGCGCAGGCAGTTACCTGACACGAGGGAGAGTGGCAGCTCTCAAGCTTGCTGCTGTACTGCTTCCTGCTGGAGACACACCTGTGCTCACTCCACAGCTTGCACGTTGTTTAATACACTCGCTGTTCTGTTTCTGTCAGCTGCTTTCTGCAAGATGGTGGATACAAACCTAGGGCTGTCCTGCTGCCTTCCTCTCCTGGACGCATCTGCATTACCTCACACTCGCGCTACTGCGAGCAGAAGCTGCAGGCCCCGCATCCCAGTGCTGCTACTTGGACAAGTGACCTTTTTGTGCTGGCTGGAGGCAAAGGACACCACCAGCAGCACAGGGAGATAAGGTGGTAGCTCAGCTCTGCCCTGGAGATTATCAGGATAGCTGAAATGGCACAAAACAGCCCTGCAGGGACTGTGAGGAGAAGTGCTGGGCTCCAATTATCTTATGCCTGCATTAAGTCCCAAGGTAGGATGGCTCCTTCCCTCCTGTGCTCCCAATAAGTAACCAGAGGGTCCTTGATTATGCTGCCATCTTCTTTTGGGTACAAGGCAGAAATTTTTTTTGAAAGAAAGAGGTATTCCTCTACAGTGGAAACTAGATTAAAAAACTACTAAAACCTAACCGAAAAAAAAAAAAAAAAAAGGGCAAAACTCCCCCCATATGTAACAACAAAATGAAAAAACAAACAAAAAAAACCCACCAAAAAAACCCCAAAAAACCAAAAGCAACAAAACAGAAAAAAACCAAGCAAACACAAAAAAATGCCAAACAAACAAAAAAACCCCCAAACATAACCCAGCCTTTTCCTTAGCGCCAGGCCCATGCTTCCACTGTACCTGCACCATTACACATTTCTGCTGGGCAAAGGAAAACCAGGGAGAGGGGAAAAAAAAACCCAAACCAAAATAAAAAGCCAACAGAAACAGGGTCCCTCTTCTTTGAGGAAGAGCATGGCTTATATGTGTCAAAACAGCAGCCAACACAACAGTTCAACTGCAATTTAAGCAGGACTTTAGTTCAGGTAAATGGTTCTCTCCACTCACTGCTCTTCCCTTTATTCTCTTCAAAAAGAGCTGAACTAGACACCTGGATAACCTTTTTTTTTTGGTAAATAAACTCCTACTCCCCTTCAAAGCAGATACCAACCTCCCATCATTCATGAAATAACCTTTACAAACAAGTCTTTTGGTTTACATCTTTTATTAAAAATTTACATAAACAAACACACTCCAGCAATTGGGGTATTCAGGTGTCCTAGGTTAAAAAAATATACAAAATCCCAAGCCCTCATGATCAGGGCAGCAGCAGGTGAAAGCACAACCTCACTTCCTTTGAACAGTGGTGAAAGCTGGCATCTGAATGGGCTGGATTGAGTGGACTGGCTGGAAAACAGGCTTTTTCCGCATGTCAGAGAGTGTTTTCACAGAAGGGAGCAGCTGGTTCCTCTTGATGATCTGCAGTGCCAGCTGCGTGTTACCTGCAAGACAAGTTTCAATCAAAAATCCCAAAATACCATTTTATGACACATGAATTACTGTTCAGGGACAGAGCTGATGAGCCAGCCCTGGGCTCAGGCCAGGTACAGCAGCAGCCCTTCCTCTCCAGTGAAATGCCGGCAAGGACAGGAAAAGCAGTAGACAACAGTAAATTTGAAAAAAATAGTTTTGATTCAGTCCACCTATTCTTAGCTGAAGACATCAAGCTTTAACCTCAGAGCTGGAAGAGGCCAAAGCACCTTCTAATTTCCTAAAGGGCACCTCTTCTCTCTCCCAGCTGCACAGTAAGGCTCTAGATCTCACACAAAATGCCCTCACACTGTGGCACTGCAGACAGTAATGCGAATGGCAAGGGGACAAAACATGATTTTAAAAGAAGAAATATGATTTTCAACTGTATGTATGGCCCAGCAAATAACCACCAATAGAAATGGAAAACTTAATATTTGTTAAAAATTAAACTTGTAAAATTACAGGAGAAAAGACACTGAGGCCTGAGGAGAGTATTTCTCCCTCATACTTTTCTTTCACTGAAGTTTTAGTTTCAGAAGAGCTGCACCATTTTTTTGTCATTTATAGAACAAAAAATGTCTTTAGCCTCTTTCAGTTATATACTTAGAAGGGGGTGAGGGATGTAAATCCCACTTTCTACTCTCTTCTGCTCTGTACATCTTTGTTGCAGAAATAAAGGTTCCCAAAATTCCAATTTAGAGACATCTTCATAAGAAAAGCTTTGCAGAAGTCTCAATTCCAATTGCAAATGCTCAAATCCTCTGCCTGCCTGCAATGCAACATAACTGAAGGGGAACAAGCACACGAACACTTCACAACACTTCGACATTAAGTGCCCCCCAAGGGGCACAGGCCTGCAACCAAGACAGCTTCAACCAGCAGCTGCACCAGTCTGCTCACACTGCAGAATTCAAGTGCAGCTTTTCCAGTTTCCCATTATGTAGAGCTTTTCCCTCATACAAACACAGTGAACCTTCAAAAGGAAGCATTTTGGAAGAGAGAGTTATCACTACTACAAGCTTTGCTGCCACACTTGCTACACAGGCCTTGACAAGGCTCCTTTGGGAAATTTGGATTGTGGTTGCCTTTTAATGGAGAAAGCTTTTCAAACGCTCTTTATAGTATAAACCTCATCAAGGGTTTTACTGAGCCTATCCAAGACCGCTGACTTCTGCATGAAGTATAGAAACCTTCAGCTCAGGAAATGAATGTTTAGAAATCTGGAGTGTGTAAGAACAGGATGGCAATAAACTATGGAAGTGAAGGTGCACATACGTAGATCCACAGCAGTGTGAAATGGAGACAGGGCCTAAAAGGTATCATTCAAAATACTGGCACAACTCTACATGGAGTAGGAATGATGACTGCTGCCCTCCTCCCTTTGTATGCCAAACTTAGGTTGACAGAACATTTCCAACTTACCATTCTGTAATTCAAGATACACAGCCAGCAGGATGGCCTCTGGAGGGATCTCTTTGGGGTGGATCAGCGAAGCAGCCTTATTGAAAAAGAAGAGGGTGGGGAGAAAAAGTGCTTAAGAGAAAGATCCAGCACAAAGAAAGTGCCCCTTGACAAGGCTGTTACCACCATCTTAGGTAACAAAACTAAATAACAATTCATTAACTAAGATCAGATTTTTTCAAACTCATACACTCCGTCAGGTTTAAGCATGCAAGGAGAGACTGCAAGATTATGTACATAGCAAGATTGTTTCACACTAATTAGCAGGACCATCTGCTGTGTGCTTATGTTCATATGTATCTGTAATTCTTGGGCCAGCCTAGTGTGGTTTCCTGGTGAGGTGACAGGTGAAGAAGGTAACCTCCACTGTTCCGAAGTTCAGCATCAAAGTTAACAATGATCATTCATTAGCTTTCCATATACAACCATTTTTCGGCTATGAAGTCAATGAATTTATTGTAGATGCAGAGCCCCACTGTATTTTACATCCATGGGTGGCCTTACACTCCTTTGGGCTTTACACAGGTGTTACAGAGCCCAAGCACAGACACCTGCCCCATCATAAGAAGCCTCAGGGAGAAAAAGAACGAGACAACTGCCCTAAGTAGCTGAGAGCCTCAAGGATTTGAATCTGTTCACATACACCGCTACTGTGAAATAATTTGGAAGCTGCTGTTTCAGTTTGTAGCTCAACAATGCATCCAAGTAGTCTTCCTGACAGACAGGAATGGCTGCAAAAAGAGAAACATCATGACTGAAAGAGATGGTTCCCAGCCATGAGAAAGACTAAGTGATGTGACACAGGCTAAGTGGAGACAGCATTTCAAAAGCAGTACTTGGGAATTCTTGGGACAAGAGGCAGACAAGGAACATACTCCAGCAGAACCGCATTTTGTTCTCACAGCCCTAAAGATAATAGTTCTGATGGTGAGTTATTAAATTACTAGGGAGAAAACCTTCTCTGAAATATAACCATTACTACTAGACCATTACAAAGACCATAAAAAACCCCCAAACAAACCAGTAAACCTAGAAAATGTGAAAGGCTTCCTAGTCATCTTCCACTGTTCTGATATGACCTAAGGAAAAAATACTGCCTATAGTGGTACTGAACTTTTTACACATGTAGGAAATTTGGAATCCTTCATTTCATGTTTCTAATAGAGACTGGTTCATAAAGACAGAAGAAAGCCACCGTTTCAGCAGAGTCTGCAAATAAACCTGGGCTGTGAAATCACCAGAATTTGCTGTGATCTAAAGGGCACTTTTAAGGAAGTACATTTGTCCCTAAAGGAGCCTTGAGATTTGTTTTTCATACCTGATGAAGACACTTTCTAGCTTTGTCATATTCACTCCTCAAGCAGTAAGCACTTCCAAGGTTAAATAACATCATTGTTCGTGCAGACGTGACCGAACTGGGGTAACACTGTGGTGTCTGCTTGCCAGCTGCAATTAAAAAAAAAAAAATTCTTTTTTTCTTACACTTTTATTCCAACTGGCCAAGTAAGTTCTTGTACTCTGCTGAATACAGTGGCTGGTACTTACAAGACTCCATTGCCTCATTCTCTCCTTTATCAGACCCTGCAAAGAAAAAAAAAAAACACAAAACCCCATCATGTTCTGTGACCTTTTTTAAAGGTTATTACAAAAATAATACAAAGATACACATTTTCTGCTTTCTTCACGGTCTGACATTAAAGAGGGAAAACAGATCAGTTTGCTCAAGAGTTTGTCATTTAAAACTTCCTATCTTCAGTGTTGTGCTTTTAGATTTGCAGATGAGTACAGGGAAGTCAGAATGCAGATATGTCACTGGAATCAGAGCACTGTAGACTTCACTATACAGATGGGTTCTGAAGTACTTTTACAGAATACACACTCCCAACAAGAAGACTAAGATACAGATACTAAGTTCTCCCCACTCCTTTATCTCACTAAAGTAGACTCCAGTGGTATGTCAAAGCCTGGTTTAAAGACCAAAGAGCTGGAAGAGATGGTATGAAACCCAAACTTAACCATAATACCACATTTAATGAAAGCAGCTTTCAAAAGTTCCCTTCAAACAAGTCAGAATACTACAATATACAGTCCTATTGATGCTACAGAATTAACCACCTCATAGGAATGACAAACAGGGAAAAGACACACCAAACACAAAGTAGGAACTGAAGCCAGGAAAATAAAAACACAACAACAAACTCACAAACAACTCTCCCCCCCACCCTGCAATAACCTACAGGTCTTAAACCAAAATGTCTTAATCATCATTATATTTGTGTCTAGAAAGTTACAGAAGGAAGGCAGCTGAAAGCATAACCAGTTATAATGAAGTGTGAATGCATTAACCTTGATCCTGCTCATTTGAAGAGATCCCAAGGGAAACATCAGTGACATTCTCGGGGTTCAAGTGAGTGATGGCATCAGATATTCTGTCTAGAGAGATGAGTGCTTCTGCTGCATACAAATGCCCGAGAAACCTACAACAGCAAAGGGTTAGGGTACAAATGTCAGCACAGCAATGCCCACAGTTCGTTATGTGAGACAAACAATGCAGTTTTTAATGTGAGCACATGGGAACTATTACTGGGAACACTTGCATGGAAGTTAACTTGCTCATAAGGTATTGTCATAATACCCAGTTCTACCATCTACTGCTTTTAGGCACCAAAGTTATAAAAAAAATCCACACCTGAATAACGACAATTCATCCATGCACAGGAATTACCATTACGCAGAGAAAGTACCTTGGTGTGGCTTTATTCAGAGAACTAAGAAAAGCCACACCAGAATATGGATATATCTACAATTTAAAGTGTTACATGATTTTACATTCAATAAAAATGTATTTTCCTGAGACCGAGATACACACTTCTTTGTCTTTGCAAAAAACTTGTCATCTAGCATTTCCTTCATTACATAATGTTAACACAGAATTATGTGTTACCTTGCAAACTCCTCAAAGATCTTGCTATTACAATGACTGTGCAAAAGCATGAGCTCCTGCAGCAGTGTCAAGAACAGGAGCCAAAGAATTCAGTTGGCATGGACCAGTTTAGAGCATGATGCCAGCATATAAAAATAAGCATGAGTTACCTTGCTTTCCACAAGTACATTACCAGTTTTGAAAACTATTACTACTGTAAAAACCTCTGCTATATTTTATCCTGTGCATTAAATGCATGAAGTCAGAAGGATGGGGCTAAAGTTGCCTTTTTTTAAATTTGTAGAGCTGTATGAGAACTGGTGGGTAGAAAAAGAATGCATTTTGAACATCCTTCAAAAAATACAGTGCCAAATGAGAGGTGAACAAGAGAAACTGAAGAATAGAAACTATATAAGAAGCTCACGCAGGTGAAGTGATAGTCCTGCACACACAAGATCTGGTACCCTCAGTGACTGAGCAAACCTTCCTCTCTGAGGCTGTAGTTTCTTAAGGGACCTTTCAGCAGCGTGGGTTTGGGCTGATGTTGGCTACCCACAGCTGCACATCCCTGCCCATTGTGCTGGGCCAACATGAGCACGTGCAACCCCACAATGAATCACGACAGAGTCCCTGCTGCTGCATGGGACCCAGAGCTGGTGAAACAGCAACAAAAGCAGCAATAGATTCTAAATTATGTGGAATTCGTGCACAAAGGAGGGAATTCATGTTCCTGCGTGTCAATGGACACTTAGTCAGGGCTTCAACAAGAACAGGAGCAGGCCAAGCAATTCTTTCCATCAGATACAAAATTGGCAAGCAACTGCAGACACTGGAAGCTTCAACTCAGAACTCTCCAGCAAAAAACAGGGCTGAGAAAGAAGAAATGACCCCACCAGACTTACTTAAGAGACCCTGACAGCTTTGGTTGCTGTAGAAGTTTATCTGCATGATTCAATGCCATAAGGTTATCCCCCAAAGCCAGAGCCACATAAGCACTACATGCAAGGATCGAGCACCTGGAAGGAAACAGACCAAAAAAAAAGGGGAGGGGGAGAAAGCCATTATGTTAAATGGAGAATTCTGTGATTCCAAATATACCTGTTAAGTTTTCTTTATTGTTTAGTGCTAAAGAAATAAATCAAACTTTCAATAATGACTTCTCATCTAACTATGAAGTAAAAGAGTTAGTGTTCATTATTTACGGGCTCAATTGTTCTACCAATACAAACCAAGGATCGCCATGGTGGTCTCAGTAAGATTTTGCAGTTTTCATCATAAATAACAGACTAAAAGAAGATGGACTTCACCATGTGTCATTTTTCTCATGGACAGTTTCCCTTTCTCACACTCTTGTTATTGGTCTTGCCTTGGACTCTCATTTGTACTCCTCTGCCCTCACCTTCTGTTGTAGAGAAGAGTAGCAAATTTCTAGATTTCTGTAAGACACAATCTACAGACACACAGTAGCTATCAATTAAACTGTAACATATTTCACTCTTTTATTGTACGATGTCTGCACACAGGGAGACAAACGCTGGAGAATTTGGCATTTCCAGTTTTGTGTTCAATTGAGAGCTATAACCCAGTGCCAAGACTCTGATTGATCCATGGCATTTTGTTGCTATCACAGACTTGCTTATCTTTCCAAAACCAGAAAATCTCTGGCACTTCATCTAATGAAATCTGAACTACTCACATTTTCCATCTTCAAACAATAACCCCACGTCATGATGCCACCATTAGGCCAAGCTTCACACTTTGTAATAGCTCCCCCCCCCCCCCCCAAAACACCCCTCCGGGGT
>VZTE01001494.1:981177-1004352 GCA_013397775.1 Eulacestoma nigropectus
AAAAAAAAAAAAAAAAAAAAAAATCAATGCTTTTCCTTTCCTTATATGAAGTTCTTTACCAGAAGTAGCTCACTGCTTGCTGAACTGCAAAGTTTTTCCTGACATGTTGTCAGATTTCATCAGTAGATAAAAACAGCTGATTGTGAAAGAAAAGACTATGTATTAAAAAAAAAAATCACAAAGTGACACCATGTAATTTTGACATGTGGCAGCCACATTTTCAACAGTCAGGAGAAGAAAAAACCCACAAAACCCACAAGCAACCCACATCACTGTTTTTAATCCAGCGCGTTGAGTAGCACACTCTTGTACCACTTCAGAATAAATAATCGATGTCGCCTCACAGGTTCCTCCTAAAATGCTTTTAAACGCGTACAAGAAGATTTGCTACACGTACTGGAGCAAAGCAAAGGTTAAGCTGGCCATTATAAAACATAGGTTACCTGGGGTTAGGCTGAAACAGTGTTTACCTAAGAGTTCAAGTGGGAAATTACTGTATGCTTTGTCCATAATGGAAACTTAAAACAGATTTCTTTTTTCTAAACAGGTGCAAGTTTTATAGTAAGAGATTTTCAACAGGCTGGAAGCCACCTGAAATAATTAGCATTGCCAGTAAATGGCAATCTTGTTGGGGAAAAGTAAAGGGCTCCAGACAACATGATACTTATATACAAACACGAGTTATTCTATCTGGAGAACACTCAAGACTCCTGAACAAGCAGTTTAAGGATCTTTGAGAACACGTAAGAAATCTACAGTGAAATTTTACCATTGTGAGGAAGTCAAATGCCTGGACAGAGGTATTTTTGCTTTCTATTTTATGCAAACTATGGATTTATTCCTGCTGAAAGGAATGCCATTCTCATTGGTAAAAACAATGCTGCTTTCCACTTTCATTTTTTTTCCCATCCAACAAGCAGATAATGTGGGGACTGAATTCCAAACTAGCCTTATCATGGCTTTAAAAGGAAAAGGTGCACACAGTAATTTCCATCCCCTTCCACCAATGTCAACAGCCATTGTCAGGTTTTTAGCTTTGTTCTTATTGGACTTGATATTTTCAGCTTTGCCCAACAGATAATGCCAAACTTACAATAATGAGACCAAACAGACTGATCTACCTAAACTGAAATTCTGGATGATTTCTATTTGTTCAGATTCAAAGCTCAGAAGAAAGGAAGCACACACATTTGAAAAAAGATTACCAGCTACAATTCAACATCACAAGAGTCTACAAAAAAACTAGGAATCACAATTAAGGAAGAGGCTTATTTAGTGGTGAATATTTTATATTATTTACTTGCCTTAAATTCTCTAATTCCTGTTTCTTCAAAGGTGAAGAAGGAGGAGCTGCAATGAATTTATCCCCTTCATGACTTTTACTGCTAGAATAAAGACAGTGCATTATTATTATAAGTAATTAAAAAATTCTCAGTGTATTTATTCACTCCTCTTAAAAGAACAAAAAATTCTGCAGCCTAAAATAGAGGGAATTTAAGTTATTCAGAGATTGAGGCACATGCTCTTATCCTAACCATTCTATTTGAGAAGGAAGAAGTGGGACACTTGCTGGAAAGGATTTGACTGACAAAGTAAACAACCCACACCATTCTTCACAGCCTTGAGCTATTTTTTGAAGCTCAGTGTAGGATAAGCATTTTTAACTGGAGGGACAATTTCCTGCATTTGTAGCTTCTATTTTTTTAGCCTGTAAGAAAAGCAGTAAACTAGTTTTCTTTCTAGACATCTTAAAAACTAGTTACATAAATATTCTAGAAAGATAACCCACTAAGTGCTACAGCTTCCTTTAGACTTCCAGCTACCATTTATTACAAAATGTCTTTTTTTTTTTTTTCCCCCAAATAAAATTCCACTTTCTTCAAATTACACCTTGGTTTTCGGCGGGAGCATTTCAGGAGTATTCATTCTATGTAAGAAGTATGAAACTTCACCCTCCAATAAGCTGAAAGAACCTCCTTCTGGAATGAGAATTGAAGAGACAGCTAATGGCTATATCTTGGCAGAGAGAGACACCAAGGTCTAAAAAAAGATTAAAAAAAAATTCAGAATTGAAACTGAGTCTGTTCACTTAACGAGAACTTTTTAATTTATGAATTTCATATCTGCCTATTCCAAATAGGTAAGATAACTCCAACATTGAAAACAAAGAGCAAAAAACTCCAAGGAAATCCATACTCAATACTTCTGTAGAGTATATACTTCACGCCTTTACCAAAAATTAGATTAAAAACATATCCTCAGCCACTAAAAGTATTTGCTGTTTTCTTGTGAGTAAGAGAAGAATCTGCCTTAAGAGTCAGCTTGCTCAATTAGTGGGATTTGCTTTAAAACCATCCTGTTCAATTACTGTGATTTTCTTCAAATGCCTTGTATGTTTTACTGTTCTCTCACAGAGGTTCCCTTGTCAGAAGGAACAAATCCTTAGAGAACCTTTCAGAATGTGACACAAATTCAAGAACAGCCTCCTTTGTTGTGGATATTTTGCAATTGGCAATGACTACTGGGAGATATGAGGGAGTCCTTTCTTAATAGATTTTTTTCAGCTGAAGAAGCATCTGGTTTTGAAAGCAGAAGGTAGCAAAGGATCTTCCCATACAGGGCATGTTTTCCTTTCCTTACTCCTGCAAAAATAAACAAAATCCACCCCAACACAAAACAAAAAAGGAGGTCTTGTCTAAGTAAGGGCCACTATTCTGTTTTCATCACTGCCCCATAGTGAGCCCCAAAAGCTTAAAATTGAAGTCCCATTTAAACCAGAGAAGCTTCATCCCAATGGGCTGCATAATACTTGCCAGAGGAGTTAGATCACAACCTCCAACCTCAGTAAAGAAAAATGGAAAAAAAAACCAAAACCAAACAACCAAACAAAAAAACCCCACAACCACCCCCTCCAACTTTTATAAATCATTTGGTCACTTGACAAGATAGACTGTAATTGGAAAAACAGGATTACAGAGAACAGCTTTCAAATATTGTTGTAACAGTAACAGCCACTGACCTGCAGCCATAGTCCATCTGCAGGCAACCCCAGAATATATGAGGATGCACATTGTGCCTACACAACACAGTATGTATGCAGTAAATCCTGCCTTGTGACAAACGGATCTTATCTTCTTAACGTTTATCTGTACTGTGGTCTGACAAAACCAGTGTGTTTTTTCATTAACGCTCTAAGTAGTTCAAGTTCTACCACAGACTCTTTTTCCAGATGAGTTATTGTAACATTTCCCCTCAAAACAGTCTTTAATGATAGTGCAGACTATGATCAAAAGTTACTTTTCAAAAGGAAGTCCAGAATGTATCAAATAATGCAATAAATTAAACCACCTTCCTTTACCATGCACTGTCTGCAAACTACTTTTTCTGAAACTTTAACAACAAAAAAAAGTTTTTCTTAAACTCTTTTCTGCAAAATATGATTTATTAAGCAATAGCTCCATGCTGGTTTCCTACTTTACTTTCTAAATGTAGTTTCCCATTTTAAAGCAAACACAACAAAGCATACTAGTGCTGATGAATGTCAAATCTGATCATGGGGAAATGTTTACAACTGAGTTGCCAGACATTCATATATATTGAATCAAGTACACACTGCACGTGTGCACACACAAAAAATCACTGTAACATGTGAAACTTCACTTACAATTAGAGAGATACCAATATGCACAGCAGGAGGGTGTGGGAAAACATAACATTTGCAGCACAGAAAGAAAGATGGCCAAGGGAAAAAATAATTTCACTGTCTAATTCAATAAAAGTGGTTAGGGACAGGAGGAATCAACTCAGTATTTTATTCTTAAATTAAAACAAGCAGCTAAACAATTTCCTTGAATAGGCCAACACTACTAAGAGAATTTACAAATATGTTCTATTTTTCTGCTGGCCAAACAGGGTAAGTAGCAGACGCAGACTGTCAGCCCAGGGTTACTCTGGACAAAAAGAAAGGTTTATATTCAATTCTATTTACCTGCATGCTTCACTGCTTTCACTGTTTTCTGTATTTGCCCCCAGCTGATTACTAGTTTTAGATCCATTTTCCTGCTTTGGCTCCTGTTGATCTTCCGGCAGTAGCAGCAAGGCATTTCTTAGACAAATTGCTGCAAACTCCATGCTGGCTACAGGTATTGCTGAGGACTGCCCATCACTTAAAGAGACACAGAAGTTGACCAATAAGTAGCAATCCTACTAAATCAAAAATAAAAGCAGAGCTCCAGAAATACCTGAATGCAGAGAAAACTTCACCCTAAAAATGCTAAATAACATTTTAATATACCAAGTTTAATCTATGAAGACGTAGTATCTTGTTATTTTTACATACTGAAAATACATCATGATGTCCAAATAGATTCAACCCCTTAATTTCTTGGTTGCACATCCTGAAGTTTTATGGCAGAGCGACTAGATTCTTCCTGCATTATTCTACAGTAGATTACTGAAAATATATATATTTTAAGTAGGAAAAAGAGGCCAGATTTAGCTATCTGAAAATATAAATTTCAGATAAATTTTAAGCTTTAATGTTCATCTTAGTTACAATAAACACACAGTTAGGCCCTCTGCTGGCCATCACAGAGGAGGCACAAAATTATGTTTAAGACTCACCAAGCATTTTAGCATGCCTCTCTCTTCACTACATGAATGAACAGTTATTCCACAACGGTTTTAAAACCTCTGATAAACAGATATATATCCTTAACAAAGCTATAAAAACCAAATAAATAACTCATGGAAAACATACTTACTTATAAACAACATTCTGTATGGACTGGGATGCTAGGACTATCTTACGGTGGTAGCCTTGACCTACTATAGATTGCACAATTCCCTTTTTGCTGGGAAGACCTTTAGTCTCTTGTTCTGATGTCTAAAAGGAAAAAGGAAAAAAAAGAGCTTAAATACCAAGGCTATTGAATGAGAGCTTGACAAAATAAGTGAAAGCTGAAAGAAGACCTTGAACCCTGCTAAAATATAAGAATAATGGATACAGTTTTAAATCTAAAATACAATGAAGGATCAGGCACCTTCTATTGTCTTTGTGTTGCAGCGGGTTTTACTGCAGACAGTGTAAGCACAGATTAGTTCTGACAGCTTGTCTGATAGCCTACTGACCTAGTTTCTCCTCTGTTTTGAAAGCAAAAGAACAATGAACCAAGTCATATTAAAAGAACTGACAGGATATCTAAAAAGAAATAATTTGATCTGCCAAATAACATTCAGACTTGGCACTGTAACGCTTGCCATCTTCTCTCCCTGCTTACACAGCACTCAAAATGCTCTTTGGAAAAGCTGCTCTCAAATTGTTCCATGGGGAGCACAAAGCTGAACAACAACATATGCAAAGATACATTAAATTAACTTGTTTAATGGATTGTTAAGTATGCAGACGCGTTCTAGGGGTCAAATGAACTTAAAGTACCCTAATTGTGAGTCCCAAGAATTATCTCTACACCATATTTACTGGGCTTTGTTTGGCTGTTTTACTATGAGCCATCTTAACTTCATTGGTAAGCTAAGTCACTGACAAAGAGTTGCAGTTGTAAGGAAAAACTTATCCTAAATCTAGACTTTCAATAGCTATCATTTTTCAAAAAATTTATCAGAATCTGTTGCAAAAATACTGACATGGTAGCATTTACTGCCAAATAAAAATACATACACTGAGTTTGGATATGAAGCACATTTCAGAAAGGGTGTTTGAAATGCAGGTGTTTAAAAGGGTATTTTCTTCCATTTATATTTTATAAACTAAAATATCAAAGTGGGTGAAAATTAGCTTCAGTGAAATTGCTTTTCTGCATGGTGTTCAGAGCATAAATATGAATCCATACTTAGATATAAAGGAATATTATTGCAAATTGAGTTGCAAGGTCAAATTAAACACACTATTGACTGTAAGGCCCCACTTCTCATGTTGCAAATCTAACAATTTAAAGATACTTCCTCTTTGCCTTTAATATTAACAGCATCCAAACTTAATTTTTTCCTTCCAAGATTACAAATTTAGGGAATAACAAGCTGGTTTTTCGACATGAATTCAAGTTCTCTGGTATACCACACATCAACATAACTGTAGCAGGAAGAAAGCCCTCAGGAGCCTGGCATAATCTACTTTGGCTAGTCTGCAGTAAACAGGGAAGTGCCCCATAAGGATCTGTATTTCCCTTTTCCAGACTGCTAAACGCTGCCCTTGTAAATGGAATCCTAGCTTTGGGTTTTTGCCACAAAACCTAAGCTAATCCACACTCTCATACTCAGCTTTTCATTAGAGATGATCAGATGTGTCTTCTTTATCTGTGTGTGACTTTTACCCAGTAGGACTGATACAGAAAATCGCAAAATTAGTATGAAGAAAGCTGTTCTTCCTGCATTTTCTGTGCTTTATAAAACTCAGTCAATCTGACAACAAGTAGATACAGAATCGCATTCAGTCCCGTTTTGACCCAACACTCTCGAATCTTCAGTACTCTGCCTCTGAAATGGGTATACAAGCAAACCTCTGCTATAAAGTTGTGAGTATCTTAAGTTTTCTGAAATAGAGATACCAAAATATTGAGTACTATTCAAATTCCCAAGGGAAAAGTTCTAAATTTTGTATTTGGAAGTATTTGGGTAGTGTGCAGTAAATAAATTCACAGAGGCCACCCAGAGAGGAAAAACAGAGAGAATTCAGGGGTACGGGGGAAATAAAGTGAACATAGCTATTTGTTCAATTGATCCCACACATCCTGTGTAAGGAGTGAAATGGGCATACTGTGGAAATAACTGCATAGGATCATGCAATTACAGATTACATCATCACTCCCCCACACTTAAGGGGTGAATTACAGTTTTACAGGGAATCACGTATATCTTAATTTCACATATGTACTATTTAGGTGCAGTTTTTTTCTTCTAAGAGCAAATGATCTTGTCCTCAGCCCTCTAAATTTTATCATATGTGTTTATCCTAAACATACATGGATCAACAGGTTGAAAACAAGATGCCCCAGAGGACATGCAATATGCCTGCCATCAGCAGGTTTCCAACAACTTCGCCATGAGAAGAAGGTGAAGACTTAGCAGTTAGAGATTCAGTTCCCTAGCAGCCAGGATCCCAACAGCTTCAGGATAGAGAAGACTAATCTCTGCTTCCACAGCCTCTGTCACTTTCAAGCTACACACACTAAAAAGTCTCATTCTTCTCAATCTCTAGTGGCAAATGAGTGAGGAAACAATAAGACTTAAGATATGAGCTTTGGCTCCATAAAGAGAAAAAGACCACATGCGAAGATTCCCCTTCACCAGCTGCAGCTCCAGATTAAACACATAAAAATACATATACACAAAAAAATAATTAATCTGGATTTACAGAGGTGTTACAACATCAGGCCTTCAAAATACACAGCTTAACTCTAGGTATTAATTCTACCTTTCTGTAACCACATGCCATTCTTTAGAAGAATTTTCAAAAGCTACTTACCCCTTTATTGGCAGCAATGCAGCATTCTGCTATTCTCAGCCACAGACGAGGGTTTGAGTGATAAACCTGGACTGCCTCAATCAGGCATTCAAAGGCAGCTAAGGGCCTCCCAATATGCAAGAGCTGAATTCCGCAGTTATAGAGCAACTCATATCGTTTGTTAGTCAGTAGTGTACACATGGGTCTCCCCGAAAATTTTTTACCTGCAGAAAAGGATTACGTCATATTGGATGTGCAGCTCAGGAGAGCACAAAACTGAGGAAGAGGGAAGCTGTGACAAACACCCCAAAGCTACCAAAACCCCTTTTCATTGCTGAAATCCACTAGCCTCCCTCTGTAAATAAATTCCTTTCATATCAAAACTGATTTCAAAGACAAATAATTCTGTTCTTAATAAAGATTGAAGTATACTAAATACTAACCTCATATGTTCCTTATCACACAAGCCAAGTGTTAAGTAAGAATACTGAATCCCAGATTTGTGAGAATACACATCTACACACATTCCAGAGAATACAGATTCCAGAAGAAAACTACTTTGCTGTTAACAAGCATAAAATGCTTTCTGTTTTCACATTAATACCTAAGGCTGCACACTTAGGTCCAGGAGAAAAATAGGAAAAACAATAAGATGCCTGATGGTAAGTAGATTTTAAAGAAAACTAGAAATGAAAACAATTATAACTTCATCAAGAAATTATGAAGACTGAGTGATGAGGCCCTCTATAGTCAGATAGGAGAGGTCTCACGTTCACAAGCCCTGGTCCTGCTATCTGGGACAACACAGAAGGGCATACACAATCCAGGAGACTCCTGGAATGTGTTTATGATAACTTCCTTCTCCAAGTGCTGGAGGAGCCAATGAGAAGAGGTGCTATGCTGGACCTCACCAACAAGGAGGGGCTGGTTGGGACCGTGAAACAGTGGAGTTAAAGATCCTTAAGACAGCAAGAAGTATGCATAGCAAGCTTACTACACTGGACTTAGGAGAGCAGACTTTGGCATCTTTGGGGGTCTGATTGGTACAATACCATGGGATAAAGCCCTGAATGGAAGAGGAGCCCAAGATAGCTGATTAATATTCAAGGATCACCTCTGCCAAGCTCAGGAGTGATGCATCCCAACAAAAAAGTCAGGCAAAAATGCCAGGAGGCCTCCTGAAAAAGGAGCTCCTGGACAAACTCAAATACAAAAGAAAGCCTAGAAAGGGTGGAAGCAAGGACCAGTAACCTGGGAGGAATATAGAGAAACTGAGCAATCAGAGATCAGGTTGGAAAGCTAAAGCCCTGACAGGATTAAATTCGACCAGCGACGTCAAGGGCAACAACAAAAGCTTCTATAGGTATGTGGGTGATAAAGGGAAGACTAGGGAAAGCGTGAGCCCCCTCCACAAGGAAAGAGGAGACCTGATTACCCAGAATATGGAGAAGGCATCCTTCATGCCCTGATGATTCTACACAGTGTCAGCAGGACTATAAATAACCTATGCAAAATAGGTCGCAAAAACTTTATTTTGTCATACCTCCCTAACTGATGGACAAAGTCTATAAATGAGAGAGAAGCAATTGTCCCAGCACCACGGTATATCAAGAAAAACAAAAAAATAAAGAATCATCACCATGTATTTCTGGCAACAGCAACTATATTCTTACATCAGGTTATCATCAAAATTCTCACCCTTCTTACCCTGTCCTCCACAAAGAGATGGACAGGGAATTTTGCTGCTAATTACTCAAACCTTCTGTCCTCTATTTCCTAGATTTGCCCACCCCTCTTCCACCATCTGTTTGAATCTCCTGCTTACCTGGATCTGAGCTGCCCGTTCCTAGCTGTGCACATGCATTATCATTCTCTTGCAAGGCTTTTTTAAAGTAAAAAATTCCTAAATTGTGCTTTCCCATTGCAAAGTGGATGCAGCCAAGATTGTTCCAGAACATACACCTTAAGCATTCACCTGACAGAACAAAAGACCATTTTCAGAAAGTGAAAGTTGTTGCTAAGCCCATGAAATGCTCCAACCGCTCTCTCATGGGTCAGCATATTACGGCAGTCTATTAAACATGTTTTTCAGTGAGACGTTCATGGATGATGGTGTTATATCCTATATGACATACATAGGTATGTCATACATATATGCCAACCTAACCATACAAGCAGGAAATGCACTCTTCTTTCTAAATATATGATGTTCAGATAACACTGTAAGAGGTTCTTCCTAAATAATAAAGGACAAAAAATGAAACTTTTCACTTATCTGCTGGTGACTAAAGTTTTACAGGGTTAACATGAATAAAGAAAAAAGAAAAGAAAACCCACCCTAAAAATCCAAGTAACCAGACCATTAGTAAATTAAATAGACATTATTTCAGTTGTAGCCTAGGAAGACCACTAAGTGAACATTATACTGTGCAAAAAAGCTAATGCAAAAAAGTTACGTGACTGTAAAGTTTTCAAAAAAATTTTAAGTCATAAGGAGAACTTCAAGCACATAAACTGCCAGAAAGGTCTCAGTTCTAGATCTAATAAGTTGGCTTTTGTTTCATTTCTTGATTAAGAGACTCAATTATGAGCCTTGCAAATAGAACACTTACACCTTCACAACTTCATTTTCATGGACAATCACAGCCTTGTGTAGAAGAATGTTCAATGAAAAACAGCACAGTGTTACATGAAAGAGCACAAGAAAAAAGACAAAACACATCCAGCATATGAACCCGTGACTTGCAGGGCTGACTCTGTTAAGCCATCATTAATGTCCTTAAAATTAATATCGACAGCAGTCCTATCAACTACTAGACACTGAAGTACCTGCAGGATGAGGGGGTTTTATTTTACCTGTTTTCATGAAGCCTGGATGTTCAGCAATGTTGGCGCTGTTTAAAAGTTTGACAGCTTTACGGTAATTGCCTCTCAAATATTCAAAATTGCTCTTAAGAAAGAGAGAAGGAGCTGACTGTGAAAGAGAAAACAATAGTTAGTTATCTCTTGGTTGATCATTTCTACTGCTAGTGTTAAATCACTTCACAAACTTGTCTCTGCTGCCATTTTAGAAATAAATGGGTTTAGGCCATAATACTTTCAAGAACTCTGGCATGAACTTTAGAGAACTCTGTCATGGAAATGGCTAAGGGCAGAGGATCTCTAACCGGTTTTCTAATACCTTCTTCCCCACACTTCCCCTCCCTGCAGAGTTCCTCCTAGTCTGTAATCTTCCTGGTCTGCCAACAGAGATATCATGATCCAGAAGGTTTTCTATTAAACTTGCTTTCCAGTAAGACATAAGCCTCCCAAAAATGTCAACAAAACCAAAAAAAACCAACCCAAAAAATGCCCACATATCCCAGAATTAATCTTCTATAAACTGGTTTAAACCACCAATTACATCAAAGTTTGTAATATGCATAACATCTACAGTAAACTAAAACTTGTTTCATTTCAATTATAAAGAATGCTGAGCCTGTTTATTATATAGTCTTTCACTGTTATTCTGGCACCACAAAGTGCATTTTTTTAGCAATTGAAAACAGCACAAATAAGAAAATTCTCCATTATTTACACCTGCAGAGAGACTACAAACCCAACTGACTACCTAAAGCATTACTTCAAACATCCACCCTCGATAAGATCTTTTTTTGTAAAGAACATTAGCAAATACAGTTTTAAGACAGAGAACATATCTAGATTTGAAAAACAATAGTCTTAAGAATACTTACATTCCCAGCTGTATTCATAACAGACTTGATCTCCCTTTTGCATGCTTTTAGTGACTTCATCTGGATATAGGCTCTCACCTTATACTGTTAAAAAATTAAATTTGTTAAATAATATACAATAATTTCTGCAGGTTTGCAAGACAAACTGTATCTAGATATTTACTGCAGAATATTTTATGTACATCTTTAAGATAGGTAATAAAAAGCTGTTCAAAAAGTCTTCATATAAAAGAAATTCTATTCTGACTCCAAACACCACATTTACAGGGTCTGTATTTACGATAAGCAGATGAACATTTTGTTCAATGGCCAACAGCTGCTCTATATTCAAACACAGACATGAGCACTTAAAATGACAAACTAATTAAAATAATCTAACATCTTAATCCCAGACATTTACCTACTAAACTGAAAACACCAGTAAGTGAATGCTAATAGAGAAGCACTCCGATTCTTCACATATTTTTCAACAGAACAGTACAGTGAAATAAAAACTCAGCTGATTTAGACTGTTGGAGGTTGAGCAGACAAATTCAATGCAGAGAACTACCATGTAAAGAAATTATTATAACATGCAGGGACTGAAATGGGGAGGTGGGGGGGTGCTAGGTCAGTTTTTCCTGTACATGGATCTTACAAAAAAGGAAGACTTAGATAAATTCATTATTTTGCTTTATACCAAGGAGAGAGAGAGAGCATCATCATTCGGGCTGAACTACTTTTGAAGGAGATGGCACTCAGATTTAAAAAAACCTTGAAGTAATGTTCTTGTATAAATAACATGCAGACTCTTACCTGATGTATCTTAGATTTAGCAACTTCTATTAAAGCTCCACTTTCAGCTTTTTGATTCGAGGAATCCTTATTGGTATTATTACCTGACTGTCAAACAAAAAAAGGAAGTGTTACTGTTAGTCACCGTTTAAATTCAGTTGACAGATTCAACTCACATGAAGAAAAATAAGTATTTAATAGTATTTCACAGTATTTAATATCAAAATATACACATCCCACCAGAAACTAACTTGAGTTTAACAATCAAAATCCACAAACCAGCCTATGAAGAGCTGAATTCTGCACTAACATTAGCATTACACTATGTTGCTCGGCAGTAAGAAGAATTCTTTTGCCAAGAAGGATGACATGCACATTCTAGAGTACCTCTTTAATATTTCCTTCAGTAGAATTATTATATACTTAAAGAGAGAATATTTTATCGTAAGTGTGATATTCCATCAACAGGAAAACACTGAAATGCCCTCTCTTCACTTCCAAGCCACTACTGATTCTACTAATTTTTCCAAAAGGCACATAAAAGATTTCATTTGAAAGCATGCCTCATACTTTCAGATACTATGTAAAAAAGATACTTCATTTCCCATCCTATGCTATGTAATTGCAGCTCCTCTGACACTGACTTCCCTTTCAAACTTAGGGTCTCACAGGGTCATAATCAAAGACAAACAATATCTGACTCTGAAGACAACTGTCTTTCCAATGCAAGTCTCTGACTGAAGAAAGACATCTTAGCTCCTTGGAGTAGGAGAAAAGGGTGAAAGAGAGCGAATAAACAGCTGCTGTACACAATTAACTCAGTTACTAACATATTTAAGCTGCTGTCTGAAGTTGCAGGTGATCTGACATAGTTTTATAATTCAAAAGTATTTTAAAAGACTAATTCTGGATTTAGCTAAAGCATACTTCGGATAAAGATCTACTGGCATTTGTATGATTTTAAGCTTACCTCATTTTTTCCATTCTTGCTGTTATTGTTGCCCTGTGAAATCATTTTTTCCAGAACAGCGAGCAGATGCAAGGCTTTCTCAGCTTGGTAAGTTAACAGGTACAAGTCTACAAGCAAGAAGCACACAGCCTGGGCAAATTTCTCTTCTGTGAAAAGCAAAGAAGAAAAAAATTATTTTACAGCTCTAATACCAATCCCTCTAAACATGGCTGGGTAAAAAAATTACTATGAAGCGCCATCTATGCAACATTATGAGAAAAATCAATATATTACATAAGAAAAAATAATGCAGCCATCTCCAACTCACAGCTAAGTACATACAGTGAAAAGAAAGCTCATTCATTCAAATGGCATCAGCATAAAAGCATAGACTAAAGACAGCTTAACAAGTATTTAATGTTCATAGGTTTTGAGAACTGATCTAAGCAGATCAGCACCAAGGGTGCGGCATCTAAACAGAGCCATATGCAGATATAGAATCCCACAGTACTCGAAAAGATTCTCTACAAACACATCTCTGTTTGGCTGACTTCAGAGAGTAAGTCCCAATTAAGCATATCGAAAACTGGGAGGAATTGAAGGAGAAACACAGTAGCATTTACTTAATTTACTGAGACACACAGACATACATCCTTCAGCCTTCTCAATTCTAAAATTTAACAAGGATTATGAAAATATTTCATACAAGTATGGCAATTCCACTACACAAGGTATCATAGCTCATAAAAGCTACAGACTTTGTATTCAGATATGAGCACATACAATAATGTATTATCTAATATAGATATTTAAAAATGAGTGCCCTGAAAAACAGACACCCACCCATAAAGTTGCATGATGACTCAAAACATTAGATTTAAAATAATTCCATTATCTTGTCCATATTATTTACATAAATACCTTCTCAAGTTGAAAAAAACCATTTCAGTTTCATTGCACTTGTCTGCTAAAGCTCTCTGAAGTACCTTCCCCCAAATTCATTTGTCGTCCTTGATGTAAGTAAAACATATTCTTCATTCCAAACCCTATCTAATTTCTTAAAACCGTAATAGACAAATTACAAATCACTTGTCTGACAGTGAAAAAGACTGAATTGTTTTTCTGTAGTTCTTGCATGAACAAGATTCTTCTTTCTGCCTACATACCAAAAGGCTCTATGAACTGGTACAGCTTCTCCCCAACTGATATAGCTTCAGTATACTGACGCAGATGGTACAGGATAACAGCTTGATTGTAGTACAGCATACTGTTCTCAACATCATCCAAACCATCCATTTCTTCAACAACAGAGTGAACCTGAAAAAACCCCACTCGTTTCATTAAACTTTCATTACCTATGATTTTAAAGTACCAGGTATTTAAAAAAAAAACAACTCCAAAGCTATGAATTTCTCTAAAGGTAGATTATAACTTCATGACCTAATAAACTTCATTGTCATTGCACATAAACACAGCAAAAAAACATAAAATGAAATAGAAAGTTGTCAATTGAGTAGTAAAGTAATATTTTAACTTTTTTATTATTTCACAAACTATTCCAGGTTAAGGAACTTCCTACTGAAAGAACATAGCAGGTCCTTCTATTGTTATAATCTCAGACCAATTTCAACAATAGTTAAAAACACAACTACAAAAACTGTCCTACAAGATTAAACTGACTCAGATGTCTAAAAGTAATGTTACTTTCTTATTTTATTAAATCTAAGGGACAAGGGACAGAAGTTTTATTCCTACTTCACTGAAAGATCCCACCACCATTAATACTACTCAAAAACAAGTACCATGTCAATATGGTTTCATTACCTGGTTTTTCAGCTGGTTAAGGGTTTGTCTCAAATTGTCTGTGGTAGTCTGGTTACTTTTACAGAACTCTGCAACAGCAGTATTCAAAGTTATTTTGTAGTCATCCTTGTTTATGTCTTGAAGGGTATTCAGGTGTTGCAAACAAGCATCATAGTTTCCAGCCTATAAATTTCACACATACCAGAAACGTGCATTAGAAGATACAGTCTTTCCTTTATCAAAACAAGTGAACTAAATGTCTATATACACACTTCATTATTTATGCAGATTAACATGGATGAGAAGCAAGTCCAAATGTTGAAGCCATGTCCAAACTTCAAAAATAATTTGGTGGAGTGAGGACAAATTAAGTAGCTGATTATTATTAACAGAGGTTTCCAGGAAAAGTGTTATTCTCATTTCTCTTATCATACTAAGTTTCGAGACTCTTTCCTCAGTTCTCATAATTTTTCCCCATTTCATGAACACTGAGCAGCTGCAGTTGCTTACACAAGTTCCAGTCCAACATTTTATGTTCATTCTTCAGTTCATCTGAATATATAGTGATCTACAAATTGATCTATGGAAGTTAGCTCAAGAGAGATTGGAAAAAGAAAGTGTCAGTTTCCCAGAATAGGTTTTAAAAAGATTTTTACAAGCTTCAGCTGTTGGATGAAGTATTCAATCACCTAGGCATGCCTAACAGAAACTAGGAGCCAAGCATGATGCTCCACTGATGTGTCATTTAATAGAAAAATCCCTTTCTTTGACCTCAGGAATAAACAAGGACTTCAGAGTCACGCACCTCTACTGCTTTCAGTTTTGGTCTTTTCTGTGTTGGTTCAGGAGGAATTTAGTGGCATCAAGGAATGAAAGGGAACTCCTGATTCTTTCAACTACATTAAGCCTAGATGATGCTTCACTTTCAACTTCTCAATTCCTACACAGCAATAATCACATTCACCTCTTCCCTGTCAGAGTTATTTCCAGTCTGGTCAGACAGATAAGCAGATGCATTTCCATCTCTGTCAATAGTTCACACCCAAAAGCTAAACTCTTGAGTACCACCCTCCACTTACTCTTCCTTTTCAGATGCTGTTCCACAGAGCTTCTCCTGGACTCCTGAGTAACTTCATATTAAGGGCAGAATACAAAAGAGAAGGGCTATGGGATCCTTCTGCTCTTCCCAAGAAAGTTGCCATTCTGCAGCTACTTTCCACTGAACCATTCCAGTTCCTTCAGTCTCCCATGAAAGCACAGTTATACAACATAGAGAGATGTAGCAGGACATTGACACATTTTCACAACTCTAAGCACCAACAGCATGGATTGCCTTGCGATCATGTGCAGAAACACAAGGACTTGCAACTCAACTGCTGGCTTGCTCTTTAGTTGAGACAGTTCATCTCCCAGTGATTCTCTTCCTGTGCTCACACTTGGAGCTTCTCTTCAACAGCAGCTTTCAGATCATAGCAACAAGGTTTCTAACCACAGCTGGACTACAAACCTTGAACCTTTAAATGCTCAGCTTATTTTGTGATGTCCTTCATCAGCTAACAGTCCTTTATGCGACTCTACTACACAAGATCTAAAATATAATACCAAATATTATAGGAATTCTATCAAGACTGAAGCTGGATGTGTAAAATGATACAGCAGCAGGCAAGGCAGTCCACAATGCTATCTGGAGCTACTCCATAGCAAGAAAATTGGCAAACAAGGCACCAAATTAATTCTGCTCACATCTGTTGCCACCTCACTCCATGAATTCAGGGAGTTCTTAAAGCAAGAAAAAACATGACAAGACAAACCAGATACGCTAGACCAGTAAAAAAGATGAAATCATTAGCAGATCAAAAGTATTTTAGGCATTTAGATGTGTGGGCAAGGACAACTCTCTCATGTGTCTTCAGTTCTCAGGATCAAATGCCAATGATAAAAATGTTATTGAAAAAGAGCAGTTGAGCTAGACTGCATTCGAGAAGACATCAGTGAACAACATCAGATGTAGTCAGTGTAAGAACCAACCATATGCACTTCATGTAACAACACGAGCGAAACACTGAAGCAAGAATCTCAAAAGACAGCACTTAAATTCTTCCCTGATCTATTTCACAAATTCAAAACTGAATTTAAAGCAAGGCATTTTGGAGACAGAGATACAACAATTGAAAGAAAAAGCAATTGCACTTCTTGTCACACTACATAAAATTAGGAGACAATACAACGAAAGAAATAAACTGAAAGACCTGGTACCTGAACTTTAACACACAAGAAAAAATCTTCCAAGAAGCACAAAATGAGTAGTAAATACTGCCTATGTTATGCATCCAGAAATGTTTTAATGTAAAGTGACAGAGCATTATACATCACTTTTTGTGAAAGAATATAGCACGATGCTAAAACACAAAACTGTTTCCTTTCTGTTTTTTAAATACATGTGATTTGTTTAAACACTAACACATTTTTAGCTTGCTGTGATTAATTCCTCAGAGAGATCATGCATTTCCAATGCTGATGCAGAATAGCAGCCTGCTTCTTCCAATTAACTCATCATATAGCTTTTAAGGTTACTAAGTTTTGAGAATCAAGATTAAAAGTGCTCTTGTTCAAGTATCCTGTTCAGTCTTCTCACATCACAGCAGATAGAAAAGGCATGTGCTGTCTTTATAACACAACTAGTGCTACTTTTAAATGTCCTCTCAATGTATTTGCAACTGTATTAAGAAAACAGGAAAAACAATTACACAAGCCCATTTAGCAGTAATATGACAACTTAGAAGTCTCAGAGTTTGACTTTGTCTTACCTGAAAAGCTTGTAATGCATTGCTTGACAATTCCTTTTCCTGATCAGTAATCCCAGAAGTACCTGCTCCTTCATGTTTCTCAGTACCTTGATCTGTAAAGTAGACAAAGATTACAATAAAGCTTGCAAGTGTGATGACAGCTGTGCAGCTTAAAAACTTTGTTTCTTCCAGTTCTCAAGGTCCTCCAGCCAACACAAGTAATTTTCCAGATAACTGTAGCAGTGTCCCTACTACACTATCTATATCCCAAGTTACATCTCCTACCACAATATCCCAAGTTATTCTGTACTCCTAGTGAATTCCTCTCCATAAACTGTAAATTACAGTGCTCAATGAATAACCGAAGTCCTGCAAGTTAACTGACAACCCATACATTTTAGATTTCTCTTTAAAGCTGTAACCATACACTAGGATTCTTATTTTGCTCAAAAGTCAGGGGTGAAGGCCATGTATCATAAAATATGTACCACAGTGGGTTAGATGAAAACCCACACAAAATCCTGCATACTGCTTCCTAAACAGCAAGCAAGGGGTACTCTGAGGTGCAACAAAAACCAGAGTAAACACTGGAACTTCCACACAGCTCCCTGCTTTGGAAGAGTATCTCCCCAAATAAGAGGCTTCAATTGAAACATCATTGCTAATAATCATTGACAGACCTGATATATTTTTTTAAAAACCTCTCTATACTTTCGTATTCTTCAAATGCTGTCCTCCATCAAATGCTGTCTGGTGATTATATTGCAAAGCACAAGCAAATGCTGCCTGTTAACTTTTTCAGCCTCACTCCAAATCCTACAGAACTTCCTTTGAATCACCTCTCTCCCAATGTGAGCAGGAGCAGTTTATTCTCCATCTTCCTCATATTATTTTCCCCAGAATCTTCTCCAGTTCTACTATACCCTTTTTCAGATTAAGACAAGAACAACAAAGAGCAACTTGATGGTAGCCCCTTTATGCATTTATATAGCAATGTAATAAGGTTTTGTCTTCAATTTTCTACATAGAAATCCTAATGATTCATGTTTCAGTCACTATTGAGTATACTTTTCAGAAAGAAGGCTACTAAATCCTTTCGTCATCATGTAATTAAGAGTTCAGTGAAGTTGCATTAAAAGGCACAGTACAGACATTCCATGTCAAAGAAGCTGAAAAAAAACCCAACTAAGCCCTTCCCTGTGCTGAACACAAACTACTGAGGAAAAATAAAACAACCACACAACCACCACACCAGACAGACAATTTCTAGGAGCATTAATTAATGCGCTAGAACATACAAAAATCATTTCATGTTTATGAAACAAAGACTTGATAAACCAGCAATGGTTTCTGCTTCTGCAGAAAATTATTTCTTGAATTTCACAGCGGAAGATCTGCTCTAACATACCTTTTGCTATCTTAATAGCCTGTGTAGGCTTTGTAAACTCAGTGTCTGCTTTCTCTTCCCTATAATGCAGAAATATAATGCAAACTCTGCTAATTTTGTTTTCACTTTGAACAAATGAAAACACTTAGCTGTGAGCTCCTCTGCAAAATCCATTCCCCATGATCACCAGTATATCTGGATCTTCTACTACTGACCATGAAAATTTACAAATATACAACAACTATAAGGGGCAGCCAAACCTCAGAAGATTCATCAATTAACATTCTCAGTAAGAACAAAACAGACTTAATAATCTATTAAGTTTGTGCTTGTTGCTGGAAAATAGTGAGATTCCTTCCACCTGCAATAACACTACGGCCCCTGCAATAACACATTTGAGCAAGAATTGTAAATATTTGGTTGTGACTTTCATCCTGCATTAAGATGTCAACAAAGTAGAGATTTCAAAATCTCAACAAATCTTACACCGGCAAGAGTAACCCACTGTCATTTAGATAAAATTCAGGGTTCAGCAATTTCAATACTCTGGAAGGATGGAACCTCAGGGGCCTACACCTGCTATGAAATCTGACTGCACAAGGCATTGATCAACACCACTTGCACTGCCTTGTCCTTGAAAAGGAAATGGAGAAGAGGAATTTAAACCACAAAAAAGCTCAGAACATTTTTGATGTGCCAAAGGCTTTCCACAGGAAAAGAGGAAAGAACACGAAGGACCTCTGCTTCAACCTAAATATAGCATAGATCTGGTCCCAGCTCTAAACCTTGTGATTATAGAGATGAACCAAAAGCTCTCACTCTCCAAGGATCTCTAGAAGAGCAGCAAAAAAGAAAATGCATCTTCCCTCAAACTTTCACGCTAACAGTGGCATTATCTGCTTTATTTGCTCAGCATGCCTGTCAGATTGTGCTGGTAAAGGTAACCACAGTGCAGAGCTTTGAGACTCTAAAGCTTTTGAAGCTGATAACACTCAATCTGCTCAGGTTCCTCACATACAGGTTTATCTAGTAGAGAGCCATCAACTACCACATGCATTACTGGTTACTGCCTTTGTATGCATTTTTGTAAGACCAACGTCTCAAAGGAAGTCTGAATTCTAGAGTAAATTGTCTTCAGTGAAGTGATAGATAAACCAAGAGACACTTGTCTAAGGTCTGCAATAAAAACTACACTTACATAGCTTGGTTGATGTAATTCCTAAGGAAAAATCAGGATAGGCCTTCAAATTTCCCTGTCTCTCTAAGCTTGTTGGTACATTAAAAAAACACAAAAAACCCAAAACATAAAATGAAACTGGGGACTACTTTAAGCAAAACCAGAGCTGTCCCCATAATCCGATCAACTGCACCTACTACCACCCAGTAAACAAAGCAGGTTTGTGAAACCTGAACTGGAAGCTTATCAAGAAAACAGAACTAAAGTCCAGCTGATGTAGTTCACAGTGTAGCTCATTCCTTTGAAAAAAGCCCAACAAATCACTTTGGCTACTCTCTACCCTTTTTTGTCCAAACACACCTGAAACTTGTTAAAGACCTAAAGGCCACTCCAGTCTAATGTAATACTACCATTCTTGTTGAGACTGGGATCTACTGCTTCAGCTGATCTTTGTTATCAAGAGACCCCTCCAAGAGGAGTCACCTGAAAGCTGGCACAAGATACTGAACAGAACCCACCAATTCCACTAAAGGCGGGGGGGAGTTCTCCTGATCTCTTGGTTGCAAATGGCTATCCTAGTGCTTGCAAATAAAACTGTCACTTCCATGTTCCTTGAAGCATTTGAAAGTGAAACAGGTAGGAAAATTGTTCCCTGGCAAAAGACACAGCATGCCCCTTGCTCACTTGGGCCCCTGTGACCTCTGGCATTCTTGCAGAAGCCCGTGGTGTGGGCAACACATGGCACACCTGTCACCTCCAACATGCTCCCATCCGTACAGCAGCCACAATTATCAGCTGAAATACCTAGAGCAGTGCAGATTCTCTACTTCACAAGTAAGAGAACTTGATTTATCTCTGTAATTTGTATTTAAATATGGACCTGTTTGTTTAACTTTTCATCTGTCCAACCTTCATGAGTACAGACCAACTCTAAAACTAAAACTTGTGTAGGCTCATGATGAGGGGCAAAACGGGCAACCTGGAAAAGGATGTAAAAATCAACTGCTCAGATTTTGACCTGGAGGAAGCTGCTGCACTAAGTTGGAAGTTAAAGAATCAAGCCAGGAATTACCTTCCCAGCTATCGATCCTGGGGCTGAGCAGCAGAAACACTATGTCACGGAGGCTGGTTTGCTTTGTACAAGCAAGAAGCTGCTCCTGCTAGAGAAGGTACATCATGGACAGCAGAACTTCAAGAAAACTGGCTCTATGAGAGAACAAGGAAAAGTACGAGACTGCCACCTGAAAAGGAAGATTGCTCTCCTCATGGGCTTGCTGCCAGAATTTCATAAAAGCAACAGGTAGTCATATCTCCCACATACACATACCTGAAGACACCTGAGAGTGACTGCAATCATTATCCTTCTCACAACTGCTCCCTGTTTCTCCAAGGACTGCTGTTCCTGGGCTCTCTTGTTCTTACACCCTGCATGAACTGTGCTGTTGAACACCAGAGCACCTCTGGAAATATTTTTAATTTCCAAACTCTACAGGCAGAGGGATAATCTCTTTCTTGAAAGAGGAGGAATCTATCATGTGACTCTTGCTCGAAAAGAATTTTGAAGGGTATGAAGCCCAGCCAGTGACCAGCCATTACAAGATAACAGTTTGTGGCACCAAGACTTACATTTCAATTTTTGTATGAAGCCTTTCACTACCAGTATAGGTATAACAGACTTCTTTGGTGCTGCGCAATAAAAAGCAAACACTTCTCAGTGGAAAGCTACCTCTAGCTCCCTGCTGTGAACAAGTGCAGCATGTACAATATCCTGCCATAGCTCACATCTTTGATTCATTTGACACACACTTTTAAGAAAGTAAAACTGAATAGTTCCATCAACACTTCAAAGAACATCAACAAAAAATATTAAAAACTTAATGCCATTTTTTTTCTTGTACTTTAGCAGTGACTTACAGTTCTTATAAATTAACACATGATAGTTTGGTAAACATCATTCAGTACAGTATACTTATTTTCCCTGTAATTTTTTTCCAGATACTGAGGCATTTAGTATTTAGCACCCAGAGAAAAAAAAGCTTAAGGTGATTTTAAATTATGCTTCCACCACATAAAAATGACTAGAAAAAAAAGGTGACCAGAAACAGGACCTCAGGGAATGGCATGAAGCTGTGTAGGGGAGGTTTAGGTTGGATGATAGGAAAAGGTTCTCCATTCAGAGGGTGTTTGGGCACTGGAATGGGTTTCCCACTTGGCACCAAGCCTGACAGAGTTCAAGAAGTGTTTGGAAAACGCTCACAGGCACATGGTGTGATTCTCAGAGACGTCCTGTGCAGGGCCAGGAACCGGAATTTGCTAATCTTTATCAGTCCCTTCCAACTCAGGATATCCTACACTTCTGTTAAGTAGAATTATACAATTCTATAAGTAAGGCTTTCCTCCACATCATCCTCTTCTCCTTCCCCCCGCGAGCTGCCATCTGATGGAATGACCCTTCCTGCAATGAAGACTTCTTGCACAACGGGGAGCTGTACAGGAGATGGACAAGCAGTAGTTCATCAGTGCTACACAGCAACAGTATTTGAGACTTATTCTGTCTATTTACCAAAATACGGCTTATTTTTCAGTCTCGGTGATTTCCCTCTGCAGTGCCTTTCCAGGCCCGAGTTCAGTGAGGACCCACTCATCCCCTGAAACCAAAGCAGCATCCCTGCGGGAATCAGACTGAACTCCAGCGACTAAGCAGCACCACCAACAGTTATAACCTCTCTCGTACCTCCTGCATGCCCCAGTTTAACAAATTAACCCAGAAGTTCGAGTCTTGTAGAGGTTATTAAGCTCTGGGAGAGAATCCCCGGGCCCCCCCCGCCAATACGTCCATAGGGCCCTCCCCACCGAGCCCTTCTCGGCCAGGAGGGGGCAACAGCTCAGCGCCGCTTGCCGAGGGCACGGAGGGCCCCGTCCGCACACGGCCCAGCCGGTGACCCGGCAGGTGTCACAGGGCCCCTCACAGCGGCCCCCGCGCCCGCCGGACAGCGGGGCACGACCTCCTCGGCGGAAGGACACGGCACAGCCGGGCAGGCGGCCGCTTCTCCCGGCGCTCACCGCCACCCGCGCGGCCGCCTGTCCCTCCGCGCCGGGCGGCGCA
>VZTE01001494.1:1004399-1030296 GCA_013397775.1 Eulacestoma nigropectus
GGCCCGGGGCGGGCACGGCGGGGCCGCGGCCGCTCCCCCCGCACTCACCCGCAGCCTTGTCCGCCGCCATCTCCGCCTCGGCCGCAGCTCCGTGCGGGACCGCGCAGCCCGAGCGCGCCGGTAGTTGCCGAGAGCCCCCCGCGCGCTGCGCCACAGGCGCTGTCCGACGACCGCCACCAACCGGCCGCTGCCCCCGGCACTACTTTGCCGCCGCTGCCCTGCGCGCGCCGAGCCCGCCCCGCCGGTAGCGCCGCCCGCCCCGATTCGCCCGCCGCTTCCGGGTTCCCGGCGCGCCCGCCACGTCCGGTCGTTGCCGGGGCACCGCGGATGTGACGCCAGGACGCCGCGGGGCGCAGGGGCAGGTGAGCGAGGCGGGGCCGCCATGTTGGCGCGTGAGGGTCGGCGGTGCGGCACTGCCCGGTGCTCCGGCGGCACGGAGCTCACTGGCGGCTGCCGGCCGCTGTCTCGAACGGGTTTTGTCCTTTCTGCCCCGGTCAGACGTGCCAGCCCTCATCAGTGTGTGTACATATCGCAAAGTGGGGTGCTAAGAGGGTGGAGCCAGGCTCTGCTCGGTGGTGCCAGCCAGTAGGACAAGAGGCAACGGGCAGAAACTCATCCATGGGAAGTTTCACCTGAACATGAAGGTGAACTTCGTTACTGTGCAAGTGTCCGAGCACTGGAACAGATTGTCCAGAGGGATTGTGGAGTCTCCATCACTGGAGATATTCAAGACCCCCCTGGGCACAATCCTCTGCCGTGTCTCTAGGGTGGTCCTGCTTGAGCAGGGAGGTTGGACCAGCTGACCCCACTGCAGTCCCTTCCAACCTGACCCATTCTGTGATACTTCTGGAGCAATAGCGGTGACCTGGAGGCTTTGGTTCAATATATTCTCTAGTTTATGTGGATTATCAGGCAGACTCTCTACAGCGTTGTTAAGGTGTTTCTGACCATACTAATTAACGACGGTAAGTGGCCGAAGCAGGTTTGGTGCCTGCATCCTGCATTCCTTCCTAAGTGGCTGTTTGGGCACTGGAGACCTGAAGCCTGGGTGGGGGGACAAAACCCTCATCAGACTGAAGACCCCAATTAGTCTTTGTTATGGTCGTCATTATATTTCTCGTTAACATAGTAGGCATGGGATAAATGGCACTGGCGTAGTCATGAACATTAAGGATTCTTAAATGTTTGTGTCTAGTTCCAGGCCCCTCAATTCCAGAAGGTCATAAAGGTGCTGGAGAGGGTCTAGAGAAGGGCAGTGAAGCTGGTGAAGGGTCTAAAGGATAATGAGGAGCGGCTGAGGGAGCCAGGGTTGTTTAGCCTGGAGAAAAGGAGGCTCAGGGGTGACCTTATCACTCTCTAGAGTTGCCTGAAAGGAGGGTGTAGTGAAGTGGAGGTCAGGCTCTTCTCCTGGGCAACCAGTGACAGGATGAGAGAACATAGACCCAAGCTGTGCCAAGGGAGGTTGGGTATCAGGAGGAATTTCTTCATGGAAAGAGCAATTAAACATTAGAATGGATTGCCCAGGGAGGTGGTGGAGTCGCTGCCCCTGGAGGTGTTTAAGGAAAGACTGGACATGGCACTTAGTGTCGTGGTCTGATTGACATGGTGGTGTTCAGTTACAGGCTGGACTCCATGATCTCAGAGGGCTTTTCTAAACTAATGGATTCTAGGATTGTATGATTACTTGGATCTGCTATACATAGTATATAAGCATTCACCTTTGCTAAGATGTATCTTGGTAGGCTCAGCAGCCACTTCTTGTTGTGACTCTTGGGCAAGGACTCTGGATGAATGCAGAGGAGCCAGATAGGGAGTTCTCTCTTGAACCCTCATAGTAATATATACAATGGGAGATGGGATGAGGTTAGAAGGCACCCCAGAGGTGTCCCGCCTCAAGCACCAAAAGGCTCCCTGTGTCTCCATCCCTTAAAGTCAAGCTGCAGAGACACAGAGACAGTTACCCTTCATTGCCATCATCGACATGCACTGTGTGCTTCTTCTGTGTCAGTGTGGGGTTCCTGTCAGACACTGCTTCCATAGTGATAGTCAACAGTTACCTGTTGATATGGGAACACTTTCTTCCATTATTTCTCCAGACGTGGTTCTCCAAGATTTCCCCCTCCCTCCACTCCTTTCCTCATTTATTCCTGTTAAACATCACCTTTTAGTTCTACTTGTGACAGCAAGTGTAGATACACTCAGTTTTGATTGGGATTTTAGCCTGTATGGTTTTCGCCTCGTTGCCAGCAGACAACACGTGTCAAGACAGCCCAGAGTGTCTCATGCACACTGCACCCATGGCGTGCCTCTTGCACGTTACAGAAAGGTTTAAAGAGGAAATTTGTCCTTGGGGAAGTCAACAGCAAAAGGGATTTAGTGGAAGCAGGATTTCTTAGCAGTCTTCTTGCAGTGGCCTCCAGGGACAGTGTTCTCCCTAATTCTGTTGTCGGGCCCCTCAGAGAGGTCAGGTTTGTAGGTAAGGAAAGATTTAACACAGGGATACAGTTGGGAAGAAACACACTTCAACACACAGCAGCTCTGAACACCTTTAAATCACAGCTTTTATTGAGCCAGGCCCTGTAACATAAGGGATTCTGAAATGGATCAGGATTATTTCAGGAATTTGAAGAGCAGGATGATTCTTTCTATTTTGTAATTGAAGTTCTAAATATTTCAAATTACGTCTAATAACTTACTATTTATCACTGCTTCTCCAATTCATCTTCACTCAACTCTGATCTTCAGACTTTTTTTTAGACACATATATTTGAAAGAATCACACAATCCTTATTCTTAAATATCTTACTCCAAGTCTCTGAAGTTGTTGTATCTTCTCTTGTAAGAAAGAGCTGTTGGACAAGACCTGTATGTATTTGAGAATATCTGCAAGTAAAGTTGTAATAGCAAGTCCTCCTAATGTGTATATATTTAACAGTGTAATTATTTATTTATGTTGCCATTCTATTTATTTATATGTGCATATATATGTAAAAACCATGCTGTTTTGGTAAGAAATAAAACCTATAAAGGGAAGAGCACTGTGCTACAAATGTAAATGCATATTCTCCCTGATTTTATCAAAACAAGAAAGTCACCAAAAATCTACGCTGAGTGACCAAGCCAGAATGCCTGATGTGGACCTGGTGTGGATGTGGGTGTCCCTCTCTCCCCGGCTTGGTCCAGTGTTTATTGCCAGTACCTGAGCAGGAGCCTGCTTTTTCCAGAGTATGTCACATCAGGATGGGCACCACGGTGAATCTGCTCTTCCCTACTGTAGCTTTTCTTTAACCATCATGCCAAAACCTATTCGGCTTCAAGTGTGGCAACCCTGGTATCCAGCCGCTCCTCTTCCACATCATGACACCTAGAGGACAGTAGTAAGAGTTTGCTTTATTCATCATGCCATGATTTTGCCAGAGGACTTGTTTACCCGAGGGGTACTTACAGCAAGCTTTGGTATAACTTCCATCATCATTTTGCTATGTTTGTGGCTTGTAGTTCCAAAATAATTTCCCCTTTTCCATTTCTAGGGGACAGACAAAGCAATTTTTGTCAGCTGGCCTTTTTTTTCAGTATGGATGATCTTAAAAAGGAATTTAACACAAATAAAATCTCTTCTTATTAATACTCAATTGCTTATGCGTGTGGAGGTTACTGAATGAAAGGAAGAGACCTGCCCTTTATTACAATTCAAGCACACAGTTATGCAATCAAAAATGTTGACATTTTTCCTTCAAAACTATTGTGGTAGCATCACTACTTTCCTCTAAGGACAGAGGAGCAGGTTTCTTGCATAATTATTTCTTGTATTATACAATTGTTTCTGTGTTATACAAGTTTCTTGTATAATTTGCATTCCGCTTGGGATCTCTGGTCTCAGGGAGGCAGGCACGCCACCTGCTGTGGAAGAATAAAATCAAATACCATTTGGCAGAATAAAAAAAGCGTGTGGAAAAAAAACCAAACCCCACTCCTAAAATATTACATCTCCTGGAATTTTGGTTTTTCAGGAAAGAAATGACCACAATTCAGGCTTTTAAAACAAATCTCATTTTGAAGAAAACAAACATGGTACAGAGATGGGCAGTTTTTCTAGGTTTCTTTTGCCCATTTCTAGGTTAAATCATTAGGACCCCAAAGGAGCCAACTGTAATTTGTAATTTCAAGGAGAGTGGGGAAAGTTTCAGGAGGAATAAAACCTATCTGCTCTCAGACAGAGTAGTTCCAGTATCTCATTCCTGCCTTGTACAGTACCTTCCTTTAGCAGAATAGATTAAGGAGAAGTAGGCCAGGGTTTTCTCTCTGCTTTTGGCCTCACAAAGCAAACTTTTCAAGGCTCTACTTTAAGTCCTTGGAGACCCAAACCCAGCAATACAGCAATCTCCTACCTGGCCTTGCAGCTGTAATGAGATGTAAATAACCTCTCCACTGATCATACCAGCAAGACCTGGCTAGCAGAGGAGAAAATCAGGATTTGTGGCATCCCCAATCACTGCCAGACTATGGAAGAGAGAGAAGAGTATGGCCAGCTCCAAAGGGAACTGTGAAAGTTACAATTCTTTTGCTAGATTCCACAGTATGGAAATCTCAGCAGCACGTTCCCTAGTATATTCCAAAAGAGAATTTAATAGAAGAAATGCTTTCTGTGTTACTAATAGAGTTCTCTCTCCTTTGCCACTTAGTTTAACAGCTTTTACCCCCTAGGTGGCACTGTACAATAAAGCAAGACATGTTTAAATATGGAATGTTCATTAACAGTGAGTCATTAAGGTTGGAAAAGACCTCGAAGATCAACCTGTGGCAGAACACCACCATGTCAACTAAACCATAGCACTTAGTGCTACATCCAGCCGTTTATTGAACACTTCCAGGGATGGTGACTCCAGCATCTTGAGCAACAGGTCGTTCCAATGCTTGACAACCCTTTCAGTGAAAAAAATCTTCCTGATGTCCAACCTGAACCTCCCCTGGTGCAGCTTGAGGCCATTTCCTCTTGCCTTGTCACTGGCTGCCTGGGAGAAGAGGCTGACCTCCACCTGGCTACAGCCTCCTTTCAGGTGGTTGCAGAGAGTGATAAGGTGCTCCCTGAGCCTCCTCTTCTCCAGGATAAACATCCCCAGCTTCTTCATCTGCTCCTCATAGGACTTGTGCTCCAGACCCTTCACCAGCTTCATTGCCCTTCTCTGAACATGTTCCAGCACCTCAATGTCTTTCTTGCAGTGAGGTGCCCAAGACTAAACACAGAACTTGAGGTGCTGAGCACAGGGGGACAATCACTGCCCTGGTCCTGCTGGCCACACTATTTCTTTTACAGGCCAGGATGCCATTGGCCTTCTTGGCCAGCTGGGAACACTGCTGGCTCATGTTCAGCTGGCTGTCAACCAACACCCCCAGGTACTTTTCTGCTGGGCCGGTGGAGTTCTTGTTTACAATGTAAACTAGCATAAGTATGTTGAATGTAGCTATTAGTCTCAGCTTGGTAATCCTCTTTTTCTTAATCTATCTCTCTAAGTCAATAAAACATACTGCTGTGAATCTCATTTAAATACAGTATTTTTACTTTCAGAGTGCTATGGAATATATTTTCCTGGAAAATTTTTGTGCATCGCACGTATTTGTTCTGTGTGCAGTGAATAAACCAGCAGAGGCTGTGCTTACTTCAGCAAGTCATTCAGAGCAGCAGAAGCAGATTGACAGCTGTAAACTGCAGGGGCTGAGGTTCCTCCCATCTCCAGTGTGTTCTCACACAGAAGTTATTTTGCATCTGGTGGGAATTGGCCCAATACTACACATCATCACCTATTTCGAAACTCCTTGAAATAATTTTTTCTCTCACAAAACTTCCTTGACCATGGGACCTCTAAGAAGCATCAAGTTCCCCTTTCACCTGTCTCACATAGGTATGTTTCACACCAGCCTCCACTATCTACATAAAAACTTCATAGGCAAAAGGAAGCTCTCTAATTTTTCCTACTCCTCCAGTTTCTGAGTGACACAGTTTTAGTAGTTTTGTATGCTGCTCTTCACTCTGATGCTGGAACATGGATTGCTTGGTGGCACAGGGGAGGAGAAATAGCCTTTGCCCCCAGGCACTGTAGCAGCGCCAGGAAAACACCTTGAGTACGGCCTTCTTACCCCTTGCTTTCACACAGAAAAAAAAGAGACAGGATATCTTTCCGACAGTGTTTACCACTGTGACAACTTCGTTCACAGTCAAATAGAGATGCTGAGCCTGGGAGACAAGCTTAGACAGACAGGACCTCACCAATACTGGGATGTGGAAAGAGAATGAGTGCAAAACTTCTGAGAGCAAGGGGGTACCATTGAGAAACATAGGGAACTGTGGAGCATAAGGGATGTAGAGGAATAACGCCACAACATCCTCAATAAATTTCTTTAATTCCCTTTTGAGAAGGGGCGCTCTGCTTTTCCTCACATTATAGTACCTGGTAAATAACTCCATCATGTACCTTCTCTTTGCTCATTCAAGATCTCCTCTGATTTTCCTTGTATATGGTATTATGTGTTGTCCCTTCATTTGGCTCTCACACTAGCATCATTATTTTTTTCTGTTAATGGATTTAAGTCCAGAGATCATCCAAATTGTGCCATGTAAGGCTTTTCTAGGATAAGAAACAAAATAGGGTTTTATATAATCTTCATTTTTCTCTTCTGGTGTCATCCAGAAGAAATCTGCACACCCAATTACAATTACTCTGGCAAAAAAAGAGGTTGTGGGAGGAGAACTATTCACATATCACCATACATTTTGGGTTGTTTACCTTCCTGTAGAGAAGGCTAGCACAAATCTTACAGAACTTTGGTTTCCAGTTCAACTCTCAAATTGACAGAAGCACCTTTATTTCAGTGAAAGTGTACTAAGGCCCAATCCATAACTGGCAGAGGGGCAAAATTTCCAGTGTTACCCAGTTAGGAGTAAAAGGTCTCTAAAACATTTTTTGATTACATCAGTGCCTTTTAGTGCAAGCAGGATTTGATTTACTCATAACAGGAAGATGTCTGCATGACATATGTGTTTATGTCCAATGTGTCAAGCACTACTTTATGCCCTTCTACATTACAGAGCTCTGGCCCTTCTTGAGATGCAGAACTAGAAAACAAATGTACCTGTGTTGAATCAGAAGCTTTGAGGAAACGTTGGTTCTTTCAGCCCAGCCTTAAGAATTCTTCCTGTGCTGATATGCACACTTTGTAGGAAAGTCTAATACTGGATGTCTTTGGTTTGCAGCAGCTAGGAGGCTGGAGCTTATTAGGAAATTATGTTATGTCTCCAAGCACTGAAAAAGTAAATTCTTACTAATGACTTGTTTATTGTAGTTATTATTCTCAGCATTTCTTCAGACATTCAGAAATAGATTATTTCTCTCGAGATGTATAAAGCAATTTTTTTTCACTAAAGATACAAATTATTTTGCTGATAAAGCCTATATGAGATGTTACAAAAGCCAAAAAATGTGTTCAGTACAGTTTTTCTACCTTCACAGTGTGTAGTAGAATTTTTATGTATGTTCTCATTATTCTTCCTTATTTTTTTTAAGCTCTCACAGGCATTTGAGTAAATTTAAAGTATTTTTTCCTACAAAACCTTTTGGAACTTAGAAACATAAGACTGTCACACAATTTGTTGAAAGATGTTAAGTCTGTAGTGATGGAGTTGTTTTTTTAAGAAATAGGAGGGGGTTACCTATTATTTGCCTAAAATTGTAGGCCTCTGTAAAACTTGCATCTAAATGCCTTCATACTGCACATCTGCAGATCATACAGAGATATCCCATTTTGTTTGTTTGTTTGTTTGTTGTGAAAAGCAACGGGAAATACCCTGTTGGCAGCTACCATTGTTCTCTATGTGAGTCTGTGAGGTTCTGTCTCAGTCTCCAGTTCAAGTCAAAACCTCAGGTTTTAATGATACATGATTAAATACAGAGAGGTTTTTGTTGGTTTTTTAATTAAATTTTAACTTGCTGTGTTACATCCCAGGAATAAAATACCGCATGTGATTCTGGATGAATGCAAGACAAAATACTAACCCATATGTTTTCTTTATTTATAAAGATTAATGTAGACTTTATTTTATTTCAATAATTCATGTTGACTCTTGAAGTTCCAAATATATTTGACTGTAGTAATAATTTCTGAAAGCTATTTTAGCTTCTTTCTATCTGTCCTTCCTGCCTAATCTAAGTCAGTAGTAAATGCATGTGGTTTCAAAGGAAGGAGGAAAAAAGCATAATGAAAATAGTCAATGTGCTCCAAAATGTTAAAAAAATGGAAAACTATTTATAGAAAAAAACACGTCTCAGGAGCTCGAGAATCACTGTGGACTGACATATGGTAATCATATGTCAGCATATGCCTGTGCTGCTTCTACAGCATATCTCCATTTGCTAAATTCTATTTGTGTCCAAAGCTGTAGCCAGAAGATCAAGTTTCAATGCAGTTAGAAAAATGTACATGATATGTTTAATTTTTAATTTTCTGCAGAAGCAATCTCGCATATTTTTATTCTTTCCTTGTTCCTTTTTCTGATTTCAGAGACTATCCTGACACTTAGATTTATCCATCTCACCCCGTGTTAAATTCTCAGTATCAGGAAAGACAGGACCAACTCCAAGATTAACAAATTATCTCTTTAAGTTGTGGTGGGGAAAAGATTCAAAAGATGCAGTGCATAGAAACATGTAGAATTAGAAGAGGGGAAACAGTTTCAGTTTCCTGCTCTAAATCTAGTAATTTAATAACATAACCACTGAGTCATTGTCTGTATTTGTTTCTGGTTTCCAGAACACAGAAATCCTCTTCTGAACCAAAGAAACCTCCCTTTGGAAAATTTTGCTAAAGTTAATGTAATTTTAGTTTCAATTAAATAGAAATATTATAAAGGCACTGGGAAATTTCAGCTGCAAACTATCTGTGAGAAATGAGCTAACCCCAATACTCATGTTATTTCCTAACAAACATTCTTTCCTCCATTCCAAAGTTGAGGATAGATGTTTGTTTCAGTTTTAGCATGCATGTTAAAGCTAATAAATTACATATTTGACTCTTCTGCCTACTAGAAAAGTAGGTTATTGGGAGCTGCAAATAATGTTGACAATTAACGGTGGTAATACTGAATATTGTATATGGGTCTAAGATTTCTTCCATTACTTTTTTATTTCCTTCCATTAAGCATTTTACTTAAGGATACTGGATGATAGGGAAATAGGTTAGAGCAAGAAAAGATTCCAAGGGTAATACAGTGTTGTTTGAGGTACACAGATAAAGTAAACAGAGCATGTATTTCCTTTCTATCTGGAAACACGCAGTGAAGAATTTCAGTTTCCAGTCAGATGGCCAGGGAATGGATTCTCCTCTCCAGATAAACCCAAAATAACTTTGCCAAAGGAATGTCTCTAGATTGATACTGCTATACGCCAGATGAGAAATTCCCCCACATTTCTGAGTCTCAAGCATGGATGAACACAGCAGACTGGTGAAGCAATCATTTAATCATTCAGTTCCATTAAATGGGACATAGGATAGCTACATGTGTCAAGAGCTAGAAAAAGGCAAGCTACTTTTTACATGCACAAGTCCTGGAATTAGAAAACCACCACGATTTTTGCCCAAGGATTGTTGCACTGAAATCTCTTGGAGGTTTCTATCATAGCCCAACGCTGTGGTGGTGGTTGAGGAGAGGCTGTGCAATGGTAACTGCAGTTTCTGCTTCACTGCGTTACCTTGTAATGACATTAGCACATATTTTACATTCTGTGAGGGGAACGCTTCCCTCCTCCTCCCTGCCGCTTAGAAACAGTGAAGAGATGAGACCTGACACTTGAAAATGCTATAGTGCTGTGACCTCGCCAGGGTATAAGATGGTCTTAGTGGAGACAGAAAATTCAGCTGCCTGAAGTACTTTTGCTTCGTCCAGCTGGTGTCCTACTGTCTACAAAGCTGCTTCCAGACAGCAGTGCTTTGTTACTCACTTGACTTTACTAGCCCTTGTCAGAGTTAATTGGATTTGTGACATGGTCAGATGTTTATTTCTTGATTCTGTTGGCCCTTGCCTTACAGGACACATATGCCAGGGGAAATTACAGAATATCTAGCAAATACTAAACTATGAAGAGATAAATAGACACACTGTCCAAATTTTTAGGAGCTAGAATTTAAGGAAATATGGGCTTCAAATATTTTTTTTCCTCTAATTTATGACAATATTGTCACTTAGCTCTGATTTATCACAATAATTAAAGCAGCTTTAAAACTTTTTGTTTAAATATATCCACAGCTCTCTAGACAGTCAAATATCACATTCATTAATGTGGTCATGTATAAATGCCCAACTAAACCTTATTGTAGTTGACTGCTATTTTGGGGAAGAATGCACATAAATCACATAAACACAAGGTTACACTTCCAGTAAAATCTCTTAGTTTATCAAGTATTTGAAAAACTTACTCTCTTCATGAAAGCCACTGCCTACAGTCATAATTTTATTATACATTCCTTTGTGTAATAACTTCTGTTTTGTATATGAGATTATAATCTTGGGCTATATAATAGTTGTTCTACAACTCACTTTCTAAATCTTTGCTACTATTACTGAGGTGGTATTTTGTAAATGCTTTTAAATACAATGCAAAAAGTGTTTATCAAGTTATTGATACCTCTAAATTATTTAAATCAAAAACCAAAAAAAAGAAGAGGACTTAATTTACAACTGCTACAAAAAGTATGAGGTTTGGCACGGAATCCGAGAGAAGGTTTTATTCTGAAATGCAGTCTCCCTGCTTACGAAAGTTTTGGTTGGATGAGAGGCCCACACATGGCCTTAGAGAACAGATAAACATATACACACACACACTCTCACACCACTCTGGAAGTCACAGTGGATGCAGTCTTTTCTTCAGGCTTGAAACAAGAGTAAATCAAACATGGCTTTGTGTACAAAGAGTGTACAGAAATACCTGAACATTCATTTATATGTCAGCATGAGCTAAATTTCATAGATGTTATATGATAGTAAGAGCAGGGAGAGAGGGAGAGAGAGAGACAGATTGACAAAGCAGTTAAGCATGGGCTTAACTTTAAGTTTGTATCCAAATCCTCATGAAGTCAACAGCTATGCCGTTGGAGCTACGCCAGGACATAGCTGAAGATGTGACCATCATAGTCTACTTTATGTAAGCATGTTGTTATTAAGTTTGTAAGCAGAAATGGAGTTAGGCAGCTACTGATAATCTGTAAGTATTGTGAAAAACATGTTGGCAAAATTTTCATACTGGCTAATGCAAGAGAGTAATAAAATCAAAGAGAAACTACTTGTCATCACATCAGCAAGAAACAGTGTGTATGAGTTATTTCTATTTCATTCTAATTTTATTATTAACAGACCCCCAGTGCTTTCAATACATATAAAGCTGGAGTAGCACAGGGGCATATCAATTGAGCTTGGTTTCATTTTGGACAGCTATTTGAAAGCATCTGCAAAATGCACAAGGCTAACCTCCACTCCAACATACTGTACTAGCTGAGAAACAGGAGAGGAATATTTTAATTTTTTTTTTTTTTTAATGATAGTGCTTTCACCTTTGGTACTGCTTTTGACAGGCTGTTGCTCCATTAAATACGGCAGTGTTTGGTCCTTCCACTCTTGCACTGTTAGATAACATGGTATAAGCCAAAAGACTCACCCAGACTCTGAAACTGTGACTCTATCCCACTAGGAACTTCAGGAATGGGCTTACTACCTTTAGTGGGGCAAGGTATGAAGTAAAATCACTAAGAAAATTTGCTGAAAAAGTTACCAAGCTGGAGAAATTTTATCAGAATGTCATCTTCTATAGTATCACTGTTTCTATTTGCCAAATTAATTACACAATTTTCTTATGCTCTACTGTATTATGTTAATTAAAAATTCTTCATTAAATTTCCTTGAGGGCAATCAAAAAAGGTGTCATCTCCAGACAACAGTCTATAAAATATTTGGTGTATCACAGTTCCTTCATTCCATTTGCATGTGTCTTTCAACATCATTTTTTAGCTTCAATAAAGTTGAGATTGATTGATTTATTTATATGGCATCTAGTAGCAATCTACAAGCAATAGCTGGAGCAGAAAAAATAGTTCTTCTCTAACCCTACCTATTATTGTGGAATTGATTTATTTTTGGAGTAGAGCTCCATTAGGAAAGATAAGTTTTCTAGCAAGCTATTCAAAATGCAGTAAAATACTAAAGAATTATCAGGAAAAGAAAGAAAAATAGCTTTGTGCGCTTTTATTATTTATTAACCTGAGTTGGCACTCACTTTTATACAAAGAGTTACACACTCCAGAATGCTCCATGCTCTTAAATTGTACTTTTCTTAGCCCTAAAAAGATAGGATAAAAACTAAGGTCAACAACCGTGTACACACCAACATAAAGCTTATCAGCTTTTATTTATTCTTACAGCTCTTTCACAACACATTATTAATACAAAGGTTGTATCAACTACCATGAATATTTAACTGATTAAAAAATTGCATGTTAGTACACAAGATATTGCTGATGTCTGATTGAATCTCAAATAAGATTAGATATTATTAGGGGAAAAAAAGGAATGTCTGTTAAGATAAAAGGAAAGCACAAAACCTCAACAAAACCTAATGCTGTGTCAGAAGGCAAATTCCAACTTAACTTAAAAAGCAACACTCCTCTAGACATGCTGTTGCATTTTGTGTCATTTCTTTATGAACCTCCCTCAGAAGCAGGACTGCTATAAAGTGATGTGTTAAAGGCATACATGCCTGTTTTCAGGTACAAGGCCTTCCTTAGTGACAGAAATAGGATGTCCACTTATGAAACAATTTCTTAAAGAACTACTAAAAGCTGGCACAAGATAAAACGTTTCTAGGCCTGGAAGTTCCTTAGCTTCCAGCCCTGCCAGGAGGCACAGCACGTCACCCCAGGGCGACGGGGACCCTTTGGGAGGAAGTCCATCTGGACACCTGCAGCCCTGCAAGTGCTGCCAGCCCTGACGCAGAGGCAGCTGCAGCTCTTGGAAGGCTGGGCCACCTGCCAAGTGGATGGGTAGAGAGCTGGCAGGCAACCAGTGTGTTTCTGGCAAAAATCTCACAAGCTTGGGTTCCACAAGATTTCTCTTTTATAACATAAGAATGCTACTTTCTCTTCACAACAAAATACTAAATACTTTATGTTAGGAAGTGCATTTTGTACAAGTCCATTTTCTCCCTCCAAAGATACACCTTGAGTAAAATTTACCTTGACAGTTTGTTGTGAAGTTCAGATAAAACCAAACATTAAGCAATATATGCCTAATTAGAAAAATTAGTATTGAAATAAATAGAACCATACAATCTACCTGGTATGTCTGTTGCTTGAGCAGTGCAATACAGGGCACTGTAGAAATTCCGCAATTAGTTATAAGAAACACTGAAGTACCACAAGCAATTATCTGCTAACCCATGGCACTTCCTCAGGCAGACCAGGGCCACACGCAGGCAGACATTGACTGTGACAAGGGGTTAAAATGTAACTCTCCCAAGTTTTTGTTGACTTCCCTTAGCTAGAAATAGTAAAAGGATAATGTGATTTCCTGATATAGCTCAGTATTGAAGTTGTCTCAGCACAAATTTTAATCCATATTTTAGACATAAATTAGCACAAATTAATGTTAATGGAGTTATATTGCTTATTGTGTCTGAGCTAGAACCTTCAGCTTGGGTTATGCAGTTTGCTTACATATTTAGAAGGGCAGGAAAATCTACAGCCCTCCTACTGCCAAACAGCATAATAATTAGGTAATTAATTACTTAGCTCTTGAACTAACTAAGCTAAAGAATCCTAGCAGCCTTTCTGTGTAAAATATTTTTGGGGACTGAAGGCTGAATCCACACTGATTAATCCAATATTCCTTCTGCACTTGCATCCGTGCTTTACACTCTTGACAGGGTGGCTGGCAAGCCACAACCCAAGTTCATATTATTTAATAGTCATATATTGCTTTACAGTCAGGAGTTCACTCTAAGGAATGCTGACAGAGCTGTACCTTGTGAGTACCTATATCTCACTGCATTTGTTTTTCAATATTCCCCTTTCAGCCTGAAACAAATGCAGGTTTCATGCACCCAGCTAAGTATTAATTAGCCTGATTCCTATCACTTGGGGGGAAAATAACTTTATGCCATGTTACATTCCTTCAGCTCTTAAAAGTGCGAGAACCAGTTTCAGCTGTTATGTGCACTTGAACTTCTGCTTTCTTTGTGCAGGAACCTAAACAATCTGTTAAGGAAGGTAGGAATCACTGTAGCAAAGAATCACTGTCCCATTCTGTCCTTTGACAGCAAGAAAACACCAGCATGTATGAGATCCTTTTGCAACCAGGAATTTCTGTTGTACCACTACAAGACTTCTGAGAGAAAATATCTGGCAAAAGACAAGGAAAACTGCAAAGTCTTGTCTCAAAGTTTCCATTTTATATATTACACAATTTAACTTCCTTGATCATGGAACGTGGTGAAGGTCAACCCTTCTTCCTTGGCAGCCAGCAGGAATAGAGGTAGTCAGTACACATTTTAATGTGCTGCTGTCTTGTGCACTCTCTGGAGCATCAAGAGAAACTGTGCATTCCCTGTAAGGCTTTCACTATGATGAATCTCATCTCTTTGGCTGCCTTCCTAATAATACCTAGCAGCATCCAGCATACATGCTTATACTGTATTAGAACATAACGATTTTGTAAATGTGGAAAAGAGACATTTTCTGAAGTCAATGACTGCAGCTAGAAAAACCATATCAAACAGAAAAGACTTGTGTAAGTCACAGCCTTTTCTTCAGAGAAGGGCACCTCTATTTCATGAATTGATATTAAGCTGAATTTGTTTTTCCACCTTGTGTGTTCTTGGACACTGACATTTTTCATGAGACAAAGCAAATGCTGATCCTCTATGGGCTGTAAGGGAAAACAGCTGCTAGTTAGAACTGGGGTATTGAAAGCACTTGGTCAACCCAACTTCATAGAAGGTTTAAGTACCTCCAGACTGTATCACATCTGTCAAAGCAGCAACAAATACAATATAAAATGTAGAGCAGGTCCAATTTTTAGTGTGTCAGTAGAATCAGCCTGCAGTTATTTTTAACTGCCTTGGAAAGCTTAGCAGGCAGATACAGTTAATCCTTTAAAGGATTTGCAGGTATTCATAGCTTAATAAGTAAGTATAGTGGATTAAGCCAATAGAAGATTGTAGACAGTCAAAGACGACCTTTACATGCTAACATTCAAAAAATAAAAGGAACAGTTTCTTTTACATAGTTCTTTCCTGACAATCACCCTCAACTGTCAGTATGTGCCAGAATCCCATACAGTGAAATATGAAATAAAAATGTTAGTCATTAACATCAACATGTGTGATATTTAAGTTATCAGAAAGCAGTGAATTTCTGTTGTCTCCTATTTCCATTATCCTATAAATGCTTTGAAAAGCAGAACTGCATCGTGAAAATGAATTAAAAATGCAACTACTTATGTAATAAATAAATAAAAAACCCTAAAATGGTAAAATTCATTTTAGGAAGAAGGAAAAAGGCTGAATTATAGGTCAGATTTTATATTGCTTGTATTCTTTTTCAGGATTCACTGACATAGGCTCGACTGAGAGATGTCGGCCTTCAATATATTCATAAACAATGTGGAAAAGAACACACATAATAAGACAAAGGGAAAAAAAATCAGATGACACAAAACTATTAGGCTGAGGAAATCTAGGGCTGGCTATGAAAAGCTTTGGAGGTGGTTCAATACTGAATGGGTGATAAAACGCCAGAGGCTATTCAGTGTCATTAAGTGCAACGCACATCAAGAAGGGAAGAGAAAATACACATACATGTATATACGTGGGTTGTCAGTATCACCAGGAAGGAAATCTGAAAACATCTGGTGCTTAAATGAACAAACAAACCTGGGATTTATTTTAAAATTAACAGAGAAAAACATGAAAAATATGCCCTATAAACAGTCGGGACACAGACACATCATGAATACTATATGGAGTTTTAGTCATTCCATTATCAAAAAGGTTATAATAGAATTAGAAAAATATCTAGAGAAGAATATGAGAGCGATGTACTAAATCATGAATTTTGTTTAAAAGGTGAGCTGGGAATAGTTATTCACTAGTTTTCACAATATAATTATTGGAAGGCATGCATCTTTTTTGTAATACTTAACTAAACTTACTTTCATTAGATATTGCGAGGCACAAATGGTACATGGATCAAAAAAATCATGAATTCATTGATTCAGCAGTTCTGTTCAGTAGGTCAGCAGTAACTACTAAACAAAAGAGTCTCCTAGTCACTGAAGGCCTGAAGAGCATGATGGAAAAATCACTGTAAGCATGACTGCCTCCGGACATTTTTTCCATAAGTACCTACTTACTAGTTTAGGTAGACTTTTTATCTGGCTGAATTCAGCAGCTCTAAGGTCCTCATGACTAGAATGATTGAAATCATGATGTGTATTGTTTGGCGTATTGTTACAGGAAATTTGGCCAAGAGCTCCCTGGTTCTATCACTGCTATTTAAAAAGAATCACAATAAAACAAAGTTGCTTCATTAACTGTACAACTGAAGCAGTCTAATTCCCTACACATTTTTAAGGTTACATACTCTGGCTAGCAGACAAACCACTGCTTTAACACCTCAACTGTGTTACCTGAAATACAGTTGAAATATATGTAGATAAGAGATACATGAAAGATAAGAGCAGAATATTACTCCACACGGTTTTAATTAGGACCCTGCTCTTCCCAGATGATTCAATAGTGGGACACGTTGTTGACTCTGACGCTTGAACAGAATCGTGAGACAGGAACGTAGGACTAGAAGGGAACTCCTGAATCACTGCACGCACTCAACTCTTACACTTTGCAGTTGTATCATTTAATTTTTTTCAGAAACTGACCAAAGTCCCTTTTGTAACTACTTGATCAGATGGCAGTCTCAAAGTGTCTCTCCCCTGACAGAAAATTCTCTTTGATTTTTAGACTCAGTGTATTCCTAGTCAGTTGATGGCTTATGCTCTTCTACTAACACAGTCCCTCAGTTTAAACAGAGCTTTACCTCTCTGACGGTACATTCAGAGAAGGAAATCGTATCATCTGTTAATACTCATTTAGCTTGCCTTATCAAGGCAAGCTCTTTTGCAGCACATCTCTCCTACCATGGTATGTAATGTGAAGAGGTCCCAGCTGGCTGTGACACCAGGCCAGTCAGTGCAGACACTGCAGACATTCTACACCTGCATGCCCCTGGTCCCAAGAGCTGTGCAGATAGGTTAGCACATTCTTCTCAGGCCAATGTGCCCTGTCACCGAGACAGCCAGTCTTCCTCAACCTGTATTCACAGCCAAACTAACGTGGCTGCACTAATTCACTTCTGGAGATAGTTTAGTGGTGGTTAGATCAATTATTTATATACTATACTTCCCTGTGTAGTGTAATTACACTCCTAGTCTCACACTGTACACTTCTAGTCCCATGGATCACCAAGCTCTTTCTCCTTACTGACTCTGTACTGATTTGCCTTTCTGGAATGCAGAATTTCCATGGAACAGACTCCAGTTTTTCCATACATCTCAAAGTCTATGATAATCTTTGACGTGCAAACTGAAAAGATTTTCAGCATTTGCACTGATGGCTTTGCTGGAATGCTGAGCCCTACAAGTCACTACAATGACTCTGAAGCTTAGTGACAACTCTATTATAAGAATGACATCACTTCTTATTATTTAGGAAGAAATATCTCCTTAATATAGTAGTGGCAGATAACTGACATCACCATCACCAAGTTCCTAAGAGATGCCTGAGACGGGAAGAAATCAAGTTAAAACAGTAGGAAATTAAGATTGACAGAACATTTGAAAATGGTTCTGCACATTTTAAGAGCAGTCTATCTTAGTTTCTCACACGTTCCAATCTTTCCCCTGTACAATCCAATTTGCTTAGGTAACCTGGACATCTTCCACTCCTCATGGTTTCTCTGGCTCTGTTCCACACTGCAGATTTGTTGCTACAAGTCACTCCTACTAAAAGACACTGCACAGCGAACACAGTTTCAGGAAGTCTACGACATCTCACTGACTACTTCACTGTCATATCAGCACTTTTTCTGAATTCAGGAAGGGCAGGGGTCTAGGAGTGGGAATGAGAGAAATTGCTTAGGCAGTGGATTCTATCCTGACACAAGCAAGAAGGAAAGACCAGCACAAAAATCAACCTAAACCTTAAAAAAGGATTTGAGGGCATAAAAGGGCTCCAAAACACAGGGATACTGTAAGAAGAGCTTTATCACAGAACAAATGAACATAATGGAATCACTTGGGTGGGAAAAGACCTCCAAGTTCATTGAGTCCAACCATTTACCTAACACTGATGACACTAAATCATGTCCCGAAGTGCCACAATGCGAAAAGCTCTTGGACCTTAATGGCCTGGAGTGACTTGGTGGGTGGGAGGATGCATTCATGTTTTATAGATGAGTAAGAAAGGGGCTGTGAAAGACAAAGTAGCTTAAGAGAAAGGACACACTGAAAAACATTTAGGATGAAGATTTTTTTTTTTAAATGTGTGGCCTTCTGCAGAAATTTAGATTTAATTATTGACTATCACCACAGCATAGCTGTGTATGCATACTTATTCTTATGAATAGAAGCAAAATATTACTGAAGTTGAATATGCAGCAAATAATGTATTTACTCCAATAAGAAACTATACAATGTTTACCTTACAGTAATTTATACTCTAACATATATTTTGAAAATCTGTAACACATATCTCAAATCAGACTATGTACTTAGAAAGATCTGTGTTTGCTTAGCAGAGGAAGCAGGGCAATGGTACTTCCTCATTCCCTTTTTGCCATCCTAATGTCCTATTGCCACTGTACCTGGCTTCTTTGTCCCTCACACATTGAAGAAATGAATGAATATGAGGAAACAGCCTGCAGGAAACAGTCTGTGCTTGACTATCCTTTCATGCTCACTTTGCTTTGTGGCAATACCTCTGGCTTAACAGGGGTTTCACTTGATTTAGTTCAAGTCAAGGGAAGAATCAAGAATCAGCCTCACAATGTGCCTCACCGCCACTGAGCCCATATACCTATCCAACATGGACTTAACATTCCTGACTAACCTTCTGAATGCCTGTCCAAAGGTAAAACAAAGCAACTGGAGATTTCAGATGCAATCTGAATGTAATGTGATGTGAGCCAGACAAATGCTTCAACTGCTCTTGATCTCTTTCCAAAACATGGAACACTGCATAAATAAATATCAATACTCATTTCAAAACCTTCTGAATACTTAGCTAAAATACTTTCATTGTATTCATACAGTCAAGTGTTAGCAAATTTTCATCTTAAAGATAGGTGCTGCATTGGCAGCTTGCAAAGAATTTAGAGAAAAAAATTAAACTAAACACAGGAACTCCCAATGACAAACAGAGTGCTGGACAACTATAAACTTTTTTGGTAAAAAACCCCCTGATTTTCTTACAAAACATGTAATGTTGAATAAACCAAGAATTTTTCTTTCCTTTCCTTGGTACTTTTACTCACTCAGGTATTCTTGCTATGAATCAGTTTCATAGAGCAGTACTTCCCTGAATTAAGATTTGATCCTTTTTCTTTATCCTGTCAAGATTCTTACTAAAGTAATGAGAAATAGTTTTTATGATCCACAAGATGAAAGATTTATTCCTTTCTTATGAGTAAATAAATTTATAAAAAAATCAGTTAATCCTCAGCTACATCCATAGACCTGCTCCCATCATACAGAGATTAAGAATTAAACAGAGGCCTTTCCCTGGAGTGTAGCATCACTGAGCAAAGGGCAGGGATAAGAACCTGGGAGGGTGCCATGAACAGGACAAGAACAGAGCATCTGTTCTTGTGTGGATTTTTCTCTCCTCCCACACATTAAAGGGAGATGCATATGAAGTGTGTACAGTGTTTATTTTTAACCAGTCAGGCAAAGGGCCATGATGGCTCTGTCCCATTGCTCCGTTTATCTCAAGGACACCTAATGCTGAGATCTGATGTTCTCCACTCATGCCATGGTATCCCCCACCCTGTTCTTTAAATGTTGCCTTATATGTTAAAAATGTGTCTCAGAAATACATATTCTTGGCACTCTTCAGGCAGTTCTGCTCATTTTTGTGCATCACATCTCTTAATACAACATAAGGATAGATCTCACCAGGACTTAAAGCCAAAAATCCCCCAAGACAATCAGGCCTCCTTCCACGCTAAAGAACCTTCATAATTCTGTTTACTGAATATATTATTTCTTTTAGGTTTGCTTTCAAGCGAAAACTCTCAACTCTCATTGCCAGTGTTCTGCCTCTCATCATACTAATAACTTTTTTTTGGTTTTCTGTTAGACATCCTAAGACATTTTAAGGCTATTCTAAGGCAGTCCTTCATATTGCCAATCTTTGTTTATTTTCTGTTTGGGCTATGTTTTTCTATCAATTCACAGAGAGTACAGTACAGGTTAGTCAGACATTCGTAACTTGATTATACTAACCAAAGTCATCCATTTACACAGTTGTGAGGGGGAGGATGATTCTACCAGGCAATTTTATTGAAAAGGACATCATCCTCACCAAAGATATTATTCACAGCAAGAGTAATATGGAAAAGAATATCCTCCTCCAACATATGAAACAACATACCACTAAGTTAAAATAGTAATTTCTAACCCAGTAGTTTAAGGACGCACATATATGTATTTTTGAACTCTGTAGGGCTTCAAAGACTAGACTGAAAGGGAAAAAATGAGGAAATCATATTTATTACTCTGATTTTGCAGTGTTTGGAAGATATCTTACCTTGTTATTCTTTCTGAAGACAGAGTAAACACAAAATTCTTCCCAGATACCTTGAGACAACATGCATGGAGTAGCTACCCCACCACAAACACAGATGCTTGCTTTATGTTAGCCTATCCAAGTAGCCATGCCATCTGGCAACCAAAAAGCCACTATAAAGAAAACCAGCTACTTGAGAAACAGTCATTCAGCTCACTGAGGTAACGAACTCACTGAAAAAGCAGAATTGTAAGTAAAACACAAGGAAGTGCCTGCTGCTGACTGCCTCTACAGTAATCTGAAAAATTATTCATTCATGTATATTTTTTCTGAATAAACACTATTGTATTAAAGAACCAACCAACCAAACATACAAACAAACAAACTGAGATATTTCTCTCTTTGAAGAAATTATCATGCTCAAACCAACAATTGTACTTACACCACGTGGCCCTAACAGAGCTGAACGTGCCTTGAGAGGGAATATACCTGGTCTCCCAATGGAAAACAAGGGCACTCCGATCTTGGCTGATCAGAGCCTCCATGGTTATCTGCTATAAATACATAGTAAGCACATATTTTTAATCATCAATGAGACATGTAAAGCATATTTTAAATCCCACTGATTCCAAGTAAATTTAAGGGTGCACTTAAACATATGTTCAAGATGCTCTGGTAACAAATTTAGATTAAAGAAATAAACATTGTCTATGTGAAATAAAACAGTTTTTGTTTCCTTTGCAGCAGACCATAATACACTGCTTCATAGTTAGTTAGCCCTGCACATTCTGAAAAATCGACAGTGCAGTATGTAGAAAATAAATTTAGAAGTAAGTAGTATATTGCTCCATGGTCTGCAGAGCTTATATTACCAACCAGCACAAACCATGACCGGATGAATAACGAGACTTATACTTAGTCAAATGAAAAACAGAAATGTGATACAAAAAACTGGTCATAGTCTAGTATTTCTTATGGATTAATCCCAGTAAGGCTCCTGAGACATGTTTGTTATTCTTAAGTATTATCTACACAGTTTATATGAACAAATTTCAGCATACAGATTAAAATATTAATTCTGTGCTGAAGTAATCCATTTGAAAATTGTGCTATTGCAACTATTCTGGTAAGTCATGCAGTATTTTTTCATTTCTTGACAGATTAACTTGAATGTTGTAAACAAGATCAGTAATTCACTTTCAAGATTAAGTTTCAGATGACTGGCTGTTAATATGACAAAAAAGCCAGTTTCAAAAATCATTACCAATTTCATGAATGCTTTCTGAATATTAACTGCACACAAATTCCAATCAGCAAATAATGACAAATCACCCAGTCTTTCTCTTTTAAAGGCTTAGTTTTATATCTTCGAGTACATTACAGCCAAAGGCAACAACACATCTTTTTGGAAATTTTATGTATTCTGCTTCTTCAAAGGGAAGCTTTTTGTGCAGCGAACTACAAGTATGTATTGAGCACAGTGACCTTTATAATTTTGATTTCAACAAGGTCAACACTGCTAAGAAGCCAGTTTTGCCTTAAAGGCAGAAGTCTCTCTAAGAACCCAAACTGGATCTTTTAAATGTAATTGAACTACAAAAATTCATTTCCATAGGCTTATGAAAAAAAAGCCTTCTAAATTTGCAACCAATTTTATAGTATTTGGCCACCGACAATAGATGCAGACAGGGAAGCTGGACCATCCCTTTTTGAATTTCATACACTGCTAACTCAGACAAAGTTTTTATGTGAAGAGAGATAGGCAAACAAGAATTCTGTTAAGAATAAGCACAGCATAGTCAAAACACATCAGAAAGTGAAAAGCCACAGAATGTGAGAGCAACCAAGACTCCACTCCTGGGATCACCAACCAGCTGTGCACAGGAGGTGTCTTTCCTTGTTGGTGCCTCCTTGCTCAGCACAGCACAGCTGACACAGCTGACTCCCTCCCAGGGTCTGCACTTTGGCATTACCCCAGGGCAGCTCACAGAGGGATGGAGACCTTGCCTGTATTAGGAAATTACATATTTCACCAGCGAGATGCTGCTGCAGTTTACCCTTGTGCATGTGTGTAGTTAAGCTGTTGGCAGTGCTGTTTCCAGTTAAAACTGTTGTAATAATCGTCAGCTGAAAAAATGTTATTTCTCATCATAGTTGACAGACCTGTTTCTTAATCACCTTTGTATTGTATACTCATACTTATCTCTGCAAGTATAACAGCCACTGAGTATAGCATAGTATCAAATCAAAAAGTTAAAGTTAACTTCAAAACTTACAATTTGATAGTAGGGAAGACCTTATATTTCATGTCCTTGGCTAAATAGCTACAGGTTGGGTGAGGCAGGAGAAAATGAGACTTTTATGTTTGCTAGGCATCATTAACTTCCATTCCTGTTCACAGCTACATTTTGGAAAATGCTACATGGAATGGTTGTTCCTATATATTCACAAGATCATTTTGCCAGACAGAAACTTATTTCATAGGGTAGGAAAGGAAAGAATGTAATACTGATTTCCCCCCCGCTTTTCTATGGTTGCTTCATTACAGCTTTCCTAAATTTCCTCTTCTTATCATGCTGTACAGCTAACTCTATGAATAATTTAATTGAGATAGTCTATCAGCACACTGCAGTTGATGACGGCTTGATTCTCTCAACATTTTTGCTTCCATCCTGATTTTTTTGTAACCTAACCTGAGAGTATGATGACCAAGCATTTCCATTTTCACTTTCTCCTCTGCAGCTCCCAAGACAGAAATAAAATGCAGAGGGGGCAGAATAGGAGGGGGGAGGGATGCCTTCTGCTAAAGGTTGAAAACACACCACACAACCATCATCAAAACTCCATGTATGACAATCTGGTAAGTGAATCCTCAGGGAATTTAACTAAACACATCCCTTCATAGGTACACTGCAAAATCCTCCACCACAAGAGGATGAAGCAGTGAAAGCCACCTTAAAAAGACTCCAGAATGAATGGATATCAGGAGAAGGAGGAGGGGAGAAAGAAAAGAGATGGTCTCTCTTTCACTGTGAATAATCCTTGGTAGCTTTATAATCACCAGATTTTTTTTCCAGATAGCAACATTAGCCTCTATAAAAGTAAAAAAGCAGGAAAATTGCACCACCTTTTCTCAACATCAGTATGTTCTTAATTCAGCAAAAAGCAACAAGCTTTTACCATCATTCTTCCTTGTAGTCTTTTATTTTCTACTACTTTCACATATTTAAATAATACTTCTGCCATCTACATTCTAGTTTCAAAAAAGTCCTAGGGTTATATTATTTACATATCTCAACTGAATATAGTTCACATATGAAAAATATGATGAGGAACATAATTTAAAATAACAAGCAATATGAAGTAGTTTAAAACTCTCGTTACTTTCAGTGCCTCTGCAAGTGAGGTGTTTAAAGCTAATTCATCAAATTTCAGTGATTTTCTACTTTTTAATAAAGCTTCACAAAAATCTAAAAACCACACACCAGGAAAAATAGCAATCCATTTCTCATATTATATTAAAAGCAATGTTATCCCTTTTGATTGAAGCAGGTGACTGAACTTTGGACTCCTAGAAGTTGTTTCTTTTAGGAAATGCATTCCAGAATCTGTTGGGCTTCTTTGTGTGTTTTCCCCTTTCTCTTAGAACATCAACTCAACCTGCAGCTGAGCTGATCTGTTTAGTGTCACTGAAAAGGCATTCCCATCCCACTCTTTCCGAAATCAAACTTCACCTTTCTTCTCCCCTTACTCTCTAGTCAGTTCTGTTCCCCACCCATTGTATTGGCTCTGCCACTTGTCAAACACTTTCCACAAGCAGATTCAGCTCACTAAACTGGAAGTGTTATTCAGCTATTTCAGTAACCAATTTTCCCGCCATTTTTGCAATTTAAATCAGTTGACCCAACAGTGATGAACACCAGAGATAACAGGTGAAGGCAGTTCACAGCAGGTCATAAGGAGGCCTTGCAGGGTCAGGCAGAAAGTGTTTTTTCCTGGCAGCTTTTCAGCAGCATTCCTCTATTCAGTGGTTCCTGTTCACCGGGTAATGCATCAACACCAAAAGTCTTCTGCACCTACATTCTCTCCACAACAAAGTACTTCTGATCAATAACTGTGCATCTGTTGTGACAGATACCTCTAATTCAGCATATGGCTGCAGTTGTTTCACTTATTATATACCTGAATAACCTGAAAGAAATACACTTTCATGAATGGTGACCTACATGTTACAACACCTGATCGCTACTAAAACAACAAACACGTGAAAGAAACGTCTGTATTTTGGGTTGCAAAGCAACAGAAAGCCATTGAGAGATACACAGGGCTAAGAAAAACTGATTTTTTTTTCCTGTTTCAAAATACTACTTAAAATCAGCGTTTTCCGGGAAAAATAAAATCAACACAGCAGCAAGAAAAATAAAAGTATAAACTGCTGGCACACATAAGTCGCTAACACAGCCAATACCTTTCCGTATACTCAGAGTCGCTGGGAACGTGCATTCTTTGTTTGAAAGAGAGGACACACGGAAACATCCCCTGCGTTAGGTTTTCCCTGAATTCCGCTGAAGGGATAAAACTCATCTACTGAACTTTTACAGAATTTACAGCCATTCATGTGCTACCCTAGGAAACATATATAGAGAGGGTTGGCACGTTTGCTTGATTCTTCTGGAACTTCCAGCCAAAGTCGAGCTGTTAAAATGATGGTGATGTGACCCATCCTTTCCGAGTGCTCAAGCGATACTTGTGAGAGAAGACCAAGTAACGAGGCCTCTTGGAGAGGATGACCACCCTAATCCTCCCCAAAAGGCACATCTGCCCTTGAGCCGCACTTACTTCTCTCGGATGCGAGGTGCTTCCTTCAGGGCCGGAGGCTGCCGGGGGAGCAAGCAGCGCAGCATAGCGCAGTCCCCTGCCCAGGGCAACACCTCGCACAGGGGAGCGGCACCGGAGGCAGCCGAGCCGAGAGCTGCTCGCTGCTGTGCCGGGGCGGCTGCGGGAGGCGGCTGAGGGGAGCGGCC
>VZTE01001494.1:1030821-1063231 GCA_013397775.1 Eulacestoma nigropectus
CCATCCCCAGGAGACGGTGAGGGTGGGGACCGGGAGGAAGCGGGAGACCCTTCCTAAGCGCTGTCGTCTCTCCGCGCCAGGTCCTGCATCCTCAGCGAGGTGTCCACGCGCTCCCGCTCTAAGCTGCCTTCGGGGAAGAACGTCCTCCTTCTGGGTGAGGAAAGCATCCTGATCCCTCTGCGTTCCCCTCCGCACACTGGCTGAGGAAAGCATCCCGATCTTTCTCCCATCCCCGCCGCACACAGGCTGGCTCCTGAGCTATTTCTTGGGCGCCTGGAGCTTCCCTTGTTTAGCGCCCCGAGCTAAGGGGGGGGTGATGGGTGGCAGGGCGCTGTCTTAACCCTCCCGCTTCCTCCCTCGCATGGCTTTGCTTCATTTTGGAGATGCAGTGTCCACAGATGCTTTAGATACGCCCCTCATCGTAGGTACCTCGCCATAGTACCCTCACTGTCCTTCCCCCACCCTGGCTCCAGAGGTGGAGAATGCTTGGATGGGGAGCTTTTATTGTCTGTCTCCCCCATGAGCGTTGGCTTCGGGGGCGTGCGGCTCCCGAGCCTTCCCTCGCTGGAGCCGGCGGTGCCGCTTGCCGGCGCTTGCGGTGTGTCATGCGGACACAAAAACTGCTCCCGTGGCCCGAGCGGCATCAATGACGGTGCTGCCTGCGGGCCGGAGGGCGGGGAGGGCCCGGGGAGGGCCGTACGGGCGTGCGGGCTCTGCCCTGCCCACTCGCACCCAGCGTGGCGGCACCAGCGGCAGCGCTGCCGCCCCGAGATCTCCACCCAGGGCCTTAGTCCGGCCTGGCCCTCGGCAAGGTGAGAGGTACGGAAGGGGACTTTGATAGGGCGGTAATGAGACACTAGCTGCAATTCACTGTTGAGGGAAAGAAGGAAAATGATACGTCAAAATTAAAAGCTTCATGGAGGAGAGAGAGGAATGGATGCTCTCAAGTGTGTGTGTGTATGAATATATTACTGCTATTATTATTAGTGTGGTTTTTTGTTTTTTGTTATTTTGTTTTGAGGGTTTTTTTCCTGAAAGACTATTAAATACTATTACCGGTAGACAATATAATGAGTCCAAGTGTATGGATTTATAACTAGCTGCTTCTTCCACTCCTTTTGCCAACCTCCCTGTCCCCAGAAAGAGCCGTGTTAATATTTGGAAAAAGGGTTAAAACTCAGTAAAGACATTAATGGAGACTCTGTGCACACTCTGATTCTGCGTAGTCTTGTGGTTTATACTCTCTTGAGGTTTTCAAGTTAGGCTCTTCTTTTCCCTCCATAATCCTAAGGCAATCACTGTGTTCCTTGTCTTCCTGTTTTGATAAGCTAAGTGGTTACTTAAAACGGGCTGAGAAGGAGAAGACTGTGCAAAGATGATAGGATGGTCTTCTGAAGCTCTTAGAAGACTTACTGCCCTTTAATTTGTTGTTTTGTATGCTACGTAATTAAGTAGGATATTGAGATTGGAAGTTGCAGTAATATTAAACAACGGAAAGATTTAGTAATGATTGACAGCTTTTTATGTGACACTTTGAAACTAAATTGGATGATTGTCCTTGTTGAAGTTGGAAGATTCTTCTTCAAGCTGTGATCCTTGTCAAGAAGATTACACTCTTTGTTTTTCCTCTCTCTTTGTGGTCAGGTAATCCTTAGTGCTCAGTAACTGGAGACTGCTTCCTTCAGAGCTAGGAAGGATATCATAGATTGTTTCCAAATGCTCATTTAGTTTGTGCTATTCAACCTGTTGTATATAAATTTTCTTTTTTACCATTTATGTGCAGCTTATAGAATGACCTAGTGTAATACCTTTTTTCCTTTATTTGACTGATGCATTTTTTGAAAAATGTGCAGATTTGTAGAAGAAATTTCAATTCTTGCTTAGAAATTGTGTTTTCTAGAAGGTCTTGGTCCTTCAGGGACCATGGGGAAAAAAAGCCCCAAGCTTGGCATGTATTTAGGAAAAAGAGCATCCGATCTGAGGACTGGCCATGTTGACCATGATGACCATGGCCATGTTTTTTATGAGAATACCTAATTTTTGTTGTTCACTTGCAAGTCATGATGCTGTTCCTGAAGCACACTGGCACAAGAAAAGGAGAGGTCTTATATATTCTGTATTGGACAGATTCAATTTGTGAAGTTCTGTCTGTTTGGATTCTTGAGCTTTTTTGAGTGTGTTTGCAGTTTCTCTGTTATCTCACATTTCCTCTATGTTCAAGCTTTGTTCCTTTAGATAGTTCTGTACTAACTTCTGTTACTAATACAGATCAATTCTTGCCATGATTATTTCCAGTTTCCTTATGCTTTCAGTTCTTTTAAGCAAAAGGTGTAAAGCTGACCAGCATCTTAATGGTTTTCACTCAATTTGTGACAGGCAAATATTTGCTGTAGAAACAGTCATATTGGTCAAAACTTGCCGGATGAAACATAATTTATAGTAACAAATGAGTGCTTATTTTCAATACAAACTGCATTAAAAAAAATCCTTAAGCCTCCTACATCTCATGGCCCCACCCTGAAAAACCAACTGGAAAAACCCACCACATAGTGTTCTTTTGTTTGCTAGGACAGGTTTTCTAATTTGCCTACAGCTTTTATATTTTTCAAATAGTGCATATAGTTGTATGCCTTATTGTTCTGGGAACCTGTCTGTGTCTGGCATGCTAATTCTGCTATTTCAGTATTTATTTTTAGCTGTGTTAGTATCTCGTTTTTAAGAACCTGGAAAGCAGTTGGAGTTATCACAGACATAACTAAAGGAGATTGGAATGCCAAATGTTAATCTCTAGATATGGCACATAGTCTTGTGAAGTGAAGGTTAACATATAATGTTGGTAATCGTTTGCTCAAAATCAGCCCAAAATTAATTGACTTACAGTTTTACTTCTCCAAAGTTGTTTCACTTGCAGACATTTTTTCAATATCTATTTTTCTTTAAACTCTGATTGGCGCCACATGTGGCGTGAAAGCTTCTCATCTTTCTTTGCTTGTATGGACAAATAATAAAAGCACAAGCTTTTCTAAACTTTACTGTAAGTCCCTTATGCTCTGATTCCTAGGCAGTTTTGTCATAGTCGCTATAGCTACCTTGTTTAGCAAACTGTACCAGGAGAAAATGTAAAATGTCCATGCCTTCTTAAGGAAGTTGCATGCTCTCATTGACATTTCTAGCTACTTTTTGCAGATAGCCAGAGCAGTGTGTTTTTGTTGCTCTTGCTTCATTTTTTTCTCTTTTTTTTTCTTCTCCTGGACTGTCTTCTGCTCACTTTTGTAATAAAGGTAGTTGATCACAGGACATGGTTTTTGTGATGAGAAAACTGATGTGTATAACTGGGAGCTCTCTTGTTCATTCCCTTTCTGATATATCAGCGAGTGGAGTAGAGGGGAGCAGCTGACAACTCACCATTGCAGATTATGGATGGAATCCACAGTGCTGTAGAATGTGTGAAGGCTTGGATTCAGAGACCTGAACTAATCATTTATCCAATAACTGCAGCATGCATTCAAGCAGTAATGTTCAAAGTCATTCCAGGATGCACCAGAACACAGGCTCCCAGCTGGCAAGTGAATTGAATAGTTGTTTTCTATCTGGCTTTGTATTTCGTACATTCCTCTGTCTCTGAAGCACAGTATATTCTTTGCCTACAATTTTAACAATTTCAAAACATCCAGTGACATACGAGTGTATGTCTGTCTGTGTCTGTAGTGCACAGTAATGCTTCTACTGAATCACTAGTGGGTTTGGGTTTTTTAGGCATTTTACTGCACTTGATGATAAAAGCTTTGAGTTTAATGGGCAGTGAGAGTTCAACTGCCTCATGTCCATATTTTCTCTTTAGCCCATACATCTCACTTCCCTGGGCTAGGCCTGTTTGTTTGAATCTTGGAGCTGTGCTCCTGTCCAGTGGCTGTCAGGATGCTTGGAAAGAAGCACAATCCACAGTTAATTTACAGGTACAGTTTTCTGTGTGTACATGTACCATTTTCTGCAATAACAGCCATTCCCAATATATATTCAAGAGCAGGTTTAGCTTGCTGCTTTCTTCTAGTGGACCTGTGGAATATAAAGAACTTGAAAATTAAGTTTTGATACAGCAAATTTTCATGAGGATATAAAATCTGCTTACTTAAATTTGTACTCAACACTATAAAAATTAGTTTTCCATTTTTTTTTCCTGTTCAAATAGCTGACAGCTTCATTGTCATCATTTAATCATTGAAACTGATAAAATACTGCTTGTTCATATTGTCCGTTTTATTAATCTCAAATATTTTAAATTCCCTAGTACTGCAGAAGTTAACTCAAAGGGTTTCTTTTCGTCCTCTTCTTGCAACTAATTCACCTTCTGCAGACGATGAAAGCCTTCCAAATGTAGTCAAATTGTGTTTAGATCAGCAGAGTTATGCTTCTAAAGTGTCAATTGTTTTGATGGGGCATTGACCTAGATAAAATTCTAATTGCTTGTTTTGTAGCTACATTTTTTTAGAATTAGTAGTACTTCTTTGTTGTGTCCTTCCTGCTATAATACCCTGCCAAAAATTCAGAATTACATGGATGCTGTGTAGTAGAAGTCACTTAGAACAGCCTGGAAAGTTCTGAAATTCTTCAATTGCGTTTATTTAAGTTTGTCTCTTCGTTGTCAGAGGTGCTGCTGGTTACTGTATCTATCTCAGAAATAGTTCCAAAGGTGAACAACAGTGAAAAGAATTGTGCTTCTGTGTTCTCCAGGCAGGTTAGTGGCAGGAGTACCAATAAAGGTGTCCTGTGGATAGTAACATGGGATTATTCTATTTTGGTAGTGAACCTGGATAAAATACACCAGACAACTTCTTGCTATGTTAAAGGAGAAGGATTGAGTTAGGAGTGGATGCTGTTCGTAGTCACTGTCGAAGTCTCTGCAATATTTGCCTTTCTCTTGACTGTGGGTCTCTCCAAGCACAGGTGACACTGCTGTACAGTGTCACACACTGACAGGCGTTACTGCTGTACCTGTTTCCAGTCAGGCCGTGTATTCTTGTGGTGCAGGACATGGCAAAAGATTTGCTGGAAGAGGTGTCTGCAGTCTGCTTTCTGTGATGTTGAAAGGCAGAAGTGCAATTAAAGTGCTCCTCAGAAAAGTTATTTAATTTTTCAGTGCCACAAATATACCAAGTGAATTGTATGTGAGGGGAAAGACTTATCTGGCAGAGTAAAACAGACTTGGAGGAGAAGAAAATTTTTATTCAATGAGTAAATGAAAATTTAGTGACAAGTTATTTGTTATGGCCTACTTCTTCTGAAGTTCCATGTTGGTTTGAGGGATTGTAGAGAAGGCTCTCATCAGCATGATTAATTTTGTTCTTTAGTTCTCTGTAAGCAAACTAAATTTGGCTTACTCTGATTATTTTGGTCTTGTTCTGTAAATGGCATTCTTCAATTAGTATAGAATGTATAAACAAGCCTCTTTCACTAATATGCAGCTGTAGAAAAGGCAGTTATTAGCTTGTGACAAGTATTTTATCTTGAAAATAGCTATAGTACACATGTGCTTGGTTCTAGTAGGAAGATCATTATGTCTCTACACCACTGTATCAGGATTCCAACATTCCACATGGTGTGGAATAGTGATTGCTCTGGGATTCTGCGAAGGCATCTTAGCCCCACTCAATAACTCGTGTTTAGTCTTGATGGCTTAATTCTCTCATATTTAAGCAAGATAGATTTTTTCCTATTAATAAAAATATTCAGCAGTTTAATGTTACATATATTAGAAGTTCTGAATTGTTCTACTCAGAAGCTGTCTTTTGCATTGTGAAAAGTATAAAGTTAATTCACGAAAGTATGCTTGGGGGTGTGAGGTGTGCAGAAGATGTTAATTAGGACCATTACTTCTAGTTTTGCTTGGCCTTGTTTGAATATGGTTTTTTTAGAGATGAGCTGTAGAATTCCCATATCAACCTGAATTTTAATTGATGGGTTTAAAATGCAAACAAAAAATTCCCATCAAGGAACCACTAGGATTATAGATTACAAACAAGTAAGGGCATCCAGGGTTTTTCAAAGAACTGTTGAAAAAAATCAGAGTCCTGGATTGAAGAGAGGCAAGCTACCAATACTGATGACACAAAAGAAATGTTTACTTCTTTCTTCTTTGCCTTGATATATTTTAAACACACTGGACACTTTACAACGGAGAAACAATTTAAACAGACAGTCAAAGCTCATGTCTGTCCTGGAGACACACATTGATTGCTCTTCCATGTACAGATTTCTGTGACAAGTAAGAAATGTCTTGTTATAGGACCATTGAAATTCTACTTCTGTTTTCATTTTCTAAACTGAAAGAAATGTGGAAATAGCATGAGTAGTAAATATTTTGAATTTTAAAATGTTAATTGAAAGTTTGAGAAGTTTGAAGTTCTGTAACAGAGAGCCTAAGTACTCTGTAATGTAACAGTTTATGGCTGAACAGTTGGTGTAGCAGGACGTAGATAAGTGCCTGTTTGCCTGCATTTGCAGAAGGAGATTCATTCACCTTATTGCCCACCCTTCCTGTCTGCGGATGACCATTCTGCTAAATTCTGTATTGTGGCAGATCATTTAGTGAACCTTGATTTTCTGCTCGGTAAACATGCTTTTTGCCTGGAGTAGTGAGAAGGGAGGAGGCTGGGAAGGCTTTCTATTATTACAGTTTCCTATGTATTTGGGGGCAGCAACAAGAAGAATGTTGTCAAAATCTGTTTTGTGGACAGAGTAGCACCTTGGACAGAGGAGCTTTCACAACCTCAAACTCGAGCTCATCAAAGGAGTGTAGTAGTAGCAGTGTGCGGATAAAAATGTGACAGCATTTGTTTAGTTAAGTATAAGACTTTCCATTTTGTTAACAAGACAGTGAGATACTGTGTGTAAGCAGATCGGTTTGGCTTTGTTTCAGCTGCTTCCTAGCCTGACTTTTGTGCAAAATTAAATCTGTTGTTTCTCTTTTACTTGTGTTCAGCTTTGGTGCATAGCACTGCTTGCTAGAAACATCGCTTCTGTTTCCTCACTGTTGTGTTAATGTGTGAGTACAGTTTGGTATAATGGAGAATTTTTGTTCTTCAGTATTTACTCTGCAAGAGGAGGCCTTTTTATGTTATTAGCAAAAGAAGAATGTGAAATCTACCTGAATTTTATTCTACCTTGAAATGCTATATCAAAAATGCTATGTCAGAAATGTTTTGTTCCATGAGCTTATGTATGGAAGTCAGTTGTTAATTTAGTTATCCCACAGCTGGAAATAAAGAAGAAGCTACAGGATTTTCCATCTTAAAATTCTGAAATGAAGTGGAGGATGGTGATAATTCTTTTTGAAGATGCATAAGGCTCTTTTTTATATACTGCTTCAGTAGCACTTGAAAAAAAATTCTGTTTCATAATATTAATACGCAGTGATGTTTGAGCCTAGGGAATATGAAATTTTCCTTTTGTCTGAAACTAAGCAGCATTACTTTTTCATATGCTGTAGAGATATCCAGAGACAAACAAAAAAAGGTAAATATGTTAAAACTGTTAAAGTTTGTAATTTGAAAAGCCATATATGTGTATATATATGTATTGTGATTGACATTTTTTCTAAATGTATATACTTTTATATATATCCCAGGTAGCAGTTAATGCTAATTGTATTAGTATCTTGTGCATTATCCATCAAACCTCCAACAACTAATAGACTTTAATTTCCTCACATATATTTCCCTGTCCTCTGAGGGGGAGAGAAAATTCTGTACATACTAAAGGCATTACAATAAAATGTTTGAGTTTCGAGAAGTCTTGAAAGTTAGCACTTAGAATTAATTTGATAATGAGATTTCTAATAACTACCTAGGAGTTTTAGATAAACACTGGTTTAAGATTTTCTGGTTTGATATTCTTGCTGAAGAGTAGCTACAAAGCAAAAATCTGCTGCTGCTCTTTCCTAGCATAACTCAGTATATTCAAAGTGTCTTGACTTTTCAAGTGGTTTTTATTGAAGAATGCAGGTTGGGAAAAAATAATAACAAGGATACAAATACATTTGCAGTTGTCATGATTTCAAACGGTGTACACAGCATACTACACATAGAAAGTAGAAGTAGATGAAACCTCAAGTCTTAGCATGTAGGGTTATACTAATGTGGGGTTGGACTAGCTGACCTTTAAAGGTCCCTTCCAACCCAAAGTATTCTGTTATGATTCTATGTTCTCTTGGCCAAGACAGTTATCTTTTCCTCACTTGTTCAGTTGCTTTAGCAAAAAGGAGGAAGTCCTTGTGTCATAAATGATGGTCCTATTATTACTTCCTCACAGCTTTTTGAATAATACTGACTCTAATTTGGCTTAAATATCTCAAGAACTCTGGATCTCCTATGGAGTAGGGCACATTTGGCTAGGCAACTGTTTTGTACCCTTGCAAGTGGGTCATCCTGTTTGTAAACTAGTTGGTTTATGTATTACTACCTTCAGACTTCACTGATGCGTCATTCTGGCTTTCCCTAGTGAAAGATGAGCGTTGCTCTCTGCATGCAGTAACTTGTACAGCACTGTTATGTATGTCAGTGATCCACCTGCCTGATCTTGATGTTTTGAAATGGGTGAATATTTGCGAAGAAGAGAGTAGACAGGCTTCTTCATGGAACAGATGAAATTCAAGTAGTTCTGTGATGGAAGGCTGAAATTACTACTGTGTGTGCATATGTGTCCAGCGGTACTACTAATTTTACGTCAAATCAACCTGTCTTGTGCTCTACTGGTAAAACTTCTTTCAGTGTAGGGGGGAAAATAAAATTCCAGCTCTTACTTTGCTATAAGCTATTAATTTAACAGTATTGAACTCCAATTTATTTTAGGCATTTGGAAATACAGGAGTGGAGAGGAAATGACATAACACAGAGCCATGACAAGTAAGGGGCTTGTGGAATGTATATTTCAAGTTTGCCTATATTGCTTAGCTTGAGCACTTTGTAACAATAGTTGTCTAGATATTAGCATCTGTATGTTTTAGTTTAAACTGTTTCAGTGTATCTTTTATCAGGTGCAGAACTTCTTACAGCCGGGGGGGTTTTTTAGACTTGTTGCAGCTGCTTTAAGAACTGGTAGATACACTTCACAGGAGATACTAAAGTTTCCCAAATTCAAGTGAGTTGAAATCTTTGTTGTCACCTGTGTGAATCAAACTCTAATATGCAAAAGAACTTAGCTGGAAGTCAGCTGTTCTGAGAAACTCAGAAAGCTCTCAAGTGCAACCCCTCATTAAAAGGAATAACAGATTTTGATTTGTCTTACCTGTTGAGCCTTCTGCTGGCATGAATTAATTGAAGCTGCCAATGCAGAAAGGTAAAATAGCACAATGAATCATACAGACGTTGTTGGCAAAAGTTAAAACAGCTTCATAACATGTCAGAGCAGCAGCTAATAAAGTCTTCTCAGTTATTCGTAGATGACAATTTTAAGAAGCTTGGATAAGTACAGAGTTGAGGGCAGAGGAGGAATTGTAATTCATCAATAGTGATGAAGCTTGAACTCTTCACTTCATCAGAATTATTCAAAAGATATTCTTACAAGAGAAAAGCTTGATGTATGACTAGAAAATAGTGCAGCTTTCCAATGGTTGTTTAAAACTAGCTGTAATTGTATGCTCATGTACATCTTGATTTAATACAGGAGCTCAGAAATGAACCCTTAAATTGTGAAAAAGTTAAAGTGATACAACTTAATTTTTCATTTAACTTGTCTGTATTTAACTAGACTTTAAACTTCAGTTCTGGTCTTATCTCTCTCACTCAAAATATATTTCATTTAAAATAGCCTTTTAATTCCATTGAGTGAAATTCCCTGGACACCTTAGAGTAAGCAGTCTTATGTTTCCCAGTGTTAGTGAAATATGAAGATAAAGTTATCCTCTAAGTTGAAGACTTCATGTGGCAATCTTGGGGATGACATGTTAACCAAATTCAAAATCAGTCTACCAAAGTATGATATTTCTGTTCTTTCCAGTGGTTATAGCTACAGTGTTTTTAATGTAGCCATAGTGACATCTATAAGATCATGGAGAGTTCTCTTTAAAGGGAAAACTTCATTGTGTTTAGCAGTGAAAATTACTGCCTTTGAACTTTTGTCTTTGTTACGTGGTTAAAAGCAAGTGTTTAGACTCTCCCTCTCTAGGAGAGACTTGGAAAAAAAATGTTTTGTTTGACACAAAATTGATAAAGTCCTTCTTAGGGACCTGGGATTAACCTTGATTTTATAAGCTGTGAGTGAGTTTCAAGAATTTTCTAATGTCTGTTACATACTCACCGTACTGCAAATTAGAGAAAAAAACCGAACTGGCAAAACTGTGCTTTGTGTGCAAATTCAGCTTGATTACTTTTTTGAACTGGAAAAACTGCACATGAAGTTTTCTAACTGTGAGACCTATGACTACAAAGGAAGTTTTTCAAGAAGGGTCTCTGGCAGTACTTGAGGTGTTTACGTTGTGCATATGCTGTAAGGTTCAGTGGTTATCCAAGCTCCCTTTGGAGGGGAGAGAATAGGAGTGAATGGATCTGGATTGCAAGCTTATCTTTGTGCTATCCAAATACACACATGTACTGTAAGGCAATGGGTTTACTGTTTGTCACTTCTTTTTAAGGTTTCTTGAGACATGTAACGGAGAAAGTATTCAAAGAAACCAATACATAAAAGCTGAGTTAACAGATTTGCCTTACTCAGTGTGCTGTTTGAAGTGAGAGAGTTCTGAATTGTCAGAGGAGCTTACTGTGAATTGAATTCTACTTTAGAAAAACTTTGTTATTACTTTGGTTGTAGCTGAAAGACTGAAATTGTTTGAGGTGTTTAACTGCTCCGTAGCATATCCTTTTAAAGATGGGTATAAGAGCCTATTTCAGGTAGCATAGTTAGTGACATAATTGCATTTATCAATAAGTAGAAATAATATTTGATGCTGAGACATGCATTTAGAACAGATGGATGATTTTGGCAAAACCTGCTGTGTTTCAAAACTCCGATGAGCTCAGTCACCCTGTTAGGATATGGTTTTCCTCTTGCCCCAGGTGGTTTTTAATATGTAACTGTGATTAAAGACTGAGTGGTTTCTTACTTCTGTCTCTCCAGGTGAAGATGGAGCAGGTAAAACTAGCTTAATAGGAAAAATTCAAGGAATAGAGGAGTACAAAAAAGGAAGAGGAATGGAGTATTTATATTTAAATGTGCATGATGAAGACCGAGATGGTGAGTCTGTTTGTAACAATATCTTAAACCAGTTTGAAAGCAACAGTTCAGTAGTGTGATATTTGAGATGACAGTGGGATGTTTTTCTGTCTGTATAGTGTGCAGGAGTCCAGCTTATGCCAGAAGTGATTTGTATCATAAGGAAGTTTGTCTGTGTAATTTCTTCGGTAGATACCATGAATGACCACTTAAGTGGTAGAGGAGGAGAGGAACCTGTCAAAAGAAAAAGCTAAAAACAACAGACCAGGAAAGCAGACTTAGCTGCAACATTCTGAATAGATGTGTGTTCCTCAGGCCTAGAGGAGAAGGTGCCCAGGCTTCTATCTTCCATTTTAATTACTGTGGCAAGTAGTTATCCTGAACCTACAGAGAAACCTTTGTCTTGCTGGCACACAGTCTGCAAGACTACTGTCATGGATTGATGGTTAGGAAATTGTGCACAATGGTAAAGGAGATTTAAAAAACAAACAAGAAAACCCAAAAACTTGGGTGCAGGTGTAACAAGAAAGGAAAAAGTATGTTTAAGATCCTGTTTAATGTCCCAATACCTGGAGTTACGGGGTGTGAATAAGGAAATACTGGAAGCTTTGAGAAAAATGGGAATTCTTGTGTATACTACAAAAAAATCCCAAACATGCAGAAAGAGAACGAGAGGAAGTTGGCCCTTTTTTGTTTTTCTGAAATCACCTGCTTTTCTGACATTCATGTCTGGGTATTGGTCTCCAAGTTGACTTGGAACCATATTTAAGAAGATTGGAAGTTTGATTTAAATGTCTTTCTCAGAACTTCTGTAACAAGTAATAAAAATTTACCTGAAGGGAAAATGTAACTATATTAAGCCAACCAATTTTGAATCAACAGCTCTTCCTTTATGGCACAAGTGTTTGTGAATTTGTGGTATTGTGATATTTTTGGGGGGGGAAAAACAGTGGAATGGTCTATTTGTATGGCAATTGTCCTTTTGCAAATTGGAAGAGTAACTGTCTGTTAAGTCAATCTCAATCATTAAAACCTTGCAGTTCTTCAGATTTTTGAGTGGATGAGATACATTCTATACTCTTAAGAGTTATCTAGGCATGTCACATGGAGTTTTGAAGGGGAGATGGCAGTCCTTGAGAGCTGAGCAGGCCAAGTGTCGCAAAAAGATGGCTGAGTTCACCCAGTTCTACTCTTCTAAGTTACGTCTTGAAGAAAATGTTTTCCTGCTCAAAAATGGTGAACAACTGTTTTGGAAATGTTGAATGCTTTCTCTGGACCCTCTCTTTCAGATAATGTATTAAAGATGTTATCAGCCGTTAAACATTAGGGTTTGAAAGAGGAGGAGCTTGTCTCCCCACAAGCTGCAGTTTGCTGTATCGTTATGTATGTCCAATGGACTGATAAAACATCATTCTTCCTTGATAAGGAAACTGCATTCTTCCTTGTATTTTACACGTCCAAAGAACATTCAATAGCCATTATGTAGTGGTGTATTTCAAGTAAATCTCATTAAATGTTTTTCCTTTTTTTTGTAGACCAAACAAGATGTAATGTATGGATTTTGGATGGTGACCTGTATCACAAGGGTCTTCTTAAATTTGCAATGGAGGCAAGCTCTCTAAAGGACACTCTAGTTATGTTGGTAGTAGACATGTCTAGACCTTGGACTGCACTGGATTCTTTACAAAAATGGGCAAGTGTTGTAAGAGAACATATTGACAAGTTAAAAATTCCTCCTGAAGAAATGAAAGAAATGGAGCAAAAGTGTGAGTATTCTGCAAATATGTGAGAATCCATTTAAATATGCTTAATGCTTTCTGCACCATTTAATCTCTCCGTTGCAGTCTTTTTCATTCTTTGGAAGTGTTATTTAAAATTAGAACTTACCAAGCAAATCTAGCTTGAGATAAGTCTCAAGTAGCTATAGGAACAGTACTAGTACTTCTTTCTAACAGAATAACAATGTAGGGGGGAAAAAAACTTTCAGAATGAACACAGCTGAAATTACAGTCTTGCTTTTTATGTATTTTTCTAGATAAGATTCACCAAGCAAAAAAAAAAAAAAACTTCTAAACATTCAGTTTTTCATTTATTTGTTTAAAGGCAGATCACTACATCAGCTTCTCAACTGTTCCTGTAGTTAGCCAGTTAGAGAATCTGGGACCTGCTCTGTGCCTACCAAAAGTGTAAATGTTGAGAGGATTCATGGCAGCATGGTCATGTCTGGGCCCTTTCCACTTGAACAGTTTTATCATAATTATTATTGATGTTAACAGAGCTATGTATTTTTTGCTCTGTCAGTGTCTTGTACTTTTAGTTTTAAACATGCAGAACACAAAGATTTTGCAGGATTTCTTAAACCAGCTGACTGAACTCACATTATACATATTACTTCTGAGCAACCCTTTGTATTTCCCTTAGGGTAGTAGAGTTTGAGTCTGTCCCAGTTGTCTCTCGGTGAACTACTATACAGATGAGCATTTGAGAAAGCTGTGTGTTGAGATCAAATAGTATGATTAAACTTTAAGTCTGAAGTTGCATTCTGACTGGTGCATTCTTAAGCAATGAGTGCTTATGCTAATTTAGAAATGCAGGTTGTAGCTGTGCTGTGATGAAGTGGAATGTAAGGTGACAGTTGTAGATACTCTGGAAGGAGGCGAGGGGAATATTAGTTGTTTTGTTTGGCCCTTTAAGAGAGAGATTCTTCTAAGGGAAGTATCCTTGAGAATTGTATCTTCCACAAGAAGTTGTTTAGGTGGGAGGAGCTGAGCTCTTTTGGATGTTTTTTGGTTTGGTTTTGGATGTTAGTGCATGTGTATTAAACATCCCCTCAAACACTTTCAGGATAGGGTTTTGTGGGATGAAAGTATGGATACAGTATCTGTGTTAGCAAAAGTGTATAGCTGTTTGTTTTGCTTCTTTACTGACACTGAACAGAATAGAGAAACTCTAAAAAATCCAGAAAATGTAAGCAATGAAATGAGTCAAGAAAAAAATGCTAGTCCATTTAGTTTTGTCTGTTTTGGTATCATCCGGTCTAATTCTTACAGATATAAGTAGTCTGAACACTGGGTATAACAGAGGCCCTGAACACAATCCAAATGTGACTGGAAGCTGGTTTTTGTTTTGATGCTGTTGTGATGTGACTTCATGCATTGCTAGGCAGGCAGGAGCTTGACACTGCCAAAAGGAGGAGGGAATGTTGCTTGCCTGACTTTTGGCTACGGGATCCTACTGGATTCTTGTGTCAGGCTCAGTGCTCCTGAGAGCTGATTTAACTAGGTACCAGGACTGAATTCTACTGAGGGTTTGTGTGTGTAATTTTCTGGAGGCATGCTGCTGTGTTTGTCTTCCATTCTAGCAGCTTAATTCCACTCAAAAATACCCTGGGAGGACTAGAACTGGTGCAGAAAGGCATTTGGGGATACATAACAGATGTGTTTGAAGGGTTGAAATATCTCTTCCTCTTCACTGAATTAATCTGTGTTCAATGAAATTGTGTTTCTAAGGAAGACCTGAGATTGTATTCCAGAGTTTTAGAGCTGTGATATACTAAATCAATCCTCCTTTTTACTTCTTTCCCTACTTACATTAGGTTTAGTATGCTATGATCATACAGTGGGAATTTTAGGAATCCACTGGATGATTTATGCAATTATCCCAGAACAGACAGGATACTGTTCAATACTGTACAGGAAAGACGCTGTAGAGTGACTGGCATATCACGGTGAGAATTCTGGGTTTCAAATACATTCAGTTAATTTGGGAGGGTCTCAGAAGCCCTTTGGACCAGAGTTGAAGTACCAGCATTCCTTGAGTTAGAGCCTGGGTTGACTGAGATGATAACCTGTCATGTTACTTTTGTCATGTGCTTTTTGTTACTGTGAACTCCAAGATCTGCAGAAAGATTGAATAATCTTGACCTAATATAATTTTTCCTCTAGGGCATTGAAATAAGTCTTGCTCTGTTAATTGCACAGATGCTTTTCTAGGTATGAACTCAGAGGGCTTCAGTCAGTTTAGTGAAGGTAGTAGTGGATTAACACAGAAGTGAGGATGTTCTGGCGTAGTTCACTGTCCCTGTGCATGATGCAGCTGAGCTGCCTTGCTGCCTGACTTCTTTTGCTGAATCAGAATGTTCTACTCATGGAATAGTAGGCTGTGGTTTGGTTTGGTAGAGCCTTGTTTCTGCTGTGTGGAACAGGACATGTGATGTGAAAGGTACAGTCATTTTATGCCTCACATTGCATCCCTGACTGCAGGAATAGTAAGTGACTGTGTAATTAGAGGCTTGGGCGTGTGCAGCGGAACATGACAAGGACTTGCAACAAGAATTAGAAAAAAGAAAGTTAGCATGTACCTTACCCAGCTTGCTACATTTTAAAGTAATATCTGATAATTTTAAAGCATACCAAGTGTTTAATATGCTATTAACTAATTATAAGGCTAGTTTAAACTAGTGTTTGTGTATTGTATTATTTTTTGTTGTTACTACTATTGAGTCACTGTACAGAGAATGAAGTGTGGACAAAGGGTCTGTAGGTAAAACCTGGTGTACAGTAGCAGCTAAGCAGTTTGTGTAAGGCTTAATTCTGTTTATTCTGACAAACTGTTCCAGTAACTTTGCCAAGAAGAATGGAAGGAAACTTAAGTCCTTTAGGAAACAGATCAAACAGTAATCCTTAATAGCAATTGCCTAGTGGCTTCACAATGATAGAATAAAAATGGTTTCATGTTGTCCTTATGGACAGTTTTATCTGATCATGTTCTTCTGTCTGCTGATCCAGCAGATCTCAGACTTCCTAGTTCTCCCTTGTGCTGCCCAGAGCCAACAGCTAGCCAGGAGTAGGTGCATGCTCCATTTTTTCAACACCAAGATGCAGAAGTACTATACAATCAACAGTGCTAGAGATCAATGGCAGTGGAAATCATTGTTGAAATAATAAAGCAGTTGATGTTTTAATGTAACTTTTTTTACTTTCAGTGGTAAGAGACTTCCAGGAGTATATAGAACCAGGCGAGGATTTTCCAGCTTCTCCACAGAGAAGAAATACTTCATTGCAGGAAGACAAAGATGACAGTGTGATTTTACCCCTGGGTGCAGATACACTAACATGTAACTTAGGCATTCCAGTAGTAGTAGTTTGTACAAAGGTTTGTTTCACATTTTAGGTTTTTTGCATATTTTATTTAAGTAACTCTGTCAGTCGTGGATTGGGGTGGGAAGCACATGGTTATTAAGTTATTCTGAATACCTCACTTAAGAACTCTTTAAAAGTGTTCAATATTGAAGGTTGGTTATCTTCTGGAACCCATTATTTAATGTTATTTTGGAATTAGCTTTTCTTTTAGTTCTACCAGTTTTCAAGGATTTGAGAAATACCTCAGACCTGGTGTTGCTCACAGAAATGAGCTAGTCAATAAGCAACTAGAATTCCCCTTGATTTCCACAGTCCTCCATATTTTGAAAAGAGTGTTAAGTTTTTTTTAATATTTCTGATATTTTTCTAAAGATGAACTTCTTTGAGAGTTGTAGTTAGTGATGTGCTGCACTATTAACTTTCCTTAGTTCTTAGAGTGTTTATGTGATCTCTTTTGGTTTCTGTTAGATATGTAAACATATTCTGAATGTAAAGAGAACAAGGGTTCTCCTGTGGCTATTTTTTATCTGGTTTTGTTATTTTTTTCCCCCCAGCTCCTCAGTTCTCATTGGCATTAAGCATACTGCATCTGCAGCCTCTGCTGGCCTGCAGGGAAGGCATAAACCTTTTGATGCATATGCTGTTCCTTCTCTGGAAGGCTAACCTTCTCATTTGAACAGCACTTTTTTTTCCCACCTGCTAGTCTCCTGCTATTCTTTTCTCCACCCCCACACCATTTTTCTTTTTCTGCTTCCACATTCCTTGCTTTTGCCTCCCTTTGCAAAGAGCTGGTTAGTAGCCGGATTAAAAACACTGTCTTTTAATGCCACAGTGTGTAAAAAAATGTTGAGTAAAAAATGATGGTATCATTTAGTGGTAAGTTTTCAACAGAGATTTTGAGTTACTGCGTTGGAGTGGGGAGGGAGAGTGAATGAAAAGTTCCAGTCACTTGAACTCTCAAGTTAGTGCTGACCCCAGTACATGTACATCCAGTTATATATTATTAAAACCAAAAAGGTTCAATTGTGCTTCTAAACTATCTTAGCAGGTTTTTGTTTTCCTCTGCACTACCCCACCCCACTCCATCTCCCTTTCCCGTTGTGAACTGGATGTGTAGAAGCACTGCTATTTTAGCAGGTGACTGAAAGCAGTGTATTAATTTTGTGTTTATTTTGACAGTGTGATGCCATCAGTGTTCTGGAAAAAGAGCATGACTACAGAGATGAACACTTTGACTTCATTCAGTCACATATCAGACGGTTTTGCTTACAATGTATCCTTTAATACATCATAAAGATGATATAATGACTCAATTAAATGTTTATATTAATTATGACAAGCTTAAAAGAATATTTGCGTCTGTACCAAAATAGGATGTAGCTCTTGCGCTGTAGCTGGCAGTCTGCTTTAGCTACCCCTATGGGCAATGTTGAATTAACTTTTCTGGTTTCTTTTACTTTTCTTTTACAGAGCTACGAGAGTTTATAGCATGTCCCCTTACCACGAATTTCTTTATTGCCTCCGTTTCCATATTTAGGAGTCAGTTCACAGAACAGCACACCTTAGCTGACAAGCTCCCTAAAATAACAACAAGATAATTCATTTAAGTATGATCTTGCTCCAGATGCACATAAGACACGTTACTCGCTTTGTCCCAAATATGCAGGCTCCTCCATGCTCAGTAATTCCACAGGATGAGGTTATGAGGGAGGGAAAGAAGTGTGAATTGCTGTAGGCAGGGGCCACTGACTTCTCTTGTATTGGTACAGAGACAGTGCACAGAAGCTGTTGCTGTGCTATTATTATTTTTAAACTTTGTTTTTTTAGAAGAAGTGTATAAAATACTGTCTAGTGTTGTTTAGTCAGCTAGACATGCTGAGATCTAGATTTTAGATGCCAGTAACATGCCTACATCGTGTCATCATTTGAGCAGTGGTAAAGGGAAGTTTAAATGCTATTGGAGGGACAGCAGGTGACAGATGGAAAAATTAGTTCAAGAGCCAGAGACCTCAGTTGAAATGGCACTTCTTCAAAGGGCTTCCAAGACCTAATTTTTCAAAATGGAATTGTGGGTAATTGTAATAACTCTTGTGTGTGGAGGAAGACTACGAAATACTAGTAGGGATTAGCCTCCATGATTGCATATGCCATGTACAACTTGAAATTCCATTCCAAATGTCACTGAATTGGAATCAGACCCCATTATATAACTTTCTTCTAGGATTTGAATTGCAGGCATGTAGAAATAAATTAGGCAGTTGGTATTTTTATAATCCCAAAGTAAAAATTACTCTTTTATTAATCCTGTGCATAAAAGGTGTTAATTTGATACTGAACCGTGCTAGAATACTAAGCACTCTCTTGGTCTTTTAGTTACTGATACACAGTAAACTTGTTTACCTTCATTTCCTTTAAAAGCAGATCACTGTATAATGTAAGAGCTTGTTCCCCTAATTAAAAAGCCCAGATGGGAAAGTGGAAGATCTTTGGCATTTTTGAAACTGCTAGTGTTAATGCTGCAGTGATTGCAGGGTAGGATAATGAGAAGATATAAGGATATGGCATGAAAATTTTTGTTCACTAAAAGCAGACTGTTTTAAAGGCATCGTAGTGAAACCATTGGTACTGGGGGGCTTTGAAAGTGAGAAGAGCCTTTACTTTACTTGAAAATCAATAGCTGAGTTGGCCTAAAACAAATGCAGAAAGAAAGAATGATTTAAATTACTTAATAGCTTATTTCAAAAGGAATTGTTGGAAGTTATTTGACCTGTTTTGCTTTGGTTTTGTATTCCCTTTCAAAATTCTACAAAATAGATGACCCTTTTTTGATAGTTTAAAAGTTACTTTAGTATCTCTTACTAGCCACTAAACTGAGTTTTCTTTAACAAGTTTGTTCAGATGGGGCAGCACTTATTTACACTTCAGTAAAAGAAAACAAAAACATTGATTTAGTGTATAAATATATAGTCCAGAAGTTGTACGGATTTCCTTTCAATGTTCCAGCTGTTGTTGTGGAAAAAGATGCAGTATTTATGTAAGTTATCTGCACTATTATATGTGTGTGACTACAAAATGTATCTGCGCAATACTGTAAAGCAGCATTTAGAGCCTTTTTTGGTTTATGCTTTATAAAGTTCCGTGTGACATTCTCATGAGTTGGAGTTTGGTGAGTGCCAGTGGATGAAGATTACAAATGCTCACTGCTCCAAAGGGAAAGTTTAAGCCCAGAGATCTTCCTCTTCTCTGTTGTGGTGAACCAGTCTCTACCTGCTTGTACTGATCAATAACCAGCTTGCATAGGAGAATGGGGCACTATGACAGCTTTCCTGGCTTTCAGTTGTGTGCAATTCCAGGAGTGCATGCAAGAATAGCCTGAAGTAGCAATAGAATTTTAAGCCAAATAATCCTTTCTCTAGTCCTGCAGGTTGGGATAATGACAAGAAGATAGGAATATTGCATGAGAACTTTCAGACACTAAAAGCAGATGACAATTTTGAAGACATCATAACAAAACCACCAGTCAGAAAGGTAAGCTGAGATGTCTTGGCATTTAACTTCTTTGCTATTTATTTGCCTGTCAGGTTTTTGTCTGTTTCTCTTTGAGACTATACTTCCAGTTTACCATAAGTGTGATGTACCATATGGGGGGCGGGGTCTTATTTTGTTCTTAAAGTTATTCTTTAGTTAACAAAAAAGATCATTATGTATTTTTGTTCTGTATAGCTCTTCTTCAGCTTACACTTTTTTTCCCTCTGCTGTTACATTGTTCAAGACTACAAATACACTTGTTTTGCTTTTAAGACATATTTGATATTGAAAAGCCTAAATGTGATTTACCTGTTTCTCAGGTTGAGTTGGTGTTTTTTAAGCACTTCATTTTGCTCTGAGTTGCTCATAACTTCATAATGCTTTCTGTTTCTTCTGGAGTATTTAAAATAAGAAAGCTTGAGACAGTGTAAAATCAAAAATAAACATGTGAAAACAGCTTCTACATGTATTCAGTGTATTTTCCCTTGTACTATCTAACAAAAGGCCTTGACAGAATGACCTGTAAACATATGCGAGATTGTTGAACAAAATGCCACCAGCAGTGGACTCCCATGCACACAGAGGTTATTGAAGGCAAATATTTCTATGGCTTTTTTCTAACAAAGCTAAGATTTTGTGACTGATCTTATTTTTTTTTAAGTGGGAATTATTTTAACGGAGAAAACTAATACTATGTCCTTTCTGCAATCTTTAGGGAAAATATCAAGACATGTTAAATAGGTATCCAAGGAAAATATAACTGACAGTATTTCTTTTTGCATGCTTATAAATTCAGGCCTGGATTATAAACTTTGATATTGATATTTGCTATGCTTGCTTTGCAAAATTTTTGATGGGCAAAATTTTTGATGAGCTTATTTGGAAGGAGAGTGCTTGCGATTTGATGCATAGAACTGGCATCTGAGATGTCTGTGTCCAGTTCCTGCACCAGCGTAATGCAACACAAGTGAAGAGTTATGTTTGCCATAGTTACCTATAAATACTGAGGTAAGGCCTCAATAAATTAACAGAGACAGGGGCATGATGCAGTGTGTGTGCTTCTTACTGATCATGAGGCCTCTGAATGTGCCTTGTAGCCATTTACTTAATTCCATTTTATTGAACAATTAAATGAACTTTTTAGTGGGTCTTTCTACAAATGTATCTACAGCTTTATGCCTGACAGGTCAGAGGAGTTAATGATAATTCTATTTCACTTCTGATTAACTTGGCCTAAATTGAATCATGAGGCAGCAGTCTCAAATATGAAAAACGTGATATGCGGCAATCATAGTATTTTATACATGTATTCATTATTGAATGTTTTGGTCGTATTCACCAGCAGATAAAAAAGAAAATACCTTTCTTTCTTTCTTTCTTTTAGTCAAAATTATGCTCATGTTTTTGTATTGCAGTTTGTTCATGAAAAAGAAATTGTAGCAGAGGATGACCAAGTGTTTCTTATGAAGCAGCAGGTAACTTTCTGTCTATATAACAAGCAATGAGAGTTTCATTTAACAACATTCCCAATACAAATTTGGAGTTGTATTCTTAGTCACTCTAATATCTAACACTTCATGTGTATGTTTGGTTTTTTGCAGTCACAGTTGGCGAAACAACCACCTACTGCTGCTGGAAGGCCAGTGGTTAGTAATAAAAATTTTAAATACCACATGAAAATCATTAGCTTTTATATATTTAGAGGGTTTCTTTTACCTGCACTGTCAAATACTGTTTGATCTAATTGTTTTAAACTACGTAGTATTTAAAGTCTCATAGTGCTCTAAAGTTACGACTCTTCACAGCGAGTCACAACTTGTATTGACAGCAAGGGCTAAAGGTCCTGGCTTTCCTTTTCACATGTTAGAATGCATTTATGGTCAGAGGCACTACTGAGTAACAGATGGATTTTCAGGTTTCTCATCGGGATGAAAAGAAAGCTTCTCTAGTGCTTTAGTTACAGTGAAGTTAATAGTTTTAACAATGTTCTACGAGTGTGAGAAAACTTCTGCACAATCAGCAAGATCTAAACATGTCATTTCAGTTGCATGAGATACTACATTTAAAACACAAAAGCTTAGGAGCTGTGAGAAGTAACAAAATGCTTCATTTCATGTATTCTTACACTTTGGGTTTGCTGGTTTGTTTTTTTGGTTTTGTTTTTTTTTTAAATAGGATGCCTCACCAAGAGTTCCTGGTGGATCTCCAAGGACACCAAATAGATCTGTAACATCGAATGTTGCCAGTGTTACACCTATCCCTACTGGGTCAAAGAAGATTGATCCCAATATGAAAGGTACGTTTTCTTATGAGGACACAAATGCAGCTGGGAAAGTAAAATAATTGCTTTGCCTGCTTGCTTTAACATGCTTATTTAGATTGATTAATACACTAAATCAGTATTTACGTAGAAAATCTGTGTTGGTTTTGTGTTGTGGTTTTTCTTTCCTTCTTCCCCTTGTAGCTGGAGCTACGTCTGAAGGAGTCCTGGCTAACTTCTTCAATAGTCTCCTGAGCAAGAAAACTGGTTCTCCTGGTGGCCCTGGTGGTGTTGGTGGCAGTCCAGGAGGAGGTGGCACTGGAGGTGCTGGCAGCAACTTACCACCATCAGCAAAAAAGTCAGGTATGACTAATGACAAAAGATCGACTCAATCTAAGTTGAGTGATGGATTGTTCTTGTTAGTATGGTTTATCAGAAGTATGAACACTACTATATTTAACTGAATGCTTTATATATATATATGCTTTTATATTCTATATGGCTTTTTGCTTTTGTTTTCACAGTACTTTAGTATTGCCTTTTTATGGCTTTCAGAGGAGGAAAGAAAAAATTTTCACGTAGTTGTTTAAGCATGAAGTGTGTCTACATGAGTTCCTCATTTTTTCCTTTTGTTCCCATCATTCCAATAAAATGGCTTATGCCATAAGCCTCTTTTAATCTTATTCAGATAGGTTGGGACTGAATTTCAAGTTGATTCTTTTTAACAATACTGTCATTGTTAAAATAGCTTTAAATTTTCTTTCACTAGTGTTCTAGCTCTGATGTGATGAGCACTTTGAGTTTGGTGACAGCCTATAAAAATACCTCTGTGTTTTCTTTTGACAGCTGTGTATATATGAGGTGATTAATAATTATTATGAATCTAGAAATGTTTAATAGTGACTGTGCTAAAGCTAGCTGCAGGACTATACTGGCATTTCTTGCTATTCCCATTTTAAATGTTTCTGTATTAAGATCATCTCTACACAGACACCTTCCCTCCCCACTTCCCCAGAGGTTAATGATGCTGCACTTAGGAGACAATGGTGGTGTTTCATTGGTACTTCACAATTCCCACTAATATTTTGTGTAGATTAACCCTGATTTTTTTTTCACCTATGCACACTTCACTTTTCTAAGTGCAAAATTCAGTTGGCTAAGCAAAGTCTGAGTGCTTCCTAATAGCTGTAGGCAAAGTCAGCAGTGTCAGTTTGAAAAACATATGGAGATTGTTCAAACAAATGCAGCTGACATGGTATGAGGCACAGAGAGCACCCACTGAAAAATCCTGTGGGGAGTGGCTGGCAGCAGGTTTGGGTGATGCCAAGCAAACAGAGGCAGCACTCCAGAAAAATGTTCTGTCTGGGGCTGTGGCAGAAGCTTCAAGGACAGAATTTAATTATTAAGGAACAAAACAGTTCTCAGAAATTTCCTAATATGCAACAAATTAAGGGTTAGGGTTATAGCCAGTTTGACATCAGAAAGGACTACGTTTTCAAGGAATTACCATAAATACTAATAAATTTGGCTTAGATGTGGCCTCTTCACCTTCCTCAGTGTTTGCTGTCTTGTATCTAGTGATATCTGTGGCACTCACTCTTCAAATCTGAAAATTGTCTGTTAAGACAGTAGTTTGGGATTTGAGAATTACTTTTTCCTCAGCAGCTTTGGGAAATTCCTCCGCTTATTAGTTGGAACATTAGCTGCTTTGATTTTGATACAGTATTATCTTTCATTAAATTATTTGAAGAGCAGCAAAGTACATCGGGCCGAAATTACATTTATGGATAATTCCTGGTAATTTGCATCTTCAGAAAGGATGTTGGGACACTGCTACAGCTTGCGCATGTGTCAGAGCATTCCTTTACAGATGCTGTGCACACTTGTGATGGTATTGGAATCAATACTGCACTGTCTTTTCCCATACTCTCTCCTCCATTCTTGCTATAGAACATAGTGGGATAGAAACCTAGACTGAGGAGTAAGAATTAAGAGTGAAAGGCTGAGGGGAAATGGTGTGTTTTGAGCTTGAATTAGGTTTGTGCCATTCCAAGTTAGGGAGGAGACAAGCGTGTGAGGAGAGAAAGAGATTTGCTGTCTGCAGGTCTATGTGCACCCATAAACAGCAGTGTCATGTTTATGCAGACACAAAACTGACTTTGCTGGGCTTGGTGAAACCCCTGATTTTTACATTCAGCATTATTTCAAATACAGATTATACAGAAAATTGTATAGAAGTAGTCAGAACTGCTAGTCTTAATAGTCTTCTGTATTTTATACTTTAACTCTTCATATACTGACAATTAATACATAATTATGGAAGCTGCTTTGAGAAATTGGAAATATGAAAGGATATGACTTTCTCTCTACTGTTTCCTTTCTGTTCAGTTTGGGTTTTGGCCTTACGCCTTTACTCTGCACCCAAAGTGTGCAGTAACAATTATTAGGGTTTGTCTGATTTGAGAAGTGAAGCTGCTCTAGGCTTTTCATAAACATGACTGAATGATACACGTTTATTTTGTAGGTCAGAAGCCAGTTTTAACAGATGTTCAGGCAGAATTGGACAGAATTTCACGAAAACCTGAAATGGTCTCTCCTACATCATCTACATCTCCCACAGAAGGTGAAGCATCTTGAAGACACCAAATAAAACCAATTGTTCAGTTTTCTGGGATAATTCAAACTTGCCTCTGCCTCTTCCTTCAGTGACTGGAACTAAAGAACTGAAATACCTTTCAGAACACAAACCATTGATGTCTGTCTTTCTTTCGTAGGTGTTGCCCAACTTTACAAAAGGGAGCTGTACAGATGGAAAATGGTTATCACATTGTGTAGGAGCACTGCTCACAGTGCAAGAATAGTAAATTAATTTTTTTTCTGGGTTTTGTTGAAAAGTCAGTGTAATTCTGTAAAATTGCAAGTATGTCCACTTAAATGATAGGGGTTGCTTAGAGCAGGAAAACTGATACACACCACAGGCACTTAATTTATATTGATTTCCCAATTCGTTAGATAAGTTTAATACTATCTTAAATAGATTAACCTCTACACGAGAGATCTACTGCTAGTTTTTGAAAGAGAAAAATGGTTGAGCAGGTCTGTAACAGCAACAAACTCCAGTTATACTTAAATGCTTCATTGGGAGTATGGTTAAAGAAAAATCTGTTTGATCACTGAAATTTACACTGCGTTCAAAAACTGCAAAATTTCATTACAGGTATAAGACTAAATTAGTGGCCAGGTTTTTTTGGTTTTTTCCTCTTCAATTAATTTCAGACACTGAATAAAAGATGTATAAAGAAAAAGCAGAGGTTAAATGTACAGAATATCAGTATCCAGATTTGTCTATATATATGGCTCAGCCTTAATGTCCCCCACTATGTTTCCCACACTACTTACGGTTTAAAATTGGTCATCAAAACTGTAATCAGTTAATAAAGTATTCTCTGCATTCAAATTTAAATAACTTTCATTGAAGCCATGGTGTTCTTGTTCGTTTACAGTTAAATCTAAGTATGTGGTTTAAGACATCTTAAAACATGCTTTTGTATTTTTACCTGTCAGTGAATAACATCACTGGCAGATACTTAAACTTCCTTAAAACATTGTTTCTGAAGGAAGGAGATAAGTCTGCAGTGTTTGTTCCTAGGAGCGAAACTAGCTTATCTGACTTTGGGTGGTTTGTGCTGCAATGTTTTCAAAGCACATTAGTTAGACTAAGGATCCTGCTGCTGGCTTCAGTGTGTTGTCTAAGTAGTAGTTGACCAAGGTTAAGACTTTACTTAAGCTTTTGGTACACAAATATTGAACATCACTTTTTTCTCTGTGAAATTTGTGGTTACTTTCTACTTACAGCCTCAGAATAGGAAATGTAAAAGGTATATCCTGTCAAATGTTTGCCAAGACACTTTAATGAGTTCAGGTTTTCTAGTTTTTTTAAATCAGTAAGTTCTACATTACTTTCTCTGATTAGTTAGAAATCTCTTTATTTTGAACATGGTGGTACTCTTCTTCCCCGGTTCCTGCGTTCTGTAGTGGTTTTAGTGCATTCACAGAGTCACAGAATGGGTCAGGTTGGAAGGGACTGCAGTGGGGTCATCTGGTCCAAGCTCCCTGCTTGAGCAGGGCCATCCCAGAGCCCATGGCACAGGATTGTGTCCAGGTGGTTCTGGAATATCTCCAATGAGGGAGACTCCACACCCTCGCTGGGCAACCTATTCCAGTGCTTGGTTATCTGCATGGTAAAGAAGTTCTCCATGTTCAGCTGGAACTTCTGTGCATCAGTTTCTGACTGTTGCCTCTTGTCCTATCGCTTGGCACCACCGAGAAGAGCCTGGCTCCATCCTCTTGGCACCCCCCTTTATATACTGGCAGACATTGATGAGGGCCCCTCTCAGTCATCTCTTCTCAAGGCTGAACAGGCCCAGCTACCTCAGCCTTTCCTTGTGAGAGAGATGCTCCCATCCCTTAATCATCTTTGTTCCCCTCCACAGGACCTGATCCAGGAGCTCCATGTCTATCTTGTCGTGAGGAGCCCAAAAGTGGACACAGCACTCCAGGTGTGGCCTCACTAGGGTTGAGTAGAGGGGCAGGATCACCTCCCTTGACCTGAGTTACCTCCGTATTTTCAAAACACCTAGATTTATTTAAGAACAACATATATTTTGTTGTGTACTGAACTCCCTCAGGTTAAGCACGCTTGTTAAAGTAGACTCAGAAGGTTGAATTGTGGACTGACAAATTTCAGTAGATATTCTTAACTATGTCTTTAACTGCAGTCCTTAAAATTTTGCTTATGGCAACAATTCAGTAAAGGTGGCATATGGGGAAATGCATGACCTGCTGATGAACAACTGTATAGAATAAATTGTCTGAAAGAAAAAAACTAGGCTTCTGATTATGGATACGTGGCATGCATTGGTATCAGAACAGTTCTCTAGGTTCTGCATGTAAATTTCGAACAATTTAGAACATGCTTGAGAGAAAGGATCCTCTGATCATACAAGCAGGACCCATTCTCACACAACTGCAGTGGTATGAGTCATTAGGGTGAAACTTTGGATTTTAGGGCAACATTTTAAAGTAGTGGATGTTGTCCAGGTTTTTGATAGACAACCCCTGCAATCTTTAAGTTAGTTCATTTGAGCATCTGTCAAAGCACAAAACCCTTTATGAAGCTGGAAAATTGGTCACATAATGCATTAATAGCTATTACACCAGGGGCCTTTATTTGAGGAGGCTGGAACAGGGGAACACCTTACTAATGACTCATTATAATTTCATTTCTTAAAACAGATGTCATTTCTGTGTATTTGAAGCTTCTAAATGTGTTTTTCCCTAAACCCCCATAGCTTTGGAGTCTTTTGGTTGTTTGGTTTTTAAATTATTATTTACAAATTATTATTTACAAAAAGACTGTCCCCTTCCATGCCTTTTTATTCTGCAAGACTAAAGGACCCTGCTTCCCTCCTTCAAATTCTCTTAATGCTGCTGTCACTAGCTATCTGCAGCCTGCTCATGCTGTTTGGGGGGAAGATTTACCACAAAAGGAAAATATCTGAGAATGTTTCTGTGTAACCTGATGTCTTTGGCTTCTTGCTTTCCTCTAATGAGACTAAGACTCCTGGGCTGGTTGCTTTGTCCTCTTGAGCTGCAGTTCCCCCTACTGCTTTGGTGAGAGTAGACAATTAAGATGGGATTTACCACAACTATCATGCAAGACTAGTCTCTATGACAGATGGCCCTTTTCACAAAAGGTAGTGCCAGTAAACCCTGCTCCCTGTTCTCCTTCTTTCACCATCAAGTCAGGCACCAAACTAAATAAATTGGGTAAAATACTGAAGCTGATTTGGCAAGAGTACTTTCTTGCTCTAGGCTGGGGTTGGATTACCCCAGTTTTTAAAAGAGTAACAGCATGAATTACATTAATTTTGCTTCTAATCACTCTTCTGTGCCTTTAGTGCTATTGGGTACAAAGTTTCAGACTAGCACATAAGATGCAGAAAGCAAAGAGGTAATGCGAGAACTACAGGGCACAGTTTTAATAACAATACTTTAAAAATGTTTTTCAGTATGAACACTGAAAAAATGCTACAATATAAATCAAGGAAATTCCTTTAGACTTTCAGGGCTAGTTCTATGTAGACAAGTTGCTGATTAGCCTGAAACTAAGCTGTTTCAGGGGAATTTTGTACGCCCTCTCTTCCTCCTTCTCTACTCTGTTCCTACATCAGTTCTTTTGAGTATACTGGTTCTAATAAAGCTGCTCTGCAAATTTTAAGCTTGAAATTTTTGAATAGAAGTCCACTTTATTTCCAGGCAGGTCATTTTTTCAGCGGAAAATTACAATCTCTGAAATGTGCACATGGCTTTTAGGTTTTATGGGCTAGCTACTATATTAACCTTAGACTTCTAGTGATACTTCTGAAATGCAAGAATTGCTGCCTGTTGGGCTGCAGTCTCTTCTTGGGGAGCAAACAGTTTGCAGTAGGACACCTGTGACAGCAGAACTGTTGCCTATCAAATACCTCATGGCTTAATGCTTCTCTGTGCCATGCAGATGCATGCAGAAAACCACTGAGAATAGCTGGCCTCACCTTGCATTTGGGAAATGCAGGGATTTCATCTCTATTGTCATAAGGGATACTTAGTAACAGCTGTTAAAAATGCTAATTCTTCATCTTCAGCTGTTTAAAAATCACACATTCAAGCATGTTTAGTATGGTGTCGTGGTTTGTGTAGTTCAGTTGCAATGTTGAGCACAAAAATAGAGCCCAAAGAACTAAAGGAAATTCAGTAGATGCAACACATTCAAGTCTTCTCTGAGCTCATTGTTGCAGTACTTGGAATATCCCATTTGCTAGCTAATCATGCTGTATTAATGTAATACATGGGGACAGTCTTGAACAGAAGCTATTGAGATGCCCATGTGAGAACATCAAAATGAAGGAGGGAGATACGCCTCAGACAGGCTGTCTCCAGTGGAGCTCCCTGAATTGTGCAGTAACACACACCTCTTCCTCACTACTCTTCCAATGAAACTGTCTTCTTCAGTGATTTAGGCTTTTAAGCTGCTTTCCCATTCCTCTACTTCCTTCTCCCTTGCCTTCTGACAAGAAAAGCAAAAAACCCCATAACTGCATTTATGAAAGTGGGAAAAGGAGACTATGAATTCGTGAGGCCAGTGGTGCCAATTCTGAGTGTGAGGGACTCAGGCTTTAGTGTCACATTGTAACACAGCACACCGAGAGTGCCAAAGAGCCACTGCGCCTTACTTGATGAAAATAGTGATGCAGCTGTGGCCTGAATCCCCCTTACTGCAGTAGCTGGCATTTACTCAACTGCTTCAAGGAGCTCCAGTCATGTTTTTTGAAATTATTTCAACACTGGGGGCAAGAAGTGGTAACTGTCATACAGCTATACTGTATGCACTGCAATCTCTAATGAGGGGGCTTTCTCCATTGGTATTGCTTTTTGGTCACTATGGAGGGTGTCTTGGAGGAGATGTAATGAGGGAGAAAACTAGGTCACTCATCACCAATCTGCTTCCAGTGATGTCCCTCTGTGTGCCTGGCTGACTGGAGATGTTACCACAGCTCAGCATCCAACTGTGAGGTTGCTTCTCTGCCACCATGTCCTGCCTTTAGCTCTGCTCCTGCCGTTCCAGCAAAGCCTGTGGCAGGGTAAGAAAGACTTCTTTTTCTGGAAAACTGTCAGGTGTGGCACATAACCTGAAAGAAATCAATAGCTGTATATCTGGAATGGGATTTCCATCACATCACAATCAGCCAGTTACTGTTATTTGCATTAAACATTACTGTTACTTACTGTAACTGTTGTTTTAATTCCCTCTTTAAAGGAAAAGTACTGTACTGGAAAGTTAGTGTGATAAAAAGGGTGAAGAACACCTGCTGTACCTCTGTGAAGAGCAGCGTAATGTAATGCTTAAAGTATTTTCAAGATATCAACTCCTATGTTGTTGCCCAGTTTTCATTAGTTTTCTGTCACATGAACTTCCTGTCATTTCGCTTTTCCTGAGCCTCTTATAAACAAACAAACAAACAAATAAATAAATAAATAAATAAATAGGCCTCAATAAGTTAGGCTTTAAATGGTAAGCTAACCTTTATCATTCATGCATCGTTGATATGTATATGTTCATATGTTCAGGACCTGGAGAGGCCCTGAACAGGAAAAACAGCTTAAAGACAGTAGAAACTAGAAAGAGGTTGCCATCTATTTTATCTTTTGTAGTCTTGTTTTGTGTTTCTGTGACTCCTTGAAAAGCAGTCTGTCCTCACCTCAGTTGTTTTCAATGTCTGTGTTCATAATCTAGCCATGCTGCATGAAGACATTCATAAGGGAACTGCTACAAAATAGCCTTAGATGCTACCAAACACCTTAAAAGAGCTGACAATTGCTTCGATCTCAGTTAAGTTCTGTCCTCATCAGACCACAGTATAGCACAGACACATGCTTTGTGGCTTTGGAGTTACTCAGCCAGTTGTGAAATATTATCAAGAAGAAAAGAAAATGAGAAGGAAATTTCCTTCAGAAGAGAGATGCCAGCCTCTGTAATATAATCTTATTTATAATGTACTAGTGTGAAAGAAGGTAGTGAAGGCGCTGGGGACTTATTAGTGGTAACAGCAAATGTTCCTCACTACACCTACCTGCTCAGTCCTGTAGTCTGGGATGCTGCCAACAGAGCTATGTTAGACTCATCCCAATCCCGGGTAGAAGCTAGGGCACACCCATGGTGATACCTTGTTTGTTTTAGCGGAAACTCCCACGCCTTGGGAATCACAGGACTCGGCCTACTCATTTGCCTTCCAAGCCAATTCCTGCAGCCAAACATTGTTTATGGCAGAGACAAATCTCTATGATCCTGCCTAGGGAGACACTGTACATTCCCCTGGATTGTGTTTTCTTATGGGAGAAGTCGGGCACACGGCCTGCTGGTACACACTCAGCATGGAGAGTGGCCCAGCTGCTTTTGCCTGGCCTGTACTTGTGCATCTGCCTGGTTAAGAGGGTTCCCTGTCAGAGTTAAAAGTAGCCCCAACCTCACAGGGCTCTGTAGCACACATGCTCCCTCTGCACTGTGTGGTTCTCAAAGAGAGGCAGTGTCCAAAGAGCCTGATCTGTTCCCTAAGCAGGGAATCTGTTCCTATACAGCTAATGTTGAGAAAGCAAATCTCCTCCTTTTCTACCTGTAGCAATCTTCCATTTCCTTGAATTTAAACAAGTATAACTGAACTTGACTATGAAGGACTAGAATAGCTCTGTGGATACTACATTAGTAATACAGAAGTGAGCATAACACACCTTTGCTTACATATAACAGGTTCAGTCTACTCTTAGTAGGCAACAAAAGCTATACTTTCTATTAAAAGCAGATCTGGGCAAAGTGGGAGTATATTACCAGAGCCTTGGGGTTATGAGTGTTTTCTCTCATTGACAACAAGGAATGTCTTCAAAGACAGTGATTCTTCTCCTGTACTCAGCACTGGTGAGGCCACACCTCGAGTGCTATGTCCAGTTCTGGGCCTCTCAATTCAGGAGGGACACTGAGGTGCTGGAGTGAGTTCAGAGAAGGGCAACAGAGCTGGTGCAGGGTCTGGAGCACGAGTCCTGTGAGGAGCGGCTGAGGGAGCTGGGGTTGTTTAGCCTGGAGAAAAGGAGGCCCAGGGATGACTTTATTGATACTTAGAACTGCCTGAAAGGAGGTTGTAGCAAAGTGGGGGTCGAGATCTTCTCTCAGATAAGTCATGACAGGACAAGAGGATGTAGCCTCAAGCGGCAGCCAGGGGAGGTTTAGGCTGGACATTTCGTAGAATTTCTTCACAGAAGGAGTGATTAGATATTGGAATGGGCTGCCCAGTGAGGTGGTGGAGTCACCATCCCTGGAGGTGTTTAAGGAAAGACTGGACGTGGCACCCAGTGCCATGGCCTGGTTGACACGGCGGTGTTCTGTCAGGTTGGACTCGATGCTCTCAGAGAGTTTTTCCAACCTAATTGATTATGTGAATGTAAGCAGGGAAAGCATTGGCTTAAAACCCCCTTCTGATACCGTAATCTCGTGTGACAAGTGAATAATCTCGTAAACTTTACTTGCTTAGCCCCGGTTAGGAAACTGAGCACAGACCGGGCCTGAGGCGGCCCCGCGGTCCCGGCCGCCCCTCACAGGCCGCTCCCGCCCGCGGCCGCCAGGGGGCGCGCTGGGGCGGGCCGCAGGGAGCAGCTTTGTCCCGCCGGGACCAACCGCCGGTGCAAC
>VZTE01001494.1:1063308-1110770 GCA_013397775.1 Eulacestoma nigropectus
CCTTGCCCGCTCCCGCCGCCTCCCGCCGCCTCCCGGCACCGCCCGCCCTTGCCCGCTCCCGCCGCCTCCCGGCACCGCCCGGGGCCGCCCGCCCTTGCCCGCTCCCGCCTCGCCCCGCCCCGCCCCGCCCGCTGTCACCGCCTCCCTTTTGCTTTCGGTTTTTCCCAGCTGACAGCCGGCGGCACGGCCCGGCCCGGCCATGGAGAACGGCACCGTCTACAACGAGACCACGGAACCGGAGGCGAAGGCGCCCCGCCGCCGCCCCTTCGGTTGCACCCTGGAGCACCTGTGGGGATGGCGGCTGCCGGCCAAGGTGGTCCAGGCGGTGAGTGCCCTCCTACCCTCGCCGCGCGGGATGTGCCGGGCCTGGCGCGGAGGAAGCACCCCTGGCAAAATCGGGGCCCGGGGCCGGGGAGAGACCGGGAGTCTCCCGGGACTGAGCCCGGCGGGGCGGGGGTGCCCCGCTCTGGGATGGAAACGAGCGTATTGTGATGACCTTCGGCTTTAGGACGGTCCCGCGCCGCTTAAAAATTAAACTCCTCGATGATCCAGCGCCGCCTGTGGAGATGGCCGCACACAGGCTTCGAGGGAATGGATTCTGCCGGTCGGAAAGGGCTGGCTCCGCCGGGAAGGTGTCCTGACTTGGGACGTGGCATGGGGTGACTAAAGTTGTGCAGACTTGTAAGTCAGGTGGAAAGCTGGCATGGTGCCTTATAATGCGAGTTCAAAGTGGTTTGTGGTGGGGAAGTGATGGGAGTGTTCGTTCTTCATGTCCGACCTGCGGGAGTAGGTGCTGACATCTGATGGTGCCGGCGTCGTGTGCCCGAGGCTCGGTGCTTCAGCCACCGTGGTCCAGCTGCCTGCTGGCCTTAAACACCAGCCACTCTGGCTTAAAATCGGAGGGAAGCCTGACAGGAAATGTAGTGTTTTCTTCTGAGGGCCGGATTGGATGAAAACAGGAGGAAGAAGCCTTTGGTTGAACCTCACTATAGGGCAGTAGAACTGGGAAGGGCTTTACTGGGTCATGAGCTCCAGACCTTCCTCTCTTGCTGCTCCTGCAGCCCATTCTAAGCCTGTCACTCTGCACTGTCCATGCTAAAATTAAGGAGCTCATTTTTCCCATGGTATGTGGTAGAAAATTGCACCAGAAACCCATAATCATGGTGGCCCATTGCATGAGACATCACTTCATGTCAGGCAGCCCTGGGCCCACTAGGAAATAAAAGGCTTATATTCTGCTGGCTTTTTTACTACGTGTAGTGTTACTTCTGAATTAAGCAGTTGGGCTCCTGGTACGACCTCCTGTTTGTTCTGTGCTTGCTGATGGGCTCTTCCAAAATGTACCAGTGTGACTGCTGATAAGGACGTGAGGAGCATCATTCTTAAGTACTGGCAGGGAGGGAGTGAAACCCATGGTGGTAAAGGGCAGCTGACTGCGAATGTGTGTCAGCGTGCATTTTGCAGCCAACGCAGTGGCTTTTGAGTCAGATGTGTCATGCTCACAGGAATTGTAGGTGGTTTCCAACCCTTTCTTGTTACTTCACCATTGCAGAAAAGAGGACATTTGGGTTTTAAGCTTCATCTCACACACAGTCAAAACCCTCAAGCAGAAATATTCTTTACTGCTTATAAGGATAATGGTAACACTGCCAAAAATAAAGTTTTCTAAGAGTGTTTAAAAGAATCACACCCAAGAATGTTTTAAATAAATATAATGGAACATAAACTTTTAATTCATCTACTGGAGATTATTAAAGCAAGATCTGCTGTCTTTTGCTCCCTGACAAGCAGAACATTTATTTAAGTAGTTTCATTGACTAAAATAAAGTAAGTGATTATGTAGGCAAATTAACTGGTGTACCAAAGTCTTAAACTTTTTGATTGCTTAAAATGCTTTCTAGGTAGAAAAAAAGAAAAATTACCGTTATCCTAAACAAGGTGAATAGCTGCTTCACATGCTCTTAAATAATTAGCAGTTTATGGCCTGCACCCATTTGTCAATCAGGGGAAAAAGAAAATGGAGTTATAGTTGTTCACCCTCCTAATTTCCAACAGTTTCCCCTCCTTTTTTGTAACATTTATCAAAAGGCACAGATCGTGAGTTCTCAGTCAAAACACTTTAAACAAGCTCCAGAAATTTTTGAAGGTGGAAGCCTCAGTCTCTGCCATAAGAAAAAGGTTGCTCTTTTGGCAAAGTGTTGATTTTTGGAAATGCCAGTGATGGTCATTAACATCTATTGGCTTTGTGTTACAATAGTGGTTGTTACTGGGATTATGCCCGGATAATTACTTGTGCGGACTGCTAAACAGGGTATTGCAGTCAGAAAGTGAGCTCTCTTTGTTATAGGGGTGATCAAGGGTTTTGTAAAATACTTTGAAATCACCTGCAGAAACCTGGCTTCTAGACCTAAGAAATACTTTTCTTCAGATGAGTGATGGCATACATTGTAACCTTAGCCAGTTCTTTTGAGCAAATGAGACAAGGAAAAAGTGACTGCCAAAAGGATGCTGGGAGGCATGTTATTGCACAGGTTTCTAGAGTGTTATTGTTTTGGTTTTTTTTTTAATATGTGAAATGTTTTTGTTAGTCCATGAGTGGTTCAAATTCCGCACAAAGGTAAATGGCACAGTGTGTATTGTGCCAAGACTGAGGTAGAAGCGAATTCTTACCTAAAGCAGGACAAGTTGTCATCAACTATTTTGTTTAACTTTAGTCAAAATGCCCTAGCTGGAAAGGAAAACTGTAATTCAGGCTTAAATATCAGCTCCTTTTTGGGCTGATAGTAGCCCCAGTTGTGCAGACTTAATAGAGAATTAATATGTGCACCCGTCTGAACTAGAAGATACTGGGACTGTCACTGCCAAGCATCTTTACAGGCTTGTTGGCAAGTTCATTGATCTGCTCTAATTCTGTAGTATTCTTTTGTAGCAATTCACTTGTTAAATCTTCTTTACAAACTTGACACTTGTTTAGAAACTTCCAACAGTAATGTCAGTATCAATGAATAATTTCTTGCTGGTAAGAGACAGATGAAGATGTTTAATTTCTAGTGTACATACAGACAGATAGGACTAATAACAAAATTTTTAAAATCCAGAAGAACTGCTTCTCTAACAATGATTTTGGTGTTTAAAGCTATTCTTTTTTAATGGTAGTAGGACAACAGAGGAATCCCTTTTTTCCCTGGTGGCGATATCAAAGAGCAAGTTAAGAAACCCAAGCAGAGCTCTCTGGCATCTTATAAATGTGCTGCTGATACACTAACTTCATCAAAGCACTTACTCAAAGTTCTTCAAGCCAACTTTTTAAAATTTATGTACGCTATTTTATTCCTCAGCTTATTAATTAAAAAATTGAATATTGACTTGGACAAGTCCCACATGGGATTCTACTTGGTAAATCTCAATTATTTGATACTGAACCCTTTATAACTGCTCTTTGAGTGGGTTTTTGTCCAACTTGTTTGTACACTTGGTGGAGAAGCTTTTTTCAGTTATTTAGATCATATTGTGGTTATCTGGACGTATACTTTCTTTTAAGGACAGGTTTTTCTTCTTTCTGTTCTGTTTCAGCCCAAGTGAAAGCGATGGCATTCAGTTTTCAGTGCTTATAAAAAGCACTGTACATGAAAACGTGTCTCACAGCTGACCTTGTGAAAAATATGAAATTGAAAGTCATTGGATGCAGCTGTAAGCACATGTTTAGAAATGCAAAGAAAACCCTCCAAAAACCCCCAAACCATAAAAACTGGAAAGTCAGAGTTCAAAACATTCCTGGACAGCCATTGTAGTTCACTGGTTTAGGTACAAGTGCTGCTGAGAAGTTTGTGTTGCCAGCCACTGCGGGAGAGAAAGGAAGCCTGATAGTAATATTGAAGTTTCCCAGCTCCCTTTCTTTCCCCGTCTGAACTCTTGTTTACTTTACATTGTTGCATTTGCAAAACATGATTCTTTGAAGTGTCCTTCTGAGACCTGGCTTAGTAAGGGGAATTTACACTTCCTACTGCTAAATTGTTGTTCTTGTTTTTACTGTCAGAAACCTGAAACTGAAGACTGGTGGTTATTTTCCAAGAACAATTCTGAATATTAAGTTTAGATTATTTTTTTTTGTTAAACAAAGAACTGTCAACCTCTTTATTGCCCTTACACTCTTATTAAAAATGTTATTGTCATTCTTATATCAATCTCAGTTTTATCACCCACTCTAATTCCTACTCATGGTTTTGTTTTAATTTGGTGAACTCCTTTCTACGAGGATCTATAAAGCTATGCCAACTTTATGGGATGAAGGAAACTAGCAAGAAGTGGCCAAAATAAGCGAACGGTTAAATAAAACAATATTCTTTCTTGTACAATAAAATAGTAGAAAATCCAGCAGCAGGGATATGGCGACTATACAGGACGTAAGTCACGTTCTTTTCTCAAAACATACTGTGGCAAGAAGGTGAAGATAAGCCTCTGCATAGATTAAACATTGTCCAACACAGCTTGGTTGTGAAGTGTAAAATTTCGGTTCCTACCAGAACTGTTGAGCTTCCATCATTACTGGATCACAAGCATGTGAGTATTGGCTACATGGACTTTCTCTGAAGTTTTATCAAGCGAGGTGACAGCTGTAAACTTCTAGGGAGGTAGCTGAGTGTGTCAGTGCTGTCCGGTTTCCCCCACTGCCCTGAGCCTAAATACATTTAGAACTGAGTGCAGCTGTATGTAGTACGCAATCGCATTTTTGCAGGATGTGTGTTCTCCATGCTGTCCCGTCTGCTTCCAACTGGCAGGTGCACAAAACCACAAAACAGGAATCTTGTCTGTCTAATCAAGAAGCCTCTGTTTGGCTGTGTGCTCAGCTTACCTGAGTGTACTTTATCGACCACCTTTAACAGCCAAGTGTAAACCATGTCATTATATAGTCAATTCTGCCTGTAAGAAAATAGTGCAGAACTTTAGCAAACTTTCTGTAGATTGAGGATTTTTGTCACAGCTAGCTTTATTAATCTTCATATCAGAGATGCTTTTTTGTTGAAGATGTTAGAGACTTGATCCAACTCAAACGTTATTTTTTGCAGATTTTCTCTTTTGTGGCTGTTGTTTGTGAAGAAATTGTGGAGGATTGCAGCTACTGTAGTGGGCTTTACTTCTTCGAATTCATAAGCTGCAGTGCCTTTCTTTTGAGCCTCCTGATTCTGTGTGTGTATTGCACTGATATGTATGAATCACTGGGGAAAGAGAAAGTACAGAAACTGGTAAGAATTTTTTTTTTTTTTTTGAAAAATAAACCGTATCTTCTAGGTGCATAAAGTCTGCTGTGGAGTAAAAAGGCTATGCAAAATGAATCTCCTTTTCTTCTCCATGTAAAGGGTAGATTAAAGTATCTTATAGTTAAAAAATTAGCCAAATTTGAGAGTTTATATTGACATGTTTTTCAAAGTTGGCTACCTGCAGGATTTTAGGACTTGTTTGGAGAAGTTTTTCCCCATTAATGCTACTAATATTACAGCATAGCCATCGTTTATATGTACGTATATGGAATACAGTTTACCACCAGCATGATGCCTGCAATTTATCAGTTTACCCTATCTATTTTCCTACTGGATGTAGACTACCTCGTTTTTGGCAATGATCATAACTCGTTACAGTTTATGGCTTTATATTTCAGAAGATCCAGCAGTGGGAGAAAATTGCTCTGTGAAGTCAGTAGGAACATTATTCTGTCTCACAAGTGTCCCTTCCTATTTGCCTTCAGAGCAAACAGCAGGGTCTTTATGTGAGGGTACAGATAAGGGAGTCTAATAAAAGGTTTGAATGAGCACCATTTAGTTAGAGTTTTCTAATTTCCCAAATGTTTTACATAGGGAATAAAGCTATCGTGGTTGTCCTGAGCTTGAATTTGATTGTGAAAAAAGGTTAAATGAAATTAACTAAATACTTAAAGAATACAAAAATAGGGCAGACTCCTTTAAATATCTGATAATGCTGTTTAAATAGCTGATAATGTTGAATGTCATTTGGAATGTAGTTGTAAAATGTATTTTCTGAAGCCTCCACTAGCATCAAAGTATCAAAACATAAATTCACAGGCAGGTTAACTCAGCTGTTGTTATGATGTTTGTTCTTTTTAGGTAAACGATCTACAATTAAATTATAAATTTTTTAATATATATATTTGCAGAATTTTTGGGCTGTGCCAGTCATAGGTGCCTGGTTTCTGTTAGCATCAATAGTGTTTTCTGCAACCCGCTCTGGCTCTGCTGCTGAAAGTGCTGCATGTGTAAGTCTTAAAATGGCGAGATTTACTTTGTATCTATCTGGTATGTTAATTTCTCTGCCCTCTAAACTTCACTCAATTTACAGAGAAGAAACTGGGCAGGGAATAGAACTCAGTGCATTGTGATGTTTCAGAAGGAATTAGCTATTTCAGACCTTTCAGAAACTTACCATAGGAAATCCAAGGAGCTGGCATTCCTCAGGATTGCTGGAAAGCTCTGTGTGCACTTGCAGCTCCCCACCTTTTGCCTGCTGCCTCAGATTTGTATTATTTCCTGTCATCTCTCTCTGTTCAACATTGTCATCTCTTGAAGCTTCCCCAGTTCTCTGATACCCTACTTCTGAAATTTCTGGTTTTGTACCATTGTCCTTTCATAATGTCACCCCCTCACAAAGTCATCAAGAAATCCTGTCTTTTGCCAGGCATTACAGAGCACGTGTGGACAACACTGACCTGCACAGAATTATCTTGCTTGCTTTTCCAAATAATTTTTTCTCATTCAAGAATTTGATCTTTAAACTCACATATTCACAATTCCAAGATTATTCAAAAGAAGTATTCAAATGACTAGGGATTTATGACACCTACAGCATCCCAAAGCCCCTTCAGTGCCTTGCCCTGGGTCTCCTCAGTTTTCCCTGGGAGATGAATGCCCTGTTGCTCTACTGTTTCTGTCAGTGAGGAAACTGCTGTTCCATGGGCAGCATCAGCTATTAGAGATACACACTTTAGTATAGTCATCTTATGTTATGTAGATCTATTTAGACCTAATAGTTTGAGTATAAATCAGGTTTCAGGTTTGCCTTTTTTTCTGGTGCAGGAAAAATAAAAACTACTGGGATTTAATACTTATTAATGTCAGATTATTCGGTCCAAACCAGTTGTGTAATATTTAGATAGAGTTAGAATGCATATGTTTCTTTCCTTGTTTGAAAAAAGCTGTCTTCTCTTTACCACTTCTCATCTTGCCATGACTAGTAACGAAATGTCATTCACAAAATGTCATTTCATTCTCTCTTGCTGACCCAGGCTCTGCAGATCTTCTCTTCCTTCACCTTCTGTGTGTTATTCTTCTTCATTTACTCTCATCAATCAGGAGCCCTCTCTTGGATAGTCTGCTATATCACCAATGCCATGATATTTTAATAACTGATTTTGGCAATGAAACTAATATACTTTTACTATTAAAGGTTGGTTAGAACACAATATAAGGTTTGCACTTGAAATGAATGAAAAAAGTTTGCACTTAAAAGACTGAAAACAAAAAAGTTCAGCAATGAATGTGCTAGAATTATGATTTCTGATCTGTATCTAATTTAAATGGAACTATTGATTTAAGAAGGACTGTAATCTGAATATATAAGCATTATTAATGTATATAAAATGATGCAGCAAATCTCTCCAAACAATGTTAGGATACTATTACTGTTTATGCATTTTAAAATCACATATTTCTGTCACTTTCACAGGTATTTGGATTTTTTGCAACTTTTGCATTTGCAGCTGAATTTGGTATAGAGTTCTTTCTCAGGCGAAAACAAAACGTCGATGGACGCTCTGAAAATCCGGGTAACACTCAGAGTGCCACAGAAAATCAGCCATTGAATAAACAAAGCTAACTTCCTGGGTTGTTTCCTCTTTTTTCCTTTTCTTTTTTTTAAATTTTTTTTATTGGAGCAAACTAAAATGAACTTTCAGTGCACTGTAGGTAACAACTTCTGTTTCTTTGTTCTAATCGATTTTGTATGCATTGCTCATCACAAATTTTTATGGATTCTTAGGCATTTAATGGCATTTTGAGCATCATGTTCTAGGGTAACTGGTCCCGCTTAATAACTGGTCCTGCCACCTGCTGGGGTGACAGACACTAAAAACCTGCACTAAAAACCAGGCACTAAATAACCTTAGGTCTAAATACAATAACTTCAAGGCAACAGTATGCTGATTTGATTTTGACAGAGGTGACTAATAAAGGTTAATGTCTGCGGCATTAATTTAATTTATAAATTAAATTTAATTAATAAATTCTGATCTATAGCCTAAAGGTATTTCCTGGTTAAATGGACCAGATGCTTCTGTTGCGAGTTATAAATTAGTACAGCAGAATTTATTTTTGTACTTCCTGGTCAAACTGAATGTAAAAGGGATACCTAACTGGAACTGTACAGGAATGCTTGTCCTTAAGTAAGGGGGGTTGGGTTGTTTCTACTATTCCTATGTCTCAGTTCTGTCTGTGGAGATCAATGTAATGGTGTCGTGACTGTAGGGGGTTTATGGGGAGGGTAGTGCAAATGGTATATTAAGGAGACAGTTTTGCACCCCATGATTTTCAAAGTTTGGACTTGTGTGCCAGAATCTTCTTTCAGATGATTTCGAAAGCTGTAACAGTTGCAGGAAGAAACTTGAAAAGCCAGCAGTGAGAGAAATAAGATAAAGAATAAATATTTTCATGAAGCCACCCCAGAAGCAGCAATCTGAATATCAACGGGAAAAACCTTACAGCACATTGGTACTGCCCTGGTGAATATAACTTGCAAGGTTAATACCATATGCAGCTTGTTTATGCATACATAATACTAAGTTTTGTCAGAATGGTTTTGAACCTCGCCATTTTCTGCATTTATAAATATGGCAGTATTTGAGACTTATTGCTGACTAGCTCAGTTGGTAAACAGGTAAATAAGCACTTGTATCCTTTATTTGTTTTGCAAGTGACAGTCTGTAGGACTGCAAGGAACACTGCTGATGGGACACATATAGGACGAGTGACAGATGTGTCAGCCCAGATGTTGATGGCTGTAAAAGAAATGAAGTGCTGAAAAAGCATTTTTCTCATGTCTGAGGTAAAAGCAAGACTGCTATGCCTCTCTTTAAGAGGAAAGCCTTCAAAAGCAGAGCAAATTGCTGTAAGACAGGAGATATTCCAAAATACCAAAGCAAATGAGAAAAAGCTGATTATGCAAAAACAATTCTTGTTTGACTGCTTGTGGCATTTGCTGTATCTCCCAGGCATTAACTGCATTTCATCAATATCCCAGTCTGGCATGTTCCTAGTCCTGTAACCTGTTGGGACAGCATTGAGACTAAGCCCTCCAGAAACTGGCTGAGCTGTATTTGGGAAAGGAAGAGGAAGCTGTTTTAAGACGAAGAACTGTAATAGCAGGTCAAAGTTGGGTTTTTTCCATTGCTGCCACTTTCTGATGAGTTTGTGATGTTCTCTCGCTGTCGCATGAGACTTAAGCCTAGCATGACATTTTGCTTGGAGGATGTAAAATTTTGCCAGGTAGTGTGAGGCACCAAGTTAAAGCTGTAGCTTGGCTTCAGAGTTATGCATAGAAGAGATACTCTCCTTCATATAATTTCCTGTGTTGTAAAGAAGAAATGCTCTTTAGACTGGCTTTTTTTTTTTCTTGTATTTATTAGTGTCCATTTGCACTAAAACCTGATTTCAGTCAGCGCTTGCTGTAGCTGTCTCTGATAACTGGGTAGATTAGAGATGTTCGGTTTACAGGCGGTGTTACTGGTGGTAGAAACTATCCATAACGAGAAATACCTCCGCTATGATCTGCAATGTCTTACTTTGGGGACTGTGTCCATATGAGTAACATTTCAACGGTCTTGTTTTTGTTTATTTTTATTGCCTAGAGTTCTACTGATTCTACTGATTTTTTTTCCCACACCAAAATGTCTATAGTCTTTAAATCTTCATCTGTAATTAGTAGCTGTAAATATAGTGTAAGAGCAACACTGTGCTGCTAGTATTTATTAAGCAATGCAGCACCATGACTGGGCTTTTATCTTGAGGTAATTTTTCCTGTTATTTTTCTCAGCCTGAAGATAAGTTAATAGAGGTCTGGGTTTCGGTTGCTTTTTCTAGAGGCTTTTCCCCACCTAAGTGCTGTGTTACTGATGTCCATTCCTGAACTGGAGATACTGGTACAAAAAGGGATTTGTAAAGTCATCCCCCTGCCTTGGCAGTTTGCCTGGCAATAGTCTGTCACACAGTAGTTATATACTAGGAGCAAGTCACATGGTGGTTATAGGTTTAAGGCAGTTGCTAAAACGTTGCTTCCAAACCACTTGTTGGCTAACATGCATGGTGGTGCTGTTAATCCTTGCACCTCATAAGGTGTTCTTACTCTATTTTAAAATAGTTGAGAAGCAGATTGTGTGTGTGCTGTTCTCTGCTTCTGTGAGGTTATTTTTTAAACTTTATCAGCTTCCTATATCCTAGCTTTCCTTATCATTCCTAGCTCCTCTGCCCTTCCAGTCTAGGTGGAGGAGAGGCTTCCTTGCTGCAGTGACTGAGCAGACTGGTCTGCAGTTTTGACATGCCCCTTTGATGCTTCTGGTGTCAGGTGCTGGCTTTAAATGTCTGTCTCTTAATTAGACTGATCCTAGAGGATGCTATTGGAGCTGGATTAAATGTCTGGTTCTGCAAGAGCTCTGTGTGTGTGTCTGGATGTCTCTTACCCCTCGTGCTCTGTCAGCAAAGCCCTTTGCTTGTTTCCCAGCCTGCTTCTGATGAAGTCAGCTGACCTTATTTAAACCACCTATTTAAATTGCTTCCATTAAGGTGGTTGATTTTGGCTTAAGTGGATTAGGGATTGTTCAGGAGAGTGATGGGAGCTCTGGCAGAAACGCTGTTAGATACAACTCGAATTTCTTCTGTTGGCAAAGTAAACATCTCTGTACATCGTAACTGGTAGTAAAGCCTGTTGAAAAGAAGCAACTGGCCCAGTACATCTGTCTGGGGATTGTCTTCTCCATGCTTCACCATGGGGCTTGGCAGTGGTGTTGGAGCCTGCTCGGACACTCAGCTTTGGTGTTTTCCAGCTGAACCTGTCCAAAAATATTTAAAGTCTCTGCACCCACTTTCAAGGCTTTTTTACCGTGCCGTGAAAATCAATGGAGAGGATTTTTCAGGATACATGACGACTTGTCCAGTGGCTGGACTGTGAACTTCTGCTCTGAAGATCTGTACTGGGCATTGTGTAGATTGTGAATGTCAATTTTTGTGTTTGGGTTTAGCCCACATTAAAATCACAGTGCTACCAGTGCCCTTTGGTTCTGAGTATGGGAAGGAATTGTGCCTTACTGCCTGTGCTCTGTGCTTCAAAAGAGCAGGGAAGGGTTGTGGTCTGTTACAGGTAAGTTCTACCTTTGCACCTTCCAACCTGAAAGAGCAGTGAGTGATCTGCAATTCTCAGAGCTTAGCACAAGATGTTTTTGCATAATGGCTATCACGGTGATCCTCGTCCAAATTCGTGCAATAAAAATACCAAGCTTTCTACACTGAAGGGAAATTCTTTGTGAAATTTTTCAAAGGTTATATAAAATTGTAATGAATCAAGATGCTGATAGTGCCTTTAAGATGGAAATTCATCTCTTTTTTAGTCTATTGCTGTAAACATAAGGAGCTCTCTGGTTATTAAATTTTATCCTGGACAGAACTATATATCACTTTTAATACCTTTAAGAATTTAAGTGATTTTTAATTGTTATTAAAGCAGGATGATAATACATTAATTTTATATATATAAAGTAAGAATTTTATAGTTTTGTTTCCAGTGTTGCCTTGCATTTCCATCTAAATAATTTTTAAATGCTTAAATATTTTTTATCATTCTAAACCTGTGATCTTTTTTAATGCATTCATGTTTTCTTGATCTAAGGAACTTTATAAAGTATTTTGTAATCATTTTTTAAAATAAAGGTTTAGTAAATAACTTAAGTGTTTCTTGATTTTACTGCTATGATTTGGTGTTGCTATGTAGTTCTCCCAAAGCCAGCCATAGGAAATAACATCATTCTTTGTTCCTGGTTTGGAGGAAAGAGCTTGCATTGTGTTTGCCTGTTCCTAGGGAAGAGGATCCAACTTGCAAAGCTGGATATTCTCACTGGAAGTTCCCAGGAAAAAAGATCTGATAAGGTCGATATTGCCTCTGACCACTGGGTCCACCCAAAGTAGTTTGCAGTAGCCTTTACATACTGTGGTCTATAAGTTTCTGTGAGAAGCATAATCCAGGTGCTGCTTCCTGTTGTCTTGATTACATGGAATGGAAAAAAATAAAGGGGCAGACTTGCTAAAGGAAGGAGCACGATCTAGCAAAAGGTGTTGAGCACAAATAATTCTGGTGTAGAAAAATGCAGGTCACTGACTTACTTGGTTGAGGGAGAGATGCTTGGTCTTTAAAAAATTGTTTGGCTGATTGTCAGTGGTAGGGGGTGAGGAAAAGGAAGCAAACCTGCATGCTTTGCTTTCTGGCAGGGGAGCACTTTTTTTGTTTCATAATCCTACAGATTACTTACTACCTGGTGGTCATCTTGTATGCAGGAAGATGACACTTCGTTGTCGGCACAGAAGTTGGAATGCCACAGTATGTTTTTCTTTATTTTGTAACATGAAAAGATGAAAAAATTTTAAAGATGAAATTATCTCTTTGATGAAGTTGCCAGAGATGAGTGTCATCTTAAGGATTCAAAAAGGAAAAAGGTCTCAAATGCTTTTAATTACTTAGATGCACGAGAACAAGGCAAAATATTGTATTAGAAAGGTATGTCAGTGGTGGATTTTACACCATGAGAAAATAACTCAGAAATACTAGATTTAATAATTAGAAGCATGACCATACAGTTTAACTCGTGTTATTGCTAGAATCATGACAACCCCTTTCTCAAGAGTGTAATCCAAGTTGGTTCACTGTAAATTACCAGCATTTAGTGCAGCAGGGCAGAATATGGGCTGGTAGCCTGCAGCTTTCCTTTGTGAGTGCACAGGCACCACCTGGTCACTCTGTCTGTCCATCCCTCGTTCACGGCACAGATGTGTTTCCTTGCTTTGAGATGGCTTTTGTCCTCACAGCGAGGAGCAGGACCAGCCACCTGCTCTCTCACACAGATGCTGTCGTGCAGGAGCCAAGCAAGGGGCACTGCTTGACTGGGCTTTGGGTGTGACTGCTCCTTGGATTCGGAATGGCTGTTCTTAGCCCGCGGAGAAAGCACAGGGAAGGCCAGAAATGTACTTTGCATTGTTCCTGCCGTCTGCACTGGAACCTGCCGAGAAGCTGCAGGAGGGAAGTTTGCCCACAAGAGGGCAAAGATGATCCTGTGATTGAAATTATTTGGTCTAAAGGACTCTGTCCTCTTCCCACCTGTATTTCCAGTGGGATTGAAGCCCCCATGCCCCTCTGTTGTCAGTGTGGCTGTAAATTGAACTGTGCATTTTAGGGATACTCTTTCCAATAATTTTCTTATTTCTCAATATGTAGCTTGAAGGATTTTTGGCAATATAATCTCATCAGTATTGTCTCAATATTGTCTCAAGGAGGTACTTTGCCTGAACAGTTTGAAAGCGTTTTACTCGCATTTCTTGTGTTTTGTAACCTGCCAATAGATGTTTTTAAAAATTCAAGTGGAGCTTCAGCTGCATGACAACACCTGCACTTACAACACTGCACTGCAGCTTTGGAGAACTTTGTGGTCTGTACAATGCTGTGGTTTTCAGTGAAAGGTCTGTGGATCACGGGTGGGAGACAAATGGAGTGGGGCGTACCCGAGTATTATCTGGACTCTTGAGAAGTTTAATGAGGGAAGCTTATTATCCAAAAATGCAAATTATGCATACTGGAAAAAAAATCGGGGCCCACAAACAGAAATGTTGGCAACCATAGCTGTAAAGCATGCCAGACGGGACTTCTTGCAATTCCAGTCCTCTCCAGGCATCCCAGTGAAACTTGCTTTGAGCAGCCCACGTGCCGTGATCTCTTACTCAGTTTGTTCCTTATGACCTCTCATCTCTTGGCTGAATTATTGATGGGAAAACAAACCAGACCTGGCTGTTTTGAAGTTGGCAAGTCCTGAGGTGAGAGTCAGGCTTCATGAGGAGGTGACGGCACAAGAACATTCTTCTGCAGCATGACTCGTGCAGCCAGATGGGGACAGCAAACACCCAGTCAGGTATGCACTGCTAGATGTGCTGCATGGAGGCAGGCACTATCCTGCAGTGCTAAGCTTGGGGTGTATGTCAGAGCTCTCTTTTTAGTCCTCACTTGGACTTACAGGAAGCATAATACGGTAAGACAAAAAGCATGACAAGTTTTCTCTTACCATATGCTCTACCCTTGCTTAGAGAATGGTGCAATGTTGCTCAAAATAATGCAAGTCTGTCTGCACTATAGTCTTCCTTTTAACTAATTCCTTTGTGCCAGCTGTTCTTCTCCCAGAAATATCAGTGCAGACATGATTCTGAAATCCCTGCTCATGCTGAGCTGTAGGTGAGGAAGGGAGTTAATTGTTCTATGGTCTTTGCACTCCACTAACCAAAGGTGAGGAGCTGCTCTCCTGGTGTGAGCAGCAAGGCATCCTCACAGCAAGGAGGACAGACTCACCACTGCTATTTTCATTAACACCCATTTTCAGTCTCCTTTCTCTGCCTGCTCAGGTTCAAATGCTTCAGAGCACTGGATTTTGATACATTGCTAAAGCCCTGCTTCCCATTCCTGTACCTCAGACCTAAACTAAACATCCCTATCAGTGCAACTCATAGCAACAAGAGCTTTGGCTAAATTTCTGCCTGCTAGTGTCTCAAAACAGCTGTCTGCAGAGGCCATTCTGAGGGAGTACAATACAGCCCTAGAAACAACTGGCTCATTAATGTAAGCCTGTTTTCTGCCTCATCATCCTTTTGCTCAGAAAGGCTTGTTTTATGAATGAACCAATGTTGTCCTTGACTTGATACAGTTTTTTTTTTTTTAATTGTAAAAGCTTGTTTCTGGCAATTGTGCCTCTCATTTGAGGGTAACAAGGGCATAATTATTCAGCTCTCATGCATCACAAACTGCTGAGCATGAGGTATTAATAGAGTGCTTTGCTGCCACCATAGCTTAATAGCTACAGCTGCCGCATTGTGCTCTTGTTTGGCAGGGGTTCGTGGAAAGGGGGGATGCAGATCATTAAGCTTTATGTTAAGAGTGATTTACAGATGTAGCAATAACAGTAGACTATGCTAGATGGACAAAGCACTTCTGATTTAAAAGGAGCTGTTCCACCAGCAGAGCTGTAATTCATACTAGTGGTGGTACAAAGCCCCCAGCACCAGTCCACCTCATATAACCCCCAGTAATGATAATAAAGGAAAGTTGTGTTAGTGTAATTGTGTGTGGTGGCAGGGGGAGGAGGGGAATCATACCCTACCATCACAACTGGCTTGCAGATGTAATAGAAGGAAGCTGCAAATGGGTGCTTTTGGCTAGCTGCAGGCTTTGAGGTGATACCAAACTCCCAGCCTGGTCCCTTCCCATCCCCCCAGGTACAGCATCAGCTCTGTTAAGTGCTGAGATACAAGTGCTAGAAATTAAAGGTAGGTGTTGCCCCAGCTCCACATGGGAAGGTAAAAGCAATGTCTCCTCAGCTCTACCCTGAGATGTTCCAGCTGAGAGGCCAAGCTGCCCTGGTAGCTGATGGAGGAAGAGGCACATCTAGAGGGTGAATCAGAGGGGAGAGTAACTCCTGCACTCTGACTCGCTGCTGTGATTCACTTTTGCCCTTCTCTTTCTTCACTGGGTGTGCAGCAGACCGTGGCTGGGTATTAAGGCTAGTCCCATGCAAATAGTCTCCAAGATACACTGTTCTTTTTCCTGGGAGAATGATATTTACTCTCTTTGAGCTGTAAAAGTAGTGCAGAATGAGTGCTGTCTCTAATTTCCTAGTCTGACCTCGTATGCTGAAGGGTTATATGCCTCAAGTCTACACCTGTGGAGTTTTCTTCCCCACATTCCAGTTCCTTCTTGTTACAATTCCTCCTGTGCTAAGAGGACTGCCTGTCTGTGTTGCTCTTTCTACACAAGTGCAAACATGTAAGAAAAGAACAAGTGGTTCAGACATACTTAATTTAGCAATGACTCTCCATGAGTGGCCTGGGGATAGTCCCTCCTGTGGGGAGGAATACCCTGCGTGGCTACCACGTCATTCACGCACATGCCAGCTCTGCCTCAAGAGCTGGTGTGTTCTCCTTGTCTTTCTGGGAGCCCCTTCAGCACCCACAGAAACACACAGGTGCTTCCTTCACCCTCACACAGGACTGGTTTTCTACACATACCCACACAGGCAAACACAGAGCACTCAGCCTGCTCCTTTTCTTCTGTGCTATTCCCTCTTCTTCCCAGGTTCTTGGCTTGCTGCACAGTTGCCTGCCCGCCTTTGCATGGCCCCACCTGTCTGGAGTCCCCCAGGAGAATGGCTCTGAAGTGACAATTGTGACAGTGCCGTGAGTGTGCACCAGGCAGGGCTGAAATCATTGCAGGGCCAGGCAGAGTAACCTGGGGGCTTTGCAGCACCAGGACACCCGGGCATTCCTGTGTTACATCACACTGCAGGGGGAACTTGTCATGGTGAGGAGGGCAGGACTGCTGCTCTTTTGCTAAGGTTTTAGAGATTGCAGTTTATTCCTTTCAAAGGGTTGCTTTGTGTCTTGCTGTTATTCTAGGTCTGCAAACATCTAAAGAGCAATAAATGAAATTTACACTGCCTTGGGCACTCTGAATTCAACTCAGTCCAAGCCAGGATTATCAAAAATTAATTTTAATTGAAGAAAATTTATCTATGACCTAATCTTTTTTTCTGCTTCAAAAGTTCAGGCTTTTATGGCTGGTTAGTGCTCTGAAGGATGTACTTCACTCAAACACATCTCACCTGAGAGCCAGCACTTACCCAGTGACAAAACTGCTTTTGAAAATACTTATGTGCCTTTCTGTCATGCTGTAGTTCAGCAATATAGAAAAGCCAGGTGCTGCTGGAGGTGGTGTTATGTTCAGAAAGTGATACAAAAATATTAATCCAAGGAACAGCACTGTTCTGAGCTGTTCCCTCAGGAACGGTCAGGTAGTGTTGCTACTCTGCAGTGACCCCTTGATTTTAGCTCCTTCATCTGCACTTTCTTTTTTAGCTCTGCCCTCATTCCTCACCATCACCACACAAAAAGGCAAGGTCCCTCGCAGCCTCCTTTTCATGAGCCCTCCCTATCATACTACTGTCTCCTGCAGCACAGTCAAGCAGCCACGGTCAAATCGAGCCTTTGACTATTCAACACTGGAATCTTAACCAAGGGTTTTGGTATCTAAATTCTGCCTCCGTGTAAACTGAAAGCTCGTCTTGGCAGCCACCTCATCCCTGAGGCAGGAAACTCCTGTGATGCTGCAACTCTTTTAATTATTGTTTTCTTCTTTTTTTTTTTTTTAATTTTATTTTTCCTAACTTTCAGTCTTCCTTCCTGTGGAGTGCTGCTTCTGGGCATGGCCAGACAGCTTCACTTCCACTGTTAGAGCAGCTCAGGCAGAGATTTGGTAAAGGGCAAAAACCAGACAGATTTTTTTTTTTTTTGCCAACTGCCCCAAGGCAGAGGGACTGGTTCAGGCAGGTGATGAGAGCTTGTTCAATCCTTAATAAATTAGCAAGTCATTTACACAGTAGAACAGTGCAGATATGAGATAACAAGAGGATAAATCATCAGTTTTTAGAAAGATGGCCCTTTTTTTTTTTACTTTCATGCAAGCTCCTGGATGGTGGGAACCCGCTGTATGTTGATCAGGCCCTAGTAACAAACACTGGTGCGTACTTGCCATACTGGCCGTGAGAAACCAGAGTGCTGACCCAGGGGACCAGCTGAGGCTGATGGACTGGGCTCAGGGACAGGCAGAACAGAAATAAACTCTGGAGTAGCCAGCTGTGGGTAATCAGTGACCTCTGGAAAGGACATAATGCTTTTCCTGTTTTCCAGCTGCCTCTGTGCTGGAAAAAAGTAATCGTCCTTCTCCAGGAGACGAAGATAACAAGCACTAGTGACACTTTCTGACCTGCTCCCATGTAGCAGGGTTAAACAAGCCCTGAGACCAGGGACTGGAACCAAGAGCCACCTGTTCCCAACAGGATGGCCTCCCAAGTGTGCAGCCCTGCGTGTCTGCAGAGGAGTGAAAGGTAAGCCAAGCATGGCACTAGCACTTGCTCTGGTATGAAACTTGAAACAGCCCAAACAGGTGGATTGCTTAAGAATACCCTAGAGCTTTGTGGTGAGGGCTCTCTCCTGCCACCTGGGTGTAAATCTTTGCAGGCAGAAAGAACAGGACATGGGCCTCCCTTTCTCTGGTACCCACTTCTGTCACACAGCCAGCAGCACCTCCTGGATGCCCAGCAGGGCCCAGTGATACATAAATCCAGCTTTCCTTGGCTTTCTGATGGCTCCCAGTCTAAAAGCAAGTCTGTACTTTGCCCAAGCTGCAAGGATGGCCAAGGCCCCTGGCCAGCACACAGGCTCAGCAGCAGCATTTGGCTCCATGCTCTCTCTAAGCACAGTGGAGTCCACAGCAATTTCAAGTTAAACAAGGCAGAGCATATGGCAACTTGATGCCACATTCCACAGCCTGTGATCAGGTCTCGTGCATCCTCCCACAGCTTTAGCAGAACAGGAAAATCCCAGACACAGGTTATAAAGTGCAGGCAAGCAGTAAAGAGACTTCTCTGTCACTCCAGGCAGATCTGCCCTTTAATAACCAGCACAGCCAGAAACTGCTGATATCTGCCACCACTTCTGTCAGTGCACAAACCACTCACATTAGTTCCTCCTTTCATAAGCTTTCTACTGATGTTTGCACCTGATCTTCCTTCTCTCCTGCTCCTTTTTGTCCTAGTAAGTTCCTAGCCCTCTTCCACAGAGCGTCACTCGGCACCCCCCCCACCACACACACACTTCATTACAAGTTATCATTATCGGGGTGTCCTGCTACCCCCTTTAAACCCCACACAGTGAACTGTTTCCAAACAGTGCAACCAATCCTCAGCAACAGAAGTGTGCAAGTTATGCAGGTCACATAACCTGCAGTGTCTTCATCCAGCACTGTGGTCCTCAAGCTTTTCAAAGCCACCCTTCCTCTTTTTAAACCCTTCTGCTTTTTTAAAACGTTTCATTTCCCCTTCTCATTTTCCCAGTTTCTACCTGACAAAAGCACTATTCATTCTCTAGCTTATCTCAAGGCCCTAGAGCTCAAACATGAAGTTTCAGTTTTTTCACAGTGTGAAACAGTTTGTACTACAAATTTTCTTCTCCCAACATTTACATTTTAATTTTTCAGTAAAAACTGAATGCCAAACTCTATCTGTGTTAACTCAAAGGATAAACTACACTCATCTTGGAGCTGAAGAGGATGGACAACTTTTGGATGGGATAGTGGGAGACCAGCATATCTAAACACAACAGCAGGGAACAGGTTTTTCTGTGGCTCCTGCCTATCGTCCTCCAGTTACAGGCTGTATTCTGATACTCCCCAGAGAGAAAGCCACTGCTGTAGTAGAGGAAGGAAAAAAATGACCAGGACAACAATCTGATTCTCCACATCACCCAAATAGCTAACAGAGTTTATTTCTAAAACAGCTGGAATCCCATATTTGACAAAGTTGCAGACAGATGGAGCTTTCAGAACCAGGTTGACACTGAAGGCAACTTAAAACACTTTTGCTGGCAGAAGTACAGCAGAGAGGTGTTGAATTCCCTGCCAGACGGAGCTGTCATTCAAAGACCCCCGGTGGAGCTGGTGATAACAGAAAATCTGTGCTTTTCTTGGTAGACATGCTTCACAAGGAGGATTTGGGGAAAGCAAGGAAACTTTGGCAGCAGAGATGTCAGTCTTCCAGCCTGAGAGCGTCCTGATTAGGAGCATCTGGTGGGTCTATGGACCCAGCACTGTCACAACAGCCAAAGCTGCAGGAATATTTTAACCCTGTCAACAGGCACAAAAACCAAAAGGGAACTGGTAACTTACACCTCTTGATCCAGTATAAACAAATGCACTTAGAGAAAAACATATTCTTTGGATGACCACAGAACATAGTTCAGAAATTCTTTGGTTGTTCGACTGCGTGAAATTCCCCTTGACTTTTTTTTTCTCCATATGGTGACAAGTGACAGAGTGATGTGAGAGGCTGAAAAAAAGAGCTAGTATAGTGCCAGGAGAGGGGGCATGGTTCCAGGAGAAAGTAGAAACAGCTTTTTCTGCAGAGCAAGCTCAGGCTCCAGCCCCAATCCTTAGCAGGTGCTTCTCCCCACTGCCACCACAGCGCTGAGGTCTCAGCTGCATTCACACTGTCTGCAGCAGAACACTGGCTTCCCACAGGATTGCCAAGGGGGGTTAAAGCTTGTGGGAGGGTTCCTACTGTCAATCTGAGGTGATACCTCAGGAGGTGAAGGAGAAATAACACAGTCTCTTTCCTCCAGGGGAACAGGAGAGGTTGTATCCTTAAACATCTATCATATCAGTACAAAATAAAGTCAGAGTGCTGGTTTCCAAAAACTGTAGTTAAGTCAGTCTTGGCAGGAGGACTGGTGATCAAGCATCTCTGTTGCAAAAAATTAGACATAACATATGTGTGTATGTATATGTGTGTACCTTCTTCTGCAGGTATTTTCACTCCAAGTGCCCAGAATGAAGTCCCTTGTCACTTATAGCCATTTGACTGGTCCTGTGCAGGCAGGGCAAGGAAGGCTGAACTACCACTGACACTGCTGACAATGGATTCCCAGCTGAGAAGAATGTTTGTTCTCTTAAGCTGGAGAGCCTTTGAGCCATGCTCAACTCAGGTTGTTAAAAAGAAAAAAATGGCTCATTTCTGGCTAAACACAAAACATATCATCTGAAGGTAGGGGGCAGAAGTTGAACATTGTAAAAAAATACGAAAAAGCCGAAATTAGTAACAATATACCTGCCTGTTATATAGTTTTATTTGAATAATCCTCTGTATTAATGCTAAAGCACTTTATCTTGGAGTGAATGTATGTATCTTCATCCACTAAAACCAGACTTTTGTCCCTTCAAATTGTTTCCTGCTCTGTGTTGCTCTAAATAGGGCACTTTTGAAAAGGAATAGGAAAAAGAATTTTTCTTTTCTAAAGAAAAATTTTCTTTCACAGCAAGAAACTGTGCACCATGAGGAGGGGGATTCGTACCTCTCTTCGTGTTATCTGCTCAGTTATTTTCATTTACTTACTCAAAATTTTTGACACTTTAGCAGCTGGCCAATTTTATGTTGTCAAAGAGTTAAATTCTAAGTAAAGATACATATATTAGGGTGGGGGAAAAAAATAAGGTGGCAACAATTAGCAATATATGTTGGCCTGCCATGAGGCACAAAAAGAATTTTCTGAGAGAACCATTAAATTACTTAGCAGTATTGATGCAGAATTTCAAACAAACAGAAAAATATATAGCAGGCCAGAAAATGCTTTTTTCTCCAGACTGTCTGTGGTAAACTGTATAAACCCAACTTCTGCTGCACCATCATGCAGTTGTCTTGACAGAATAAACCAAGTTCTACTTCACTGCTAGACATGACAGGAGAAGCACCAAGGAGGAAGAGAGGCCCACGCTTCCTTTTTTCATGCAAAGAATTCCCAGCTCACCAGAGACGGACTGCAAAAGGAAAGACAAGGGTGCCAAGAAGGCATTGTCTCAGCGCTCAAGTTACATAGAACTTCATGATGATACCAGGTCAGACAAAACTGAACTGTTCTGTCTGTCCAGGCTCTGGGCAGAGTCTCCAAGAGCACAGATACCAGCTGAGGCAGAGGAAGTGGCAAATCCACATGTAAGAGAGAGAAAGAAGCACATTGCTCCATTCACAATGGGCTTTCCATAAACATTGTTAGATTATAAAGAGAATAATTTATAGCAAATACACAGAAATTTTCTACAGAAGCAGTCTTACTGTAAAAAGGAGAAAATAAAAGACCCTACAAAACATTAAACATATATTCTTGGGTACATGTTTTCCTGTATTTGGCAAGGGAAGTTTTTAAGAATAATCTTTGATTGCTAAAAATTCATGGAGAAAATACCCAATTTCATTGTGTACTGTTGGGGCTAGGAGGGAGTGTTTGCAGCGATGTATTCAAGTTGCAGTTCATAATTTTTGATGCTGGCTGAGCTGATGTTAGAAACAGTCCACAGTTCTGATAGAAAGAGGTAACAAAGACTTGGGTCACCTTATCCAGGCACAAATTAGTTTGTAACTGTTCCTTTGTTAAACATATAATCCTTGGAAGTTCAGAATCAGGTAGGAATTTGCAGGATTTCCCTTGTGTAAACAGATGGAGGAAATTGGAAGCAATTTTTCCATCCCTCTGAAAGGAGAACCAAATGACTGTCCAAATGAGTTTTAAATGCACTTATTGCAAATAGCTGGAAATGGCCACAGCCCAGCTTGTGAGACAGAAGTTCTTTCTCCAAAACAAGCAGGTTCTCCGTTATAAACTTCTTTGGCTGGGGGGGAGTGGGGGGAGCAAAAACACTTTGGTTCACAATGTTGTTTTGCATAGGCATTCAAGTAGATCTTCCAAAACTACCAGCTTGTCCAGGCAAGTAACAAAATACCCATGGCTCTCTCCTCAGTAGTGGACGCTCCTCTTTGGTATCCTGTTTTGTAAGGCAGACGTCTTGCACAGGTGATGGAGTCACACAGATGCATCTTTGAAAAGGAAGACAGTGTCACTTGTGTTGCCACAAACAAATTCATCCAATGTATTAAGCAATTCACTGTAAACCTTCTTTTGGTAAGGGGTGGGGAAGGGAGAAAAGAAAGCGTTGCTATGTTCACTATTTGCTAGGAGCAAGTCATTTTGCTCTTGTAGCTATTTGCTAAGAGCTGTCAGTAGCTGTGATAACGTCTGTGTTCACAGAAAATTTGGAATGATTGCTTTTTTGAGTAACTTTGAGTCACAACAACCAAGGCATTCATAAATCTTTCCAGGTAGACACAGCCCTGTGCCAGAAAATATACATACTCATTTTGGGAAGCATTCTGGCAGTTACTAAGCATGATACTTACTTGTTGACTGTGTGATGCACGAAACCTTGTAGGATGACCACATGCTTATAACACAAAGTATTGTAGCCAGGAACCCGAAAGTCTGGATGAGAAAATAAACAAACCACAAATTCTTACAGAGCATTAGATGACACATATTCCATGCATGTATGGACACTTTTGTATATTCAGCTACACATTTTATGGGATTAATAGACCCAAAAAAAGGTGGGTTTTTTTACTCCATTCTGCCAAAAGACTAAAACCCCCAAACTTTCCATAGTATAATAGCAGCTTATGTCTCGTCAAAACAATGACTGAAAGATAGACTGAGATTCATACACAAGGAGGGAGAAGAAGCTGGACAGCAGCATGGAGTCTCGACATCTAAACTTCTCACTAGGATTCTGCAACAAAGAAAAGACTGTTTCTAGCAGCTCTGATTACTGCTCTTTTACTGCCCCATTCAAACAAGCCTTTCCCTGCTGTCTGCCAAATAAACAAGTCAGGTAGGTCTTCTAGTCTGTTTGCATCATCAGGACTAAGTTTCTGAAAGTAATTTTTTATTCTGGAGGAGTTGTATTTCAGGTCCTGCTGCTGTGAAAATACTGTCACCCACACTTGGAAGTCATGCCTCTCTCTGTAAGGCCCTCCAGTCAACAGAGGCAGAGATCACCTGCCAGTAACTCAGGTCAGGGCCCCAGTAGGTTTTAGCTCAGGAGAAATTATCTTGAACAGGGCTCTGTTCAGAAGCAAGAGGCATCAAAAGACAAACACGGGAGTGAAATCATTTGGGTGACTTCCAGCTGCTACAACAGTCTTTTGTCAAAACTTAATTGTCTTAATTCTTCAGCTAAACACATTAGTTCCTGTGATTTAAAGCAGAAGCCTTTGGTTTCAACACCCTGGCAGGACAAATACCAACTTTAGTGGTGAGTCTGGCATCTGACAACAAAATATTTTTGTTGGCACTGTGTTACAGAACATTCACTGAAATGAGCTAGAAGGTAGTTCACCTAACCAAAACACAAGTAAGGCAAGTCTGTAAGAAAACAGAGGTACAAGTGATAGATTTCCAATGCCCTACTTAGTATATATTGCAATTTTAAAAGTGTCAAGCCTAATAAACACAATCTTACCGCTCCAGCCACAAGTCCAGTTATATTGTAACTCTTGGCTGCTGCTACAATCGATCCAATGAGAAGTAGAATTGTACCAACTAAGTAATGGAGAAACTCCTGAAAAGACAAGCACAGCATGCATCAGAAGGGAAACTTACCTGGAAAGCATTTTGATATGTCTCAGAAAATAAGTTGGCAGAGATGACTCAAACCCTCAAACCCAGAGGAAAAAACACAGTCAAAGGGGAAAAAAAAAAAAAAAAGGCAAAGCAAAGCAAAACAAAACAAAAAACCAAACCCCAAAACCCAACAACTCACCTTGTGAGTGGATTTTATATCAAATGTCAGTTACTATTCAAAAAATAACAGTTTGGGTCTACTAATGTTACTGGAATAAGATTTACTTACTGGGTGTGGATGCAATCCTTTCAATTCAGCATGGTACATTACTTTGTTGCATCAAGTGGGCACCTTACTTAAAGACATGGCTCTGGAGGAAGGAAGAAGCCTGAAGGACATGTTTCTCTAGCATGTACGAAATGGCATAAGTGGAAAACCAAATGCTCCTTCTTCTGATAATCTTAGAAAGTAAGCACTGGATCTACTGCTGCATTTACTAACAACTTACATCAACCAAGCCTGGAAACAGGAGGGAAGCCATGAAAAGCACAGCTGCAGCAAAACATGATGCATTGGCGTTTTCTGAGAGAGGACCAAGGCACCACTTTTAAACTCTTCTCTGGTGTCATAACTATCAGTCCAGGAGTCAATTTTACCTTGTTACAAGCAGGAAGTATCTGTAGATTTAGGTTTTGAACCCTCACAAAGCTTATGACAACCAATATAGGTGTTCACAGACTGAACATGGGTTGTTTCTTGTGCATGGTGGAGTGGGCAGGTCGATATCTGCTTCCTTTATCTGCATTGCACTATGAGCATGAGCCAAGCAAATAAAGGGGAGAGGAGAGATTCTGTCTCAAACCAGAAGATAGAATATAGTCTCAAAATGAAATTGTCCAAGGAAAGCCCAGAAGGTGAACAATCTACCATGCCAGTTTCACTCTGCTCAGGTGTTAAAAAGAGCTGAGAAGGATTTTTCCTGTGAAGTAGGCTCTGACACCACAAGTTACTTTTCTAATTTGTAAACTTGCTTTAGGTAATCAAAATCTCAACCCTTGCATTTCCCAGAATAAATTATATGCATAAGGAGGCTTCTCTGACTAGCCCAAGACACAGCAGGCAAATGGGACATGCCACTGCCTCCTTAGAGACATCAAATAAAGCAGTGTACACAGGCTACTACTTTAGAGGAATCCAAGGGATGGGCAAAGCTGCAACAGAATCATCAAAGGCTACATTAAGTGGAGAACCAACCCCCGGCAGGGCCGGAAGAGTGCCCCTCTGGACAAATACTTCCAAGCTTTAAAAGGTGTCAGCAATGAACAACATCTTGAACCACTTCAGCTTTACTGGCTGCAAATCACGCCCCTGATTGCAATGTAAAGATCCTGCCAGGAAACTCATCCAAATGCTAGCTGTAGTTTCCCAGACTCTCTTACATGTCTTCCTCTTCTGTTCTAAAGATACTTAAATGTGACTGAAAATGAGGTTGTTTGTTTTTTAACAGAGCAGCAATGTTCAAGCACCACATCCCATAAAGCTTTCTGAAGCTGAGCAGCTACAAACTTCAGTGCCTTAAACTCACTAGTGGCTCTGGAACATTGAGGAATGATTAAACACACACAAAAAAACCAAACCCAAAAGCAGCCTATGCAGAGGCGAAAATAGCATAGTCCTGTTACAGTAATGCACACATTAAATGCTGCTTTGCAAAACTGTCATTTATCAGCTTACTTCACTCCTTTATTTCAATCCCTGCATCTGTATTATCTCTAGATAAATAAGTACCTTCAGAAACAGACAGTGGTGGCACACATTTGAAAAAAAGTTTAACCCTATTCTTCAGCTAAAAAGAAAAAAGAAGATTATATTTTTCTCCCTGGTTATAAGTGGATGGATGGACAAGCTGCTATCTTAGATCTGTAAATTACTTACATAGCTTCCATTAACCACCACCCAACCACCTCTTGGATTTCAAAATTCCTCTCTATCTCTCCAGTTGGCTTTCCCCATTCCTTTGGTCCTTCTTCAGTGGAACTAACATATGTAAAGGAGGCATGTTCCAAGAGGTTGTTAAAATCCATCATCCCACACTAGGACGCAGAACTCTTCTGTTGGCTGACCCGAGCCAGAGCTACTGAGGAAGTTCAGGTCTCACATTTTTGGTGCTGCCTGTCGGTTCTCTGCTAGGATATGAGAGATAGATGTGTATGGGAAATGCGGGAATGAGGCAGGAACATCCTGCAGGGTATTCCAGGAATGGCCAGGCTACGGCAATCAGGCAGAGGTTCCTATTTTTCGCTATTGTTCAAGTTACCTAAAACCATGGCAAAAAGAGACACATCTGATTTAAATAGCACTCGCATACTTTACTTTGGGACAGGATGTAGTACATGAATTCTAACACAATGATTTGGTACTTTAGCAATCCCTGAACTGCTATAAATGACCTGAGCTAGGACCCATCTGCTGAAGGCTTGAAGACCAGTAGCTTCTTTTCGATTGTCTCTTACTAAAATTATTGCCTTCCATGGAGTAAATCCAGATTTATATCTGCGTAAAGGAAGGTAGACTCAAACCCAAATCAGCTGAAAAAATTACAATTACAGAATCTGCTGAACTGAATACAAGCAACAAAAGGATTTGCATACAAGGCAAAAAAGAATTGAGTGAAAGACAGCCTATCTTTGTGAGACAGCACAAGAAAATGGGCTGAGAAAGTGAGACATCAACCCCCAAGAGAGGAGAGGAGCCCAGGCTTACCGCGAGTGGCCAGCTAACGCATGTCAGCTTCCTGTAGACTCTGAAAATGTGCATGATGTAAAAGAACAAAATCATAACCAGGTCACACATGGTGACAATCTGAAAGAAGCTGTATGCACTGTAATCTGTCCACGAAGAATTATTTACGCTGATGAATCCAATCAGCAGGGAGATCTGGAAGACAAAAGATGCATTAAAGGTTTTCACTACAGTGCTCAGAGGGTCCTGGAGATGATTTTAAGCACAACAAAATGGCACTCAGAAACAGAAGACAAATATCTAATGTAAATGAGATGGTCCCAACAAAATGGAGGACAAAGTAACAAGCATGATAATAAGGTTTTATAAGTTGCTGATAAATGAGCTTAAGTAACCATTAGGACTGGGGAAAGGGGCAATGGCCAGAAGGAAAGCAGCCATTTCAGCCTGAAGAACTCAACTTGAAGATGGGTCTATGTACAACAGAAGAGGTCTCAAATAGAGAAAAGGAACTGAAGCATCTAAACCCCACAGACTTTCAGAAGGAGTTCACTGAAAGCTGTGAAAACAGAGGGGTCCATGAACACATGCACCTTCACTTTCATTTAGTGATATTTCTCACATGCAAAATCAGAGGATCTGAGCTAACAGTTCTACTCCTCCTTTTCTGCCACCTACAGAACAGAAGTACTAGTGGACTGTAAGGCAGTATCATAGCAAATAATATAAACATTTGGAGGAATTGATTAATTAACCCACCCCCAATTATAAGTTAACATTGCCACATAAAACTATGAAGCATTATTGTACAACTTCTTTCAGCTATAGGCTTTCTTAGAACAAAAGCTATTTCATTTTTTCAATCTAAAGCTACTTGTTTATTTTACTAATCTGGCTGCTTCCACCAGCCTGGCTAACCTGGGTGATCAAAATAAATCTACTGAGAATATACTAAAGTATTTTTTTATTATAGACTCTGTCAGTGCATGCTTTCAGCCACTGTAATTTTTAGTTCATCCAAAGTCAGCCAGAAGCTGTAATGATTCACATTTTAAGTGTTTCTCCTAGACATTAAAAAACTATCTGAGGAAGCCAGCACTTCAAGACTTATGGACCCCTCCCTGCACACTCATCCTCCAAACTCCTAACCAACTGCATTCATCATCAGAATAATTTCCTTAAGATTAAAAGAGAAAAAAAAACCCCAACACCCAAACAACATAGCTTAGATTCTCCATAAGTGTTAGCCAAGTTTCACCTGCTCAGATCTAATGGACAGGCTAAATATATGCATGCACAAGGGCAATCAAAAGCTCTGTACATAAGAACTTCACAAGGACCTGTCCCCTTCACCAAACTCCATCCCAACAGCCACATCAATGTCTTGACAGTGAACCACCTCAAGATGGTGGCTTCAAAGAAAAAAGTCAGTGCTCTGGATTCTTTCCCACACAAGTGGCTAAGCTGTTGTCAGACCTGGTCCAGCTCCATTACTTTTACTGTGGCAGTGAAAGGAGTTGATATTAGCACTGTAAGTGATGCTCAGTCCAAGCCAGCGATGGGCTTCTGCACTACAGTAAGCCTACATCTCCTCTCACCTTTGAATAGACATGGGGCAGGAAAGACAGGACTCACAGATTGCAGGGCTAGATCACACTCCCTGCTTCTCAAGAATGGAAGTCACATGTGCCTTTGAAAATGCATGATACTCCTCAGTCCCTGTCTCCCCAAATACGTTCCTGCCCTCTGGTTTGGGAGTGTAACATCAGAGCGTCATCCTGCACGTTCAGTGCTTCTGTCTCTACCACGCCTGACCTCTGGGTCTCACTGCCTCGCCTCTGGGGAATCCAAAGTGCATGGAGTCTCACATCTTGTGCGAGGCACAGCTTTCTGAGATGCTACATTTGTTAGAAGACAGCAAAGCAATGCTTTATACAATTCAGCATTTAAAGAACTCTGGCCCAGTTCTTCCATTCTGAGATAATTTGGATGCAGTTTCATCCAATCTATGTCTACATCCAGCAGGTCTACGTTAAGCAGTGGTTTCGTGAGAGGTCACGGTGTCTGTCATCTTCTCCTTCCCCCTAACTTCACTTCCTGTCACGTATTGGCTCCTCCATGGACCTGTGCTGAGCCACCTCAGTGGACTAAGCCAGCAGAAAAGTGAGCTACTGAAAAACAGCTTTACTCTGGCTCAGCCATCACGCAAGGCAGGATCAGGTGAGCAAGGGAGTGTGAAGGAGAACTTAGGACTCTGACAGAAAGGATAGCAAGGACTGAGCCGGAAGGATGGCAGCAGCCAGTGCCACACTGGCTGCTCAGGCTGCCACAGACCTTCCAGCTCAGCTCCCTGAATCTTAATGTCAGTTAAGCAGAGTCATCTGACTTAGCCACTGAATAACCTGAACAATTAGAAGGAGATAATTTACCCTATAATCTAGGAGAACACTTTAAGTGATGCAAGACACAGCTATTATTTCCATAATTTAAAACTAAATTTAATGAAATTTTATTCTATAGGAAGACCCAACAACAAGTCACAGCAAGCACTGAGTCTTGCTCTTGGATAAAGGTGGGATGAGGACATCATTCTCTAACCACCAAAGGCCAGAAGAAGTTTCCCTTATTCAGGTGTCTTCACAATAATCAGTTCCCAGTTTCAATTACATTGTAAAAATCAAGAAGGAAGCGTTAATTCACAGAAATATTAAATCTGCCCACCGGCTCATTTCATGGGTGAACAAGTAACTTTAGCAGGTTTTTTTACAGTGTACAAAGGATAAGGAGGACTGGACTCTTGAAGTACAACCACCATTCAAATAATAAAAAACACTGGAAAAAACCCCTTAGTTTAAGCTAGACCCAGTTCTTTCAATTTCATGGAAGCATAGCAGTATTTTTCTTTTCAGTTAAAAGGTATAAAAAATTGAGAAGCATAAAGAAGAATGTGCACCATCCAAGGACAGAAAAAACATCAGAGGTGTTACAATCCTCAGAAATAAGAAGATACATGGCACCAATGAAGAATCTGCTCAACTCCTGCTCAACAGGGTAGAACTGCGGATTTGAAATGCTTTCCATTTCAACAGTTCTTCATGATTAAAACAACTCCAAATCCAATTAGTAAAGCTTCTCCCTTCTTTGATTTTAGATGTGCCTCAGCACACAGATAGGAAGAAACCACTGCATGGCAAGAGGTATTTTTTTCAAAGATTTACTTTCTTAGCATAAATTTTGCAACATGAGATTTACCTGCCATTTCTGAAGAGGGTCCTCGGTTCATAGGCATGTGGTTCTGTTTCACAGGACAGGTGCAAAGGGGAGCCTATCAACAACTGTACCACATCTGCCACACTACATTGCCTGCAGGTACAGTCAGAGTTTAACACTCTCCCGTTGAACAAAGAATGCTAACAAATGCAGGTAATAGAGCCACCCAATATAATTTGTTCTTTAAAAGTGACAAATACTGAAGTTCCTTCACCAGATACTGGTTTATCATGATATATCAGGTGATGACTGTACCTTTTTTCCCCCCTGGGATTCCAGTTTCCAGAGAATTGAGTGATAAAGTGATAAATATGTAACTGTCTGGGATACAGTCGAACATCTATCTCAGAAGTCAGTTTGTGGCACGGAGAGAGAGGGAAATGAATGGCAAAGCACTGAAGTGATCAAATGTTACGAGTGTTCTTTATGCATCTGTGCTCAGGGGAGCAGGTTTATACACCCTGAAAATAAAAAACTGGAGGCACAAAAAAACCCAGGGCACTGTTATTTCCATTTCAATATAGCATTTCACAGGTCGTGAGAGCAACACAGATGTAACCCATCACATGCAAGCCAGTGGGACCAGAAATACAGGTCAAGTGATGGTCAGCCTCATTAGAAGATTTCAGTGTGCTCCACAATATATATCTGGGCTTCAGACCTGCATTACAAAAGAAGTGAGGGACACATTGCAGGGCACTATTATTTAAATGCCTTCTGGTTTCCAAGAAGCAAAATAAAGACCATATGCATTAATCAACCTCAAGGAGGGATTTCTCGGTTTAAATGAAGTTCCATATTTACTCTGTTTCATAGAAGTTGATCAGCTTAAACGAATCCAATTCTTGACTCTCCTTTGGACCAGATATTTGAAGTGAGTTGTGAAGCATGTTTAGGGACATTGGTACATACCAGGAACTATCTTGCAGTCAAGTCAATGTGAGCTAAAGGCAGTCAGCACTTAGCAGACAGAAAAGACATAACAGAGCCTGCAAGACTTTTACAGACTGGCATTCTCTTCCCTACTTTGTGCTGAAGATGAGGTAACCACATCCTCTGCAATGTGACTGTGCAAAATGCTGTCTCTTGAATGGCACTGGCGTACCTTCCTAAGCCTAAACCCCACTCTGATTTGAAGTTAACTCAGATCTACCAAAAAAAGGAAACACAATTTTTTCTTTCCTCATAAGGTCTTCTTCCTAAAGCAGCCCAGGAAGTTGTTTGCCACCTTCACCACAAAAGCACATTGCTGACTCATGGTCAGCTTGTTGTTCCCCAAGATCTCAAGGTCTTCTCTGGAGAACTGCTTTCCAACCTCCAGCCTGTACTGGTGCAAGAGTTTACCCTCAGATACCCCCAGATACTGGATTTTGCATTTCCCTGAGCTTATCTTTATGAGAGTCCTCTCTGTCCAGACTGCCAAGGTCCCTCTCCATGGCAGCACAACCCTCTGACCCATCAGCCACTCCTCACAGGTTTTTCATCACCTACAAACTTCCCAGGAGCGCACTCTGCATCATCATCCAGGTCAGTAATGAAGATGTGGAACAGTGCCAGCCCCAGTATGGACCCCTGGGGTGCACCACTAGTGACTGGCCTCCAAATGGGGCTCGTACCACTGATCACAATCTTTTGGGCTGGGTTGTTCAGTTTTAAATCCATCTCACTGCCCACTAATCTAATCCATACCCTGTCAGCTTGTCTGTAGGATGTTATGGGAGACTAGAACCTTACTAAGATCAAGATAAACCACATCCATCGCTCTTCCCTTGTCCACCAAGCTAGTCACCTCATTACGGAAAGCAGTAAGGCTGGTCAAGCATCATTTCCCCTTTGTAAATCCATGTTGACTACTCCTGATCACCTTCTTGTCCTTCATGTGTTTGGAAATGCTTTCTAGGATGATTTTCTTCATCATCTCCCAAGGAACTGAGGTGAAGCTGACAAACCTGTAATTCTCTGGGTCTTCCTTCCTGCCCATAGATATTATGTCAATCTGTTCAGAATGGCACACTTTCCTTTTGTACCTCTCAGGCTAGAGAAGATATGGAAGGACTGGACAAGAGGGATACATTCCCCTCCCCTGTATTATAAAATATTTCTGGAAGTGTTCCCTGGAAATGCTGTTTCTTTTTAAAAATCAGCTGGTTTCCTCCTTGTTTATTCTTGTCCCTGATAAAGAATGAGCATCTGAAGTCCATTGGTCATTATTACACTCAGTAAAAAACACGGAAAATGTGTATCAAGACTTCAAGGAAATTAATCTTCCACTGCAGGAAAATTCAACCTTCTTAACGAAAGGATTAAGAAGTATTAAGTATTTAGAAACTATTACATATAGGAGGAAGATCCAACTTCCAATTACTCCTAAGGCAAATGCATACTGGAGAAAGGCCAGTGGCATTAGGCCCAGATGCTGTTGTACTCCTGATGTCAGATGGTTTGAATTCAACCTAACTCCCTGTGCTCACTCTTGGGTGGCTGTAGTCCTGCAGATGCAATTAGGTTACAGAGAAAGCTTGGCTCCAAACATCCTGTCCTCACAGGAGTGGGCTGGGCATGATGCTGGGACCCAGCGCAAGCCAGCCACACAGCCCTCAGCGTCTCTGCTGGCTGGGTCCTCCTGTGGTGTCCAGTCCTGTCTCCAGTCACAGAGGCCATCAGGAAAACTGCCCCAAGAGCTGCCTGCCCCTCAGGAGTAATGGGCTGGGCTCTCCTACACTAACACATGGTGCTAGAGTGCACCAGCACAGATGGAAAAGCCTAGGCCAAGCTGGCAAGTTCAAAGAAGCTTAATAGAGAATCACCTGCTCCAAGGAAGGGGCAGGCAGGAGTGCATGCCCACCAGTCCAGAGATTACATGTACAATTTTCTTCACTAGTGCCCTGAGGGTAACAAAGGAAAGGATTTGTTTGGCTCTGCATGTACCTACAGGCCAGCCGGCACCACAAAGCATTTTCTGCTCATGTGGTAGAAGACTGTAGTTTATCTGACCACAGAACAATTTTATAACCCAGGAATCAATCTGTGCAAGTGCTTTGTATGATCTTTTTCTACTGTCCTGCTATAATGGATGTCATAAATAAAACTCTGGCTTTATTGCCAATACCTGATTCTTCGGTAACATTTAGAGAGAACTAAATTTTCCACAGACACAGCTACCTGCACAAACATAAATCCTGCATGATCTCCAATACTGACAAGAACCTACTCTTAAAGGAAAGCCTAATGTTCTGAGGACGAGAGGCCCATTTCCACAGGCAAACACTGACACAACAAGGGAGGAATTGAAAGTCACTGACTCTTGAACCCTGATCCCAGTTTTGTAACTGTATTTCAGTCTGAACTTCAGTAAATTATGTATTTCACCACTTTAGCTTTTTCAGTCACCAAATGTGGACTAATAAAGACTTCACATGCATTGTGCTAAAGTTTTTCACCTTCAAAACACTTCAGAAATGTAAAATAAAGGCAAAAATTGTGCAGACTGCTTATAAATGTCTAGGGCAAGAAGACTGTTTTCCTTTACAGAGTGAAGGAAAATGGATACTCACTAAATTAAAAAATAAAAACAAAAACAAAGAAACAAAAAAACCAAAACACAAACCCCAAAAACCATATCAAAATACCCACATATTTTCCTCCATGTTCCCCTCTCCAAAAAGCCCAAATGGACAATCAACAGATCACAAATGTGACAGACAAGCAGGTGTGAAAATCATCCAAGGAGGAAGCCACACAACAACAAGCAACAGGAGGAAAAGCTTTGCTTTCTGAGATTTGCTTTGAGTTCGATCTGTTGCTACCTCAGCACACAAGATAAACAAAAATGAGAGTCCTAGCTCACTGTAAAATGGAAATTGGTATTTATTTCCTGTCTGTCATTTATTTACTTATAACCAACTGTGAGCAGTGATTCAAAAAAGCACACCACGCACAAGATATTGCAGATAAACTGTTTTCTAATCTTTAATGCCAGGACTACTTTACTACTTGTCCTCTTGACCATCCTTGACTGTTCAGTACTTCACATTATCAGTCGCCCTGTGCAGCACTATCTCACTACTCTGCTAGCGACTGTGGAGCACTGGTTACCTTTCCCACTGTGGCTGTGCAGCCCCCTGCACCGTGGTGATGTTCTGGGGTGGGTGTGACACAAGCTGCTTCACAGCAGCTCGCGGGCGCTGGGCTTTCTGTGGTTAAAACATGTTGATAACATATCAGTGTTTCTGCTGCTGCTGAACTGCGCTCACACAGCAGCAAGGCTTTCCGCCTCTCTTCTCCCTCCCCTCATCCCAAAGCAGGCTCACAAGTGGGCAAGACACTGGCAATGACAGCTGGCTCCAGCTGAGCAACAGGATTTTCCAGCCCATATGATGTTGTGTTCAGTGATAAAAGCTCAAGAAAAGGACGTTGAAGTGGAAATGTTTTAGGTTATGGCATTTCTCTTCCCAAGCAACCATTACGTATAGAATCACAGACTCACAGAATGGTTTGGGTTGGAAGGAACCTTAAAGACCATCTACTCCCAACCTCCTGCCATGGGCGGAGACACCTTCAACTAGACCAGGTTGCTCAAAGCCCCATCCAGCCTGGCCTCGAACACTTCTGTTGATGGGGAGTAGTGGATGAATTTACAGCTTTGCTTGTGTGTGCAGCTTTTGCTTTCCTTATAAAACTGTCATTATCTTGATTCATGGGTCTTTTTGCCTTCCTTCTATTTTCTCCCCATCTTGCAGGGGAGGGCAGTGAGTGAGAGGCAGGGTGGGTGTTTGGCTGCTGGCTAGGGTTAACCCACTGCACGTGGCCTACCCCTTATCTGGATTTCTAGCTGCTGTGGTAGTACAAAGAACAATATTAAAAATCTTCATTGCAGAAAGACACCAACTATGGTTTTTGCAAATCCCAAGATCATGTACTGAATTGGCAGGCTGAAACTGCTGTCTTACCATGCAACTTTAAACTCTGGATAATAATTTTCTTTCTCTATGTAGAAATAAGATGTGAAATGCCAACCAGACTGCAGGAGGAAACATAACATTAATAAGAAGCAAAATTGCCTCAAGGTGCCCAGTCACAGAGAAACACTCTAACTCTTATCTCGAAGTTTCACCATAATACTGTGACATACACTTCCTCATGTGTAATCCACCCAGCTCTGTGTTATCTTTTCATTTAATTACTTTGCCACGCAATGTACAACCACATCCTTGTGTTTCTCAGAGTATTTCTTTTTTTTGACTTTTCCCCTCTACTATACCATTCCATAAGAAGAGACAACTTTTTTGTCTCCAGTGTTTCCTTTCCTTTTTTTTCCTGCTCCTTATTCCCTTTTCCTCTTCTTTCCCTCCATTACACTCCATATTTCTTCCTCTTTGTATCTGTCATTCTCTCCCATCCAAATTCCCCTCTGTACATGACAATGCACCTCAATTCCCTCTTTTAATGTTTCCTATCTTGCCCACTTTCTTGTATCATGGCATGTATTGAAATTAGCTAATCAAAAATTAGCACCATTCAGGGGAAAAAAGTCAGAGGACAGGATTCAGCATAGTGCTACACCTGCACAAACACTGTAGGCAGCAGCTCTGCTTCACCAGTTTCCTGCTGGCAATTGGTAATACCTGAAAGTGCTTTTCTTTTTCATCCATTGTACTTGCTGGAGGACTGATGAACCTTTGTACTGCTTCAATGTCCCTCCTTCTGAATCTGAAAAGAGGAGGACCCTGAGAACTATTAATAAAATTGATAAAACCTGTTTGATTTCCACTATCTTAAAACTTAGCCAAGTTTTAATGCAAGCAATTGTACAGAAACTGTGTCTACAGATTGGGAGCAAGGGATAGCACTGACTCTCACACAGTTTCATCACAGCCTTTTAAAAAAATATATAATAAGAGCTAATGCTTTTTGTATTTGAACGCAAAAAAAGTCAAAGTTTCCAGCATGTCACACCAGCCAAGATAGTAAATGGAATTTTCCATCTCTATGAGAGCCAATCAGGATAACCGTGCCCTGGAGAAATGTCACTGACTGCAGCTGTACATTTCCAAATGTTACACCTCAATACAGTGAAGCAACACCCACATATTATTAAGTACATATTTCTGGATGGAGTAAAATAATTTTTTAACAGCTTCCCAAAAAAGAAAGATGAGCAAAACACAGACCAAGGTTACAATTGCAGTTCGTGCAAGACTGGTTCAGCTAATTTAAGCAGCAATGTTGACTGCTGCTGTAATCGAGATTTCCTTCTTCCAGGGCAGTGCTGGAAATGTGAGCTGTAACAGAAAAACCCCTACTAGAAAAAGAAGATAAAAGGCACAGTCCATTTGAAACTTCATTAATGACAGATGAAATCAGCTGCCTGCAAGTGCATGGTTCTGTGAAGCAGTCAGTCTTTGGTTGCACAATCATCTCTCAGCCCCTGCGTCTGGGCAGATTTCCTTCTTGTCTGGCTGCTTTGCTAAAATAAGGAGGCTGCCTGCCCTCTGATAAGTCACTTCTCTTGTGCACCACCATCCACAGGCTATTTATTGAAGATAAAAATGGTGGGAGGGTGAGAAAAGGCAAAGTAATCTTATTCAGACCCTCTACGACACAGATAAGAGGACAATCCTAAGTACAAGCAAGTGGTGTTCTATATCTATTAATATGGAGTTATCTATCTGCTCAGGCACAGGCCTCAGTGGTAGAAAAGGGTGTGGGGTAATCCCAGAACTGGCATATGGAGGACATTATTAAAGAGCCCTTGTTGCAGGGTGTTAGCCATGATCATTAAGAAGGCAACTCTTTGCAATGACTAGCTGCAGTTAAGTCCTGCCTACCACTGATCACAGTGCATGCAGGACTTCAATCCCGCCCCTGCCAGCTGAACTAGCTCCCTGCCTCAGTCCCACAGCTGCCTGCACACACTGAAAGGCACCATACAATCCCGCATGTTATTTACTGAAAGCTGAGGACTTCATAGTTACATTGCAAACAATATGCTATATTTTCATCAGGCAGTGAATTAGTGAAAAAAAGAAAAGCTTGTTACCAACAATAACCTCATAATTTTATTTCTTCTTCTCTTCAATTTGTTTAAAAATCAACTTAAATTTAAAACATTTCAACTGTAAAAGCACTATTGGTAAGCTTTTTCAATCTTCATAAAAGCTGCACACACGACCCTCAAAGTATTGCAGCAACTGAGTAACATTGCACAAGTGCCATAATGCAAGTCACAAACAATTCTCCAAACACATAAAACCCACTGCAAAACACTGTTGATGGCACAGCTGACTGCTAGCATGTCTGCAAAGGATAGGAACAGAATTTTTAATACAGCAAATGCCCTAGCAAGGTTCCAACTCTGGGAAACACAGCTGCTTTCCCTCTAAGTTTCAAAGAGGTGCCACCTGCAATGACTGAAAATACTACTGTGGACAAAGCCAGGAAAACCCTGCACTTTGTAGCTTGTTCATTAATAAGGAATTAATTCTCTGTGCAGGCAACAGCCCCCATGTAACAGCTATCTGGCCCCCCACTCCCGTGGTCTCCCCCACCAAGCAATAATCCTTGAATTATGGATGAGCCTGCTCTTTCAGGCAAGAGCAGAGACACATCCTTTATATAACTGTGTGTTATTTTTTTGCAGATGCAAAGATACAATCATTCAGCCTATGCTCTCTGCTCTTCTCCCAGTTGTGGTGCTTGTTGGGAACCTGTGTCCCCCACAAACAAGCCCATTCAGAAAAATACTACCTTATTGCTGCAAAAAACCATATATGCATGTGGCTGCTGCTGTAGGTCACCCCACGGTAGAAGAACATCTGTCTTGCACGGTAGGGAGAATCTCTAAATCACATCTCAAAAGATTACAGGAAGTAAAAAATGTTGTAAGAGACTTGAATCTCCGGAGTCCCCCAGGAAAAACTGGAGTATCTGGTGATAGCAACCAAAAATGAGGGGAATTGGTATAATCAAATCTCTCCCGATTCAAAAATTGCACAGCAAGCTGTGATTGTTACTTCTCTCTTCTGCAAGTCAAGCATGTCCAACATCTAGATCCTCTGGGAGAGCCATGTCAACCGTTCTCTCCATCTGGTAAACCTGGAAGTCAGACAGGATGACAGGAGAAGACAGTCCACAGTGTGAGTAGGTTTGTGTAAATGGAGAACGACTGCCTCAAGCACACAAGGTGCTTCTGAGGCAAGAGAAAGATAAAGCCCAGGAGGAGAAAAGAACTGTAGGCCAACAAAAGTGAGTTTGGTAGAACCTAAAAATTAAGATGTTTGAGGCTTCTTAAGGAATGGCAGAAGAGTGGCTCTCGATGGCAGAATGGAATCCAGCAATGATGCACAGGAATACACATGCTCATGGAGGTTCAGAGACACCTCAGGCATGTAAACATTTCTGGAGAACTTTGCACTTTGAGGCTAGTGCTGCAAAAGCAGCACAGAGCTCACCGACCCTGGGTCTGCAGAGGGAGCCCTCCTGTGGGCAGGAGATTGCCCACCTCAACCGGCCATACTTCTTTTCAGCTGGCTGGGAAGATAAACTGCTGGCAGGAACCAGGCACCTCTGAGACCACCACTCTGAACCACTCTCAGAAATATTGTTTGGCTTGTTTGTATTGCTTGCCCAATAAAAAGTCAATGAAGTCCCATACTGCCAGTGATAACCAGTACAGAAAGAGCTTAATCCATACTTGTGAGCCATAGAGCTCTTTAGATAAATTTCATGGCTGTCTAAAAATGGATCCACGAACCGTGCATGGCGATACTGCCTACAGAGAAGGAGCCCACGTTGGCTGACCAGCCAAGACTAGTTCAGGCTGGCTGGCTGCTAGAAGCCCAGGGTACCTTGTGTATATTTACAGGCTGCAAAGTTTCCACCATGTTCTGGATATCCAATAGATATCTAGCAGCACAGAGCCAGTTAAAACTAAGATAGGAACACACAACACAAAACCAGTACCCCATGGCAATGATCGTTCTAGTTAACCTATCAAATTAGATGCATGAAAAAAATTAAAAGCAATCTCATCTTCCTGGAAGTTGTTGCTGAGATCAGGGATACCATGTGAACCGCTCAGTGACATCTCATGCTTCTGCCTGCCAACCTTCTGTGAGCAATCTACTCATCGCTTGCCCTTACGGATGCTGCTCACACAACCCCTTCTCACTGTCTGAGGCATTTAGTGCTTGACTGATTCAAATCTTCAGTTGACACCTGCTGTATCTCTCCCTGCCAAAGAAAACACCACGCTAACATCTGGCAGTCATACAGACCGCAGTGAAAAAGTTCCTATCTATCATCTCCAGCAAGGGCTTTGCTAAGCCATGGCAACGGAGCCTTGAGCAAGGCCTCCTGGAGTAAGAGGAAGACTCGTTTACATCACCGAAATCCACATTGTTAACTGTGCTAGCATATAATGATTTTCATCGGGAAAACACAGGTGAGAGTGAACTGGCATCATCACAACCTGGATGCTGGACCAGGGTGGGTCTGTGCACACCAGTGAACAACCTTTCCTATGTGTGAACACTCGATGCTTGGCAAGGTGCCAGAGAAGTGAAGGGCAATGAAAGAGGAGGGGAAAAATGAGAATAGGAAAGGGGGGAAAAACGAGAATAGATGAGATTCCCCCGTGGCACTGTTGCAGCTGACAGCTTTCAGTGAGTGCCTGGAGACTGCTGGGCCTCTCCAACAGGCGGGGATGGCACTCCTGTGTCTGCTAGGAAGTTGTATACTCAAGCAATTGCCAAAAGGCTCAACAAGCCAGCAGGTGAGAAGCAGCAAGTGGGGACTGTGCTTTTCCCAAACAAAGAAAAGAGCTCTTGCAGAGCATGATTACAGACTCGAGGAAAATAGGCCAAGTCACTCTGCAGTTCTGCAGCTGCTGCTGGTCATCTCACGTTAACAGCATACTTCTTGCCCAGCAGTCAGCACTTGTTTCTTGAACTCACTAGTGGTATTTCTAAAAAAAATAAACAACACAACAAACTGCCAAAAACATTACAAGAAAATTCCCCCTGAAGCAGCTTCTCAATTTTGTCATCATCACACTTCCATTTTCCTTAAGGGAAGCCGTGAGCAGAGGAGGAAGCCTTAAGCATTGCAGCTGTTGCTGTTGTTGCAGGAACAGCAGCCAAGTTTGTTTTGGCTTTGAGAGCTGCAGACACCTAGCCTTGACCAGTCAGGCACATCTGTCCTTGCCATTACATTCATCAAATGGCCATCATTGCAGTGCAGGGAGTTGTTTCAGCCACGATGACCCCTTAAGAATCTCAGTTACGCAAAGAAGAGGAAGCTCACAGGTGGGTGAAAGGAAATCACAGCAATTTCAGGGTCTGAACTCTGTGTACAAAAAGTAGCAATTTCTGGCTGCTGTATACTTTACATATCACCACAAAATAGGAGGACAAGGCCACAGTACACATGACGTGACAATAGCACAAAGGGGACAGCTCAGCCGCAGGACTGCGTGAATAGCTCACAGGGACTCCCCAGGGAGGGGAGCGGAGGAAACACTTACTCATAGAAGGAAGCACTGTCTGGCTTTGGGGGACAATACCCCAGTAATGCAGAGCAGGTACCAGAGCCTCAGGGTCAGGTGTGCTTCTCTCACTGACGGCTTCTACTGGATCACAGTGAGACATGACAAATTGTTCCAGCACCTACAGTCCTGGAACCCAGTGAAGGAAGCTTGGCAAGATGCTCTTTATCATTTATAGGCTCTGAGCAGATGGAGACTGAACTTGTAAACAAGGGATCCGCTGGTTTCTGTCACTCTGTGGCAGGAGAGGAGGATGTTCAAAGGGACACCATCTCCAAACAAAGGGAGGGCAGGGGACACTCTGATGCTCTTGCACATCTTAAAAGAAAGTCACAGAGTAGTAAGAATCCATGTTTTTCACCACATCTTATGATCCACAGACACCATGTGCACTTGATTTAAGATTTTTAAATGGCGCTTTAAAATTTAACTTCCCATAAAACAAATGTGCCAAGAAACCACTGCCAATACTTCACTCTGCTTTTTCAGGCACACTAAACATGTCTCAGGTGATGTGGTAAATTTCTGTGCTTCATTTCCCTTTTTTTTGTTATTTCAGAAAATGTATTTGCTAACCCCTGTTCAATCACCTCTACAGAAAGAATCACCTCTACATGCACAGAGATTGCTAATGAATGTATTGCAAAAAATTCTAATGGATGCACCAAATAAGCAATGAAAGATGGCTCCAACTTTGAGCTTTTAGAAAGCCTCTTTTAATAAATAACAAATAAAACATTCACTGACTCATTCAGAGCAGAGATACCCTAGTGTTTAATAATGACTATAATTACCTTTCTACAAAATGTACTGGGGTTGATTTTTTAGCCTTCTAGGGCAGTTTCAACATCAGAAAAATTACAAGTTTCTTTTTTTTCCTGAAAGAAGTAGACAGAAATTAAAACAGATGGTGCAAAACCTTCCCCTGCCCAAGAAAAAAAGAAAAAGGATTACATTCTCAGCTTGTGGTTTGAAACACATGGAACTACTTCAAGCTTATGTATTTCCTGCCCTTCTGTGCCAGACACTTGTTCTTGCCCACAGTAGCCTCTATGGCTGCACTGTTCCCTAGAAACACTTAGGGGAAAAGAAAACCAGAGAGCTAAAGCTCCATTAGTTCCCTGGTGCTGTGTAACCTGGTGGACATCTGCATCACTGCAGCTGAGAACAGCTGCATGGAGACAAGGCAGAAGGGGAAAATTCCTTTAACTGGTGTTGCTTGTGAAGTTTTGCCTCATCAAACAAAACTGTGTCAGCCTACCAGCAAGCGCTCCTTGGTTAACATGCAGAGAATGTAGTGTTTGCTTCCAGCTCTTACGTGAACACCTGGACAGAAACTGTAAATGGCCACCCAGAGCAGAGGCATGGAAAAAACACCACTGGCTGAGGCAGCCGTCTTTGGTGTTCTCAGAGGGGAAATAACAGGACCTCCCAGTCCTACTGGGCCTAATTACTAAGCTTGGACATTCCTTACTCGAGTGCTCCTGCTTACTTTGGAGCCATCTAACACTTAGATAATTTTTTCTCTCTTTCTTTGTTCAGCATGCCCAGCAAGGTCCTTTTACTGCAGTTTCCAGCAGAATAACAAAAATATGAGCAGCTACAACATATAGCTCTGACCTTGGCCTCAGAAAACGTGTCTCATTGCTTAGCCAGTAGTTTATCTTGCACATTCTTGGGGTGGTTTTCTTCAGTCCACCAGAAAGCACAGTCTATACAGGACTCATAGACAGGCCTACAATTTCAGCACCTCTGCATATCACCAGAACGCCTCTCTTCTGACTGGGCAGCTTCATTACCACAGAGGCAAAATCATGTACTGACACACTGCTGCACAGAATTAGATGTTTTACTTCAATCACTTCCAGGGACAGAAAGACGTCTCAGCCTCAAGATCAAGTTAAAAGATTGAGTAGCTCTCAAATAATTCCAAGCAGCATTTGCTTTTGTGAATTTCTTTTTCGTGCATCAATGATTTTGATTAGGAATTGTTTTCTTGCACTGACAGATTTTGATTTCTTTTCATATTTTAACTTCTTCTGAATATAGCTCCCCAGTAAATTTTTCTGATATTATACAGCACATTTGGAAATGGAACTTGGCTCCAGCAACCTAACTACCAGCATTCTCTAGCCTTCAGTGTTAGATGAATAAATATTCTCTTGAATACTATTATGCAACTATATATTAGTATACAAATAACCCAGAGAGGTTTCAGCACACTTCAAAGTTACTCAGAATTACAGACTGTCTTGCTGGCCATTCACTTGTCAAGTCTGTCATTGCTTTTGTCAAGGCATATTTGGGAAATTAAATAGATACTCTGCAGAAAAGCTTTAACTATTGCCTTAGCATTTTTAACAAGTTAAAATCAAGTTAAGTCAACTTTTATTGAGTTTATCCCTTTTTTACATTGCAATTGCTTGTAAATCTTTTCTTCAACCTTGAGAAGGTAATTTTGATTTTTTTGTTTTCTCTCTTGTGAAACTGATGGCTCATATTGAGCTGACAGAATCAGCACTGGTTTTAGCTTAAAACACCCTGTATTCTGAGGCTGTGCTTACTCTGACAGAGCTACTGTAACAGTAACAGTGGTGTCATTGTGGGTACAATGGCCTTCAGTCTGAACTGTGACCAAAGTTAGTTTGGCCCAACCTGGGGGAGGTGAAAGAGAGGCAAAGAAGGCCATAGGTCACTCTGCACCTCCCAGGAAAAAGGAGCGGTCCAAGAACAGTTTGAGAAGCATGTGCTGTGCCACGATGGCTCTCCTACATGGGAGCTCTCAGCTCTTCTTTTCTCTCTTCAGTCTGTATTGGTCACACTCCTGCAAAGCTCTGCACCAGGCACTTTGGACTGGTGATAACAACACTCCTACCAAGCGCCTAAGAGGGGGGGACACCTGTACAGGCGCCCCTATCTAAGGTGGACTGTCCTGCTGAAAGCAGGACCTCGTCCAATACAGCGTCAGTCGCATCCTCCAGACTTCAGCTGTAAAAACATAAAAAGCACATGAGGGCTTCAGGAGAAGTACAGCACAATCAGACTTGTTTCAATCTATCAACACCGGCACTTGAGCCACCCCGGTGACAATACAAATGCACATTCACACCACTGACCCTACTGGCACAGGCTGCCTCAAAAAGCTCCCGAGAACCCATCTACTGAGAACTTGCCAAGCAGAGGTTCCTACAAAGGCTTACAATAAAACAAGTCAGCAGTAGCAAGGACACAAAGAAAATGTGCCTCAACCAAACCAGCACAGCTCATGCAGAATGCTGAAGAGTGCCATCTGTATCAATTTTGGCAAGCTGGCTAAAACTCAAGTATTTCAAGTCAGTTCCTCTGGTCTAAGTGTATTGTGCACAATGATACACACCCACTCACACACTTGCTTAGTACACTGCTGCTATAGAACCAAGGTGGCCACAGGGGCATCCTGCATATATCCCTAAGAGATCTTGGCAAAACAGAGAATACCAAAATAAAAAGAGAAGGAAAGGAAAGAAAAAGCAAAAGTTGTATTAACAACATCAAGTTAGACAAGCTGAAGTAAGTTAGATGTTGAAATACTTTGCAATTTCCTGTTAAAATCAGAGTGTCAGTTCAGACTGGATTTTGAAAAGAGCCCCCACTATGGTTAGTAGCAGTCACACATGGAAAAGCAGCTTTCAAATTGTCTTACTGCCACACAAAATACACAAATCTGTATAACTATGTTTTCTTCTCCATTTTATTTTCAACATATTTATAGACCATTCCCTGGGCCATGAAGTCAGTGCATAAAATACACTGTTTTTTCAAAGCTATAACCATTCTGCAAGGTTAAAGAAATTGCCTAGCGAAAAAAAGTAAAGGAATTTGTGTAGGCTTACAGGCCAGAAACAGTTTTTTCTTCTTAATTTCACTCTATGCTAGACACCACAGCACCCAGAATTTCAAGAGAAAGTACTGGTAACATCCAAAAATTAGCAACAATTCAGGCTGCACAATATCCTCAGTATTCCTGAGTTTTAGTCCTTCTGTCTTACAGCAGAACAGCTGTAACATTATCTTCTATTTCCTTCCTATGATTCCCATGGCATGTTGCTGTCATCAATTAGAATCATGCCATGCATACATACAAACCGGGTTTTTCAGCTTGCAAGCACAGCAAACAGCTCTTAACTTTACAGTAAATCATGAAATGTTTCTTTCTTGCTCTCTATCCCATCCTCTACTTCTTGGTAAAGGGGGCTGAGGAAGAAAGCGAGAACAAAACCTGCAACGTTTCCTCTTCACAACCACAACCGCTCAGAGGCCCAGTACACAATTTTAGTGTGATATGTATCTAACCCAAATGACCTCACCTTTGCCCTTTGCCAGCATAAGGGTTCTCCTTCTCAGTAAGACTACAGCCACCAGCCACATCAACACTAGTGCAGGAACGTTTACAGATCCAGCATCAAGAAATCTTTACAAAACCAGTTACTGCCAACACTTCGTACTAGGAGAACTGAATGCTAATACAAATGGGCCTGTGGATATAAGTACTGTCTGAGAAGAGATAAAAGAGAATTGTAAAAATATTTAGCTCTCCCTATTATTGGGTGCAGAAGTAAATCTAGAACTAATGTATTATGGTTATTTCTACACGCGACAGCACAAACATTTGGTTTTCTTGTGGAATTATTTGAGAAGACGCTATTGTGATACGTGATACTAGAAGTTCATTCGCCCAAAGTTCCTTGAATACCTGAGGTAACTCCTACTGATGTTTACAGGCAAGCTGAAAAGCAGAAAAATCTAAGAAGGTGAAGAAGCTGAAAGAGTGCAAAGGAAAATTAATTTAGATTATTTTAACTTCTGTTAAAGTCACTGCAGAAAGCCACTTGCTCAAATTTGGATAAATTTTACATTGAACTGCATTGATAAAATACAACTTTATGCAAAGTATGTGAAGCATTACATAAAATTACATAGATTTACATCCAGCACATGAAAATATGTAAAGCATGTAAAGAATGCACGCACTTAATACATGCACCAGAAACTGACATTACAGCACAAATAACCATGCTGTGGTAGCTTTAGGAGTCACACCTCAGAGCTGTAGAGACATCACAGCAGTATGGATGGCAGAGAGGATTAGTTATTTCTAGTCCATAAAAGGAACTCTTCTTTCCACAGTGGTGAAACCAAATAGATTTTCAGCTCATCAGCAGAGTACAAGTCTACTGTTTTAGGGCTACAGGTTCAGTTGCAATGTAGACACATGCTCAAAAGAATGTCACTTTTCCTCTGAAAAGATTCTCCAGGTTCACTCAATGGTTTGGGAACAACCCAAGCCAGAAAAAGGCAGCAGACAACTGTTTGTGTTCCTACTGCACAGAACTCACAGTGAGGGACAACTCCAAGGTCTCACGAGCACAGGGCAGATGCTCAGCAGGTGGAGGCAGCCATGACCAGTCACAGTCAGCTTCATCTCTTGCTACTGAGGGTAATTTCTAAGGGCAGCTGACAGCTGATAATGAACTGGAAGAAACTGGGCAGCTTTTACAGAGAAACCTGAGGATTTGCTATCACTACTCAGTAACTTAGAACATAATGAAACTTCAAATGTCAATTTAGAAATCTGGGTGACAATAACCTACACAGCTATTAAAAAATGACTGGACAAGTCCAGGCAGGGGGAAGAAGGCATTGGGAGCTTATAAAAATGAAGGCAACAACTCCAGGATAAAATGCTGCCAAGGCACAAGTTTTTGCAGGATGAAAATGTACGTGTGGAGGTATTGGTACACGATGTCTTTCATGCTCTTTCCTGGGCATTATCACTGCCACTACTGTAATTAAGCTGACAAATCACCCCACAGATAATTATGTGCCATAAAAATGAGAAAGAGCTTATCCATCTGTTAATCCTCTCCACATCTGCATGGAGCTGAATTTCATGCACTGAGTTAAGGCATCAGCTCAAATCCTGGCAGCGTTCCACCATCGACTGCTTTTGAATTTCTGCCCTACATCTCCCACATCCCTCCCTGTGTCACTGGGTCACTGCTGGAGGTCTCTGACAGACAGGGCACGGAGGCAGCTGGAGCTGGAGCCTCAGCTGCGGTGCCCACCTTTACCAGACCGCTGTGGGCGCTGGCACTCGGCCCCGCTTTCTCCTAAAAACTTACCCACGCTACGGAATGAGGTGTTCCAGTGCAGCACGATGTGCCGTCGCATCATGGTGCTATCGCTGTTAATGGCAAAAAGTTAATACTGCTGCTTTGGGCTCACGCACGTCCATCTGGTCAGAAGCGCTCATTGCTGCATCAGGAAGACGCAAAGGCAGCTTCCGACAGACGGCAACGCTCCGCTCTGCCAGGGGAACGTGGGCTTTTCGTCCTGCTGGGAGCTGCGAGAGCTGAGGGGCCAAACCCGCACGGAGCCGCGGCCCCAGCACTGCCCGACGGCGCTGTCCGGCCGCGTCGCCACAAGACCCGTCCGGCAGGGATCAGAGCGATTCCCGCGGGCTCCGAGGGCCCCAGCAGGAGCCCCGGCAGCGCCCCCCGCCCCGCTCGCCCCT
>VZTE01001494.1:1110776-1172967 GCA_013397775.1 Eulacestoma nigropectus
TCAGCATGCCGGCGCAGGAGCGGAAATAGCCGCCGTCCATGAGCTCCGCGTCCGAGCCCGCCGAGGAGGAAGCGACGGTGACGGGCGGCGGGGCGGCGGGGCCCCCGCTGCTCACCCCGGTGCGGATCACTCGCGCCCCGTGCGACATGGCTGAGTCCGCGCTGCCCTCGCCGCTGCCCGGCCCGGCACGGGGAACGGGACGGGACGGGATGGGATGGGTTCCACGGGACGGGGCGGGGCGGGGCGGGCGGCGGCGCCCCGGGGCTGGCAGAGCCGGGCGGAGCGCGGCGCTTCCCCNCAGGCTCCCGCCCGGCCCCGGCGGCCGCGGGGCGGGGGAGGCCGAGGGGAGCCGCAGGGGTTTCCCTGCCGCGGGGGAGACGCTGCCGCACCCAGCCGGGGCAGCGGGGTCCGGCACAGCCGGGAGCGGGAGCCGCGCAGGGACACTCCCCCCGCGCCGCTCCGGAGCGGCAGCCGCAGCGGGACGCCCGCCTGGCCGCCCTGTGCGGCTGGGTTACATAGAAATAGGCCGAAGGGAGGCTTTCCAAGCAGGGAGCGGGACGCCCTGCCAGGAGGGAGCTCCGCACGATCCGGCCGCCGCAGCGGGGAGCAGCTTGGCGGGGACAGTGACGAACCCCGCAGCACGTCAAAGTTTGTCGGCGATGCGCTGGGAGGGGACCTACTCCGGTGCTTCGCTGTGGAGGTACAGCTGCGAACAGCGTCTTCCTTCACGGCACTTATTCCTGCCAAAACCCCCCCGCGAACCTTCTGATTCTCGATCTCATAAAAGATAAAAACCATTTGCATTAAATGGGCAGCAACAGGTAAAACTGTAATGACTGTCCAGATGTCTCAGGCCCAGCATTTGAATTAAGTCATGCAGTGATACTACCAAAACGCAGCAAAGGAAGCTATGTATTTCCTCAAGTTTAAATATAACTTGTTCTGCTTTCTGACAAGTGAGGTAATAGCGGGCCTCTGAGCTGGGCACATGCCACTTTTGTACTCACTGGAGTAGTAACCCCATCTTCTGCTGCTTTGTTCTGCAGTTACGATGCGCTTTCTGTTCATATTTAGTATTTAATAGTTCCTTCAGCAACTGAAATTGTCCTGGGAGGGAAGACATGTAAGCCCAGATGACCCCCAACACACATAAGGCCGTAGTGTCAGCAGTTTACTTGAGCAAAATGGGTTTGCCGATGTGGGCAATGGTCCTTACTAGATTAAGCAGTACATAGTTCTGGACTTCCATTAAGGCAGCTTGTAGTTGCAATAAAAGGTATTACCTGTCCCACCACATTTTATCTCATGTCATTAGGTGTCAAAGCTACAACACTGGCTGCCGCCACAAGAGTAAAATGCTAGCTGCTGAGAAAAAAAGAATTTGTTCCATTTTTGAACAGCTGCCTTTTTTCCTCTCTCTTCTCCTTACAGTTCTCATTCAGAAGCATGCATGGCTATAGGTTTCTATAAGCCCTGTGGAGGAAGGTTCCAGTAACTTCTTCACTTCCTATTAAGAAATATGGGGGTTTTACCTGCTGGTTCAGCTTCTTTAGTTCTTTATTTCTTTTGAAAGCATGTATGTGACTGGGGCCCTGCTGATTCGAGTTCAGGCCAGCGAAACAGAAATAACTTTAAATTAATACAAGTAGAATAACAGTCATATTTTCTACCCAGCAATACAGGTGTCTTCTGTGAAACACTGGGACAGAGTCCATCTAACACTTCTGCGTTTGAAGCTTTTATTATAGTTCTCATGCTATTTACTTTGTCTCAAGTGCATTGTGTATGATGAGGAAAAAAGGTACTGACAGCTCCTTAAAAAATGAAAATTAATGGCCGTAAGTTGACATCAAATACCCTTATGTATGTGACTTAGATTTTTCAGAGACTGTTTGCCTGAAACAAGTTATTTATAAGCCAAATACCTTCATTTTGCAAGTCCATTAGCAGTTTGTTTATTCTTCTAAATATCTGTATTAAGAATTTCACTAATGACTTCATCACTTAGCAGCTGTTCTTTTAAGACTTCTTTCAATCTTATGAGTACTAACCAACGCTGGCAGCTACCAACCTTGTTTTAATCATTATACAATAAACCACAGCCAGCTTATCTTCTGTATCAATATTAGAACATACAAATGCATTAACTCATAGTTTGCAAACCAGTATTTAAGACTAGTGCACTGGAAGATAACCTTTTGGGTGCTTGTGCCTTTCTTCAGGCCTGAAATTGGAGGAGCAAATTTCAAAAGGAATGGTCAGCTTGTGCCGATTCCTCCAATTTTAACTAGATATTCAGAACACTTGAAAAACAAGACTTGGTATCTGGGCAACAGATGAGAAATGAGGCAGATGAGAAAGAGCACGGGAAGTAAGATAATTATCTTTCTAAAAGGAAAGAGCAAGGCAGGTAAGTTACAGCTTGTGGAGGGAAAAAAAAAAGCAAGGCCAAGCACAAAGCACATTTTTGCCTAGTATGTATTTTTTTAAACTCAGAATTAAGGATTCACCTCACAGATTTGTCTTTGGAAGTCATTCTGCAGATCTTCCCTTGAGGATCAGCACTGAAGACTCAGCAGGTAGATATTTTGCCAGAATCATTCCTTATCTGGTTTTATCTTACATTAAAGGGCGTATTCTGACATGTAACACACAGTTGCCATGGCAGTTTTAGGTAAACCAGATGAAACACAGAACTTCTTAGCTCTACACCCTCTTACTACCTCTGTCCATAAATGATGTCTGGGTTATGAGTTTAGACCAGACCATTGCAGTTACTACAAAATCTTGAAATGTTTGTGCAAACATGGTCACATCCTTTGGAGTTGAAATAGATACATCAAATATCAATTAAGAAAGAATTTCTATTACTACTGAAGCATTTTACTGATAAGAAATCCCTGATGAAATTTTAATTCTGGCTATATTTCTAGTCACATTTTATCAGCTGGCATTTGGATCATTTTGATGCCTTTGATTCTTTTTTTTTTTCCCAGCAGCGATGGAAAAGAGCATACAGGATTTTAATGACACATTTTATCTGTGTAGATAAAATGCAGAGTTGGTAGCCATTCTTCCTTCTCACAACTGGATATATTTAGCAAGCAGCAGACAGTCTGACCTATGTTGTGTAGGCCAAATGCAATTTGCAGACAAATATAGGTTTTTAAATAATACTTTGGCTTCCCTCACACTGATCTCTTATGACTGACAGATAATCAAGAAAAAACCATGTGATCAAGAACGGAATTAGCTCTCTGCTGATAAATCTTCTGCAAGGCACATACGCAAATAACCACACACCATTTAGTTACAAGGAGAAATAAAGAAGGATTTTTTAAGCAGTAAGGTTTCTCTACTACTATATATTATCAACCAAATAAGCTTTTGAAGACTAGAGGGGAGTCCAAATCTTCTTAATCCAAGAATAAAAGGTTCATCAGTAGTTTTAAATGAGGAAAACTTTAACATCACAAAATAATCACAACTTTTCATTCACCAGATAATTCCTGGAAAAAATTCCTTAGGTAATTTGTATTTGAAAGTAATTTTCAAAGATATCTGTTTTGAAAGTCATATTCTGTCATACTTCTGCTTGATTCAAAGCTATTTAAATATGAGCATCAACTTTATTTGTTAAACTAACAAGTTGCAGATGATGCCAGTAGACAGGAAAGGAGGGAGGAAATTCCTTGATTCTACCACTGGTGTCTTGACAGTTCTTCTATGGATTTAATATTTATATCATTTAATAGGATTTAGAAGCCCAGATTTTAATAAGACAGGTTAATGGCCTCATCTGAGGAGAAGAAAACCCAAACAGCCACAGTCTGCTGAGAAACAAGGAGTGTTACCTTCAGCTGGAGATTTGTGATACCCTCAGTAGGTTAAGCACCGAGCACTAAGGGGGTGTTGTCTGGGCTCGTGCTTTGGAGCCTGTTGGATCTGAGAAACCTGTTAAGATAATGTGTTCCAGGCACAACATTTCTTCAGCTTCAGACCTGAGCTTCAGACCCACAGTAACAGGTTCCAAAAGCAACCTAGTGATGTGAGAAGCTGTTAGGATATGCACGCTGACAGGATTGTCAGAATTCTTAGTAGTATATATTATACTCTGAAAAAGAAATTTAAAAAGCAACCTTCTACCCCCAGTTTACAAAACATGCACAGTTGGATCATTTATTTCTTTATTTTTTTAACTTTCAGGTGTTTTTCTCTGCACAATGTCACTTTTCATACATAATAATGATACAGTATCAATCTTAGTTTTGGTAGCATTCAGTATCAAAAGTATAGCTGTAACATTTAAAAAGTTACATTTACAAACGTGGCACATTGAGTACGATTTATTAAAGGTTTAGTAGTAACAACTATACAATGTCTAGAAAAATACCATGTTAATTTTAAAAGAAGCAGTATGAAATTTTATTATATAGTACAAAGTCAGGGTTAAATGTCTCTAAAGATGGCATTATTATAAATAGTCATTTGCTCTCACTTTATAATGTGTCAATTCTAACAGAAATGTTCAAAAATACCTCACTCCTCTTCCAAGCTTTTATCAAAGGTGAATAATCCTTAAGGTACTTTACACTACAGAATTCACTTTAACAAAGTATTTACTGCAAAGTTCGTGATCGCCAGGATATAAAGCTAAAATATGTATTTCCAGCATAGCAGGAGGTAACCACGAAGGCAAAGAACTGTAAGAGAGGGGGAAAAGTAGATTAGAAAAAATTATATTTGAGAGCACTGTCATTTTAAAGAAAAAAATAGTTATGGGACTTGGGAAAAAGGAAAACAGCAAGCTGACTAAAATGGCACAGTCTCACCTCCTTGTACTTGTGTGGCCATCGCAGTCAACACTGGGTAAAAGTAAGCTTATATTATGCATAGAAATATGGGCCTAGGAGCAGACAAAACATGACCTATTTCAACTTCTTTTATAAATGCCTCATTATACTGCCTCAGTACGGATCTTATAGACTGGACTGCCACCAATCTAATACTTGCTGCTTTTAGAGCCTGAGGGATTGTCTGTGGGACAATGTGAGCTCGAGCTAACACTCCTGCCCTGCTGCTGTGTTCCAGGAATTGCCTACAGCCCACCTGTACCTCAGCATGGCACAGAGTGCATCTGTGATTACAGAGAAAACCTGGATTCAAATGCAGGCCCAGACATGTTCTCCAACAGCACTACTGATTAGGTTACCAATTCCAGAGGTCCTCTACTGATGAATGAAGATATTCCTCGGTGCAAATAACAGTGATGGCAACCACGCTGTCATTTGTCAGAAATGGATAACAGAATAAGCCTTCTATAGCAGGCTGGATTTATTCCAGTTGTACTGATAAAGTCCAATTAAACACTAGTGCTTAAGTTCCTGTTAATCACTGCATGTTGTTCAAAATAGACAATATTCAACATGGTCTGAATGACAATACCAGAATGTTTTGTGCTGGTAACTGAATCAAACAAAGCTGTCACTGCAAATAAGATTAGCACCACTTTTCTAAGAGGTGAGCAATGATAGGACAAAAAGGAACAAACACAAGTTACAGGACGGGAAATTTCTATTAGAGGTTAGGAAAAAAAAAATGACAGTGTGAGTAATCAAACAGGCATACAGGAATAACCATCTTTGGAAATACTCAAAACTCAAGTGGACAAGGCCCTGGTAGCCTGATATGAGTTAGCCCTGCTGTAGGAGGGGAGAGAGTTGGACCAGATGACCTCCAAGAAATCCCTTCCAGCCTAAAAATATTTTATGATTCTACAGTTGTTCCTGGTTTATATGCCATCATTGGCCTGGGTAGGCACTGCTGAGCATTCATCCAGGCAGTAAATCTAAGCCTTTCAACAGAGGGCTCTTGGCGAGTATTGTCTAACGCAAATTCAATCTGTAACACCAAAAACTGTAGATGATGATGTAAAATCTTATTACAATATAAAACCGTAGCATTCTGCTTTTTTCAATTATTTTGTTTCTTATTAAATAAAAGCTTCATCTAAAATCTTTCTAATAGAATGACTGTTGGGGATAGATGATTTGCTAAATCCTCTATCCATTAAACCCTTAATGGATTTGGAAAGCAAGAATCCACATTTAATAGTTTATTTAGACACTGCATTAGATAAACATTATTAGGAAGTATTAGAAGAGAATCCAAACCTCCCATGAGACACTGAACATTCATGCATTTTGCACAAAACCTGAATCAGCATGGAAGCTTATCTAGAAGCAAGCAAGTTCCTGTCAGCTGCAGCGGCTGAGTAACAGATCTGTAGTTAGTGCCAAGGGGAGAAGACCCTGAACATCACTGAAATGACAGGGATGTAGTGATCCAATTCCCAGGACAAAATCAGAGCAGGTGTTCAAGTTCCTGTTTTCATGGCCATATAAAATAAGCTTCAGACAGGATTTCTGAATAGTCAGGAGAACAACTGCAGCAGCATGAACACTCAGTAATTTGGAATTCCTGTGGACAATTGAATTTGACTACTGTTGCCACAAAATGCAAAAAGTTCTTTTACAGTTCCCTTAACTTTGCTACTGAATGTGTTCACCTAACTCAGAAAGTGACAAGGCTCTTTTCTGTTCCTTTTTTGTTCTGTTTTTAAGTTATTTTTCATCCAGTTTGTTTTGGATTTCTAAATCTAAGTAGTAAGAGAGTAATGTCAGACTAATTAGTGATTTCATTATGTTACATGACTTTTCACGTGTTGCCCTTGCAATTCAAAGGAAAGACTACCAAAAGTTGAAGCCGTAACAGGAAGATCATTGTGGAAACAGCAATAGCACTCCAGAGCTTTCCCCAAGGTGCTGCGTGGGCAATGTGGACAATGGCTCAGCCCACAGAAAGCTGAAGGCATCTTATCCATAAGTGTGCAGAGTTAGCTGATTTAGTTTAAACTACTTTTGAAGTTGTCCGAGTGCATTGAGGTGACTCGATGCTCACACAACCTTTTTTGTCTGCTCTGATGTGCAGGCTCTGACCTCAGCCAGAGAGGTAGTCATAAATGAGGGCAGGAGAGAAAGAAATCAGTGTGATCTTAAAAACATTACTGCCTTTTCTGATGTGACTGTCATCTCCTGGTGGAATTTCTAGTCACCTCCAAAAATTATGAACTAAATTGCAGCTATGTATAGGTTTTGTGTGTGACATGTAACATTGCAGCTTTTCAAAATGCAGAACACCTGCAACTTCAACCCACACTTCCAATGAGCCTTCATTTGCTATAGCTTTATTGGACATAGAACTGATTTAAACTAAAAAGGAACTCACTGAAGAAGCTGCCCAGCTGTTGTAATTGTGATTGTCCAGATCTTTGGTAACTGAAGATGCATCTACAATGGCAGCAATGAGATACAAAACAAAGGCACTTCCATTAAAACACAGACCCTGTTGAAAAGACAAACATACATAATTAATATGCATGGGCATTTATTTTCCAACATTACAAAAGTCTCTTCTGAAATACATTGAACATATGCAGCGTACACTAGAAATGTCATTCTTAACTATTTTAACCTTCTTTCATGTTTCTATCTGTAAGATTAAAATTTAATTGCTTTGAAGATCCATAAACATTACACCATATTTTGGACAAACTGTTCTCTCCATCACACTAAATCCAGAAAAGTCTTAAAGCTGGTGTGCTGTGATTTTCCGAAAGTGAAAACAAAGACTCCGTTTGGTTATCACAATCTAAGGGTTAGGCAGTTAGAATATGACACTACATGATAAAAAACAACAAAAAAGAAACAAGACAAAACTGCACTTTGATTACATTTCTAATCTACAGAAAGACAGGAATCAATAACTCCTGGCATATGAAGAATATTTACAAAACTTCCAAAACTTTGTTTTCTACAGTACTTAAGGAGACAAAGAGGGCAACATTTTTTTTCCCTCAGTTGTATTCTTCCATCTCTCAGTACCTTTCCTTTCTGCCTGTTTTTGAGAGGAGAAAGAAACAGGTAAAACCAAGGAGAACAGTCTGAATGGACTACATGGGTCATCAAGATCCCTCCATGGCAGAGGCTGCATTTTCTCTTCCAAGGAGCAAAGTTAATGTCTCAGGGTACTTACGTTCATTACTAAGAAAGAAGCAAAGCAGATAACAATGACCTCACATAACACTACAGAGAGCAAACAAAAGGTTTGTTTGGTTTTTGCACGTGAGAAAGAACAGGAAAGGAAGAGAGAACATATGTCTAAGAAGATGAAAGAGAAAAATGTATGAGGGTTTTTTTAAACTACATGATTTTAATACTTTGTCTTTTACTTTCTCATTACTTGGTCAAGGAAGCTTCTTCTTCTTAAAAAAAAAAATTAAATCCCCCAAAACTCCACTCTGCTACTTGTCTAAGGCATACAAATTTGGTGCCATATTTAAGTGGAATGCCTGTAGTTACAATTGCAGGAATTAGTAACTCAATATAGACCCAGTCCTAAAGTTGTACATGATCAGCTCCCTTCTGCTTCTGACCCCAGATTTGCACTCCAGAGCGTCACACAAATATAACCTTTAACTTTTGCTGTAGTTGTCTAAATGTTGCCACACTCCAACTATTAATTCCCACAGTATGACCTAGTGGATGCTACGAATTTATGCCAGTTATTCACTATTTAATTAATTTGTCACCAGCTCTGGCAAAATCTAAAAAGAGCTGCAGCTCAAGAAGAGAAGTTCAGAAGGAACAGTGGAAAATATCCGCTTACCCTTCCCACAGGGAACTCGGCTGGGCAGTGCCTCAGCACACAGATGGAGTCCAAGGACGGGCACTTGATTGAGTCACACACTTACAAATGAGTGGGGTTCATCTCGCCTATATCAGTTTGTCTACAAAAGGTATTATCTCTATCCACAGATGTCACCCCTTGTTTTATCTGGGCATTACAGCTGTAAAATATTAAACTGTCAATTTTAGGATGAGATGCCAACAATTGGCAGGTTCTGGTGAACTTCTGTAAAGCACTGATTTAGAAACTCCAGATTTGATTACCTAGAGTATTTGTTGTTATTTTCAGATTTCCCATTCCAAAAAGACTCAATTACCCTGGAAAGCTACAAATCCCTGCAATATCTTGTCATGTAGAAAAGAAAAAAGCACATAATTTCTGAGAAGTGCTGCTCTGGGAAATAACACTGTTGGGGAGGATGGAATGCAGTGCAAGCTGATTGGGCCTTTACTGCCAATATATTACTCAAACCAAATGGTTCATGCTAAATTACCATCTGCTTCTTAAATTCAAATTTACCAGATTTTAAAAGCTTCCATTGATCGTTTAAGCAAAAAACTTGCACTATTAAGGAGAGTCAGTTTTGAAGCACGTCCTTTGGGTTAATTTGCAGTAAAAGTAACTGCATCTTAAGCAATTTGGTAATGTGCTTAACCTGCAAAAAGTGAATTTATGACAGAGAGGTCCAGATGCAATTTTGGATACTGCATACAATAGGAACGGCTTGAGCTAACTGTCGCCTAAGGAGGCAGAGCAATAACTGGCAGATACCGAAATCCAGGATTCTTCAGAGAACAGGGTAAAGGTGGTTGCAAACTCACTCAAAAAAGTGTGTGTGTGTCATGCTCTTCTGAACAAAGACTTTAAAAACACATCTCTGAAAAGAGACTCATGGTTCCTCTTGGCCAGACAGGAGCAGCAGAGGACCAATTCAAAGGCTGTTCCCAAAAGCTCTTTTAATACCTTAGGGCAAAACAAGCTGGAAAGCAAGCAACTTTAATTTATTTTGTATTTATTTTCTCTTTATATGACCCCTTTATATAAAAGGAGACTACCTTTTGGACCTACATTTACGCACATCTACAATATATTTGGAACTCAGAGCAAGAAATACACTCGATATGAAACAGAAAAAAATCAAGTATTCCAATGTGTCTACCACATAGATCAAGGGTAACTCATTTATGTGCAGTTGTCTCATAATAGCATTCAACTGATGAAAGAAGGGTAATGACCAAAGCTTTATTCAAATGGATATAAAGATGCTTTCGCTTTGAATGTACTTTACTTACAGGTAATGCAATGTGGGAAAAAAACCTCTACACCTTTAAATGTAGCCAGACACATTACTGCTGTAATTGAAATAATCCAACATTTCTACAGCAGTGTTACAGCCTTAATGGTAATTGCTGGTTATGAAACTTGAAAATAGAGGAGCTATCTGAACATAATCCTGGTTGTTCTCATTAGTAATTGCTATAGCTGGCTATTTATTGCAGCAGCAAATGGGAACACTAAAAGAGAAGAGTATTCCAGTATTCAATTTTAGTCACATACACAATATAGCTGATAACAAGCTGTTAGCAACACAGAAGTCAAATACCTTTCATCATAAAAATAACAGAATAGTCAATAATATTTAGCTGTTAAAAAAAAAAAAAAAAAGAACAGTATCTCACTGTATCCAACAAATGCAAAGATAAAATTTCTAGTGATTCTGAGATGGGTCACAAATAGCCAGTGGGCTGAAATGACAATGACTTTTAGGACCTACTATCCTGAAGACCAGGCTGTTATGCAAATGATGCAAAAATAAACTGTTGAGAGTTAGAGCTGGCCAGGTGTGCTCAAACCATAAAAACTGGATCTGAATCTTAAGTGCCTGTGAATTTTTTCTGTAATTACAGTAGCTGTTTATCTGATTTGCTTTAAGTCTTGAGCTAAAAGCAAAGGATTATATGATACATATTTTACCTATATATAACACTAATTTTCAGCACCACTTTCACAGTAGACTACATATGGATTGTCAGAGTGTTGCTATCTCTGAACCACCTTTGCTTTAACTTTAGCAGAGGAAGACTCATGTTTTAAGAGCCTAAGTCCTGCTTCTAAATGCATAGTGTTGATTCCAGTAGGGATTTCTGCTGTTTAAGCCATATGGCCAGGTCTGTTAGCTCAGAGGCAACAACAGACTCATTCTTCATGGGATGTAACCACTACAGAGAGAAAAAGAGGTCACTGTGCATAAGTATCAGTCATACACACATTAAAAATCAAGCCACTACATCAACTGCTGAACAAAATGGTGAAACATCACAGAAAAAGTGTTTTTAAAGTGTCTGGGTGGTATGAAGGTCAAATACTACAGGTATGCAGCCACATAGTAATTAGGGGAAAACCGGCAAAGAGCACAAGTAGATTTGCTTAAATATACACAACAATATTTTATTCTCTTCAAAACCCAGCAAACCTGAAACAACGAAGCATGAGTATATTTACCACCATGGTCCATGGCACCTGCGGGATCCTGGTGTAGGTCATTGTCATGTAGATGATCAGAAAGAAGACAGTGAGAACCCAGTAAAACACAGCTACAAACATCACCCAGCCGAAGGCTGGATATAGAAAGTATTCTGTTCCAGCGATCAGGGTCCACACCAGCAGCCCCAATACCTGCAAAAGTTATGGAGAAGAAGGAAAACTGTTACACAGTCTTCTACCTCATACATTTGTTTCTAGGTCAAGGAGCGACACCACTGCTATTCACGTGAACCGTTTGATGAGCTGAGCTGGGATGCTGCACTGGCAGAATACTGATCTAACAGAAAAGAACATATAAAACTGGCTTTACTGTGGCAGGGTGTCACAAAGGCAAAAGGCATCTAATCTGTTCATTTAGGTCAACCTTTAATTATTTTGGAGCCATACTTGCAGCGGTTTTACGGCTAGCTCCCAAAAAGATTGATTATTACAGCTTACTCGCTTATGTGCATGAAGGCAAAAACTGCTGTTTTGCTGCCAGCGAAGTCTCTTTAGAAACAATAGCCTGTGAAAGACTGGGATCTTCAGGTTCTATCTGCCACAGCCACAGGTAACTTACTAGTTAGAGTCTAGATCAAAATGGGCCACACCTACTCTGTGGACTGGCAGGCACCAGAGACACAGAACTACTTCTAGACCTTACTGTAGAAGGTTGTGGTAAAATATCAACACCACTCTAACATGCAAATATAACTGGAGCAGACCAAGTCACGTCGGGAATGTCATTATATTCCACAGTTCTTAAAACATCTCCCAGGTGACTTGACCCTAAGTAGTAGACGAGGACCCACACTCAAGCAAAGTCCTCAAGCAAACCAGTCTGGGGGAAAAACCTCCCTTCTCATGTGGCAATCTGTTCATTTGTTCAGATCTAAGACACGAAGAAATATGTGAACCAGAGGTTTTAACATACTCTCTCCAGTTTTCTCTAGTATTAGGTGATCTCCAATGCATTAAAAGGAATAAGGAGCAAGCAAAACATAAGTCAAGTCGTGACACAGCAAAAAAAAGTTGTGTGTTTTGCAAGTTGTCCAGCAATCAGAAAAATCTTAACTATAAAAAGAAAGTGATGTTTTATACCTTAAAAACAAACACAAAAAGCGAAGCCCACCCCACACACTTTATCAGACTCATATGTGGGAACTAAAATTCTTGTATTTGCAACAAGGCTTATCTCTTTCTGCGGTCTGAGCTACGGTGAAATTGCCTACCAGTGAGAAATGGAAGGATTACAAAATTCAAGGAAGTAGCAACACATTTAACACATAACAGCCATAGCTGGACAAGGTAAAGAACCTTCTACCCCAATATTCTATCTCCAGCAGCCGTTAGTACCAGATATCTGAGGAAGTACATTAAAGGATAGACCATGCAAGAGTAGTATTTCCTTGGACTACCTTCCTCAGCTCTCAGGAATGTGCAGTGAAGGGACTTCCTGAGCCTGTGGTGACATCTTTGTAATCAACAGACCCTGACAGCAGATGACGGTTTTGCTACAGCTTCATTTGCACAAAAGCCAATCCTATTTCCATGCAAACTGCTGGCCGTGGTCACATTTACTGCTCTATTGCAGAACTGAACATGTATATAGTGTTCAGGGGTTTATCATTCATGTTTACAAGACAAAACTGTACTGCTAAAGAGAAGTTTCTTGTAATTGGTCCTCCTACCACCTTGCATCTGTTTATTTTGTCTTCAGTTCATCCTCCAAATTGCCACACAAACTTAATTCAGCCCTCTACTGTGTATTCACAGGAGATTCGATGTATATTATCTGTACATTCATGTACATCTGCACCATGCATACATAAAAGCACTGCACAAATGTCTGTTTTATGGTTTTTTCAGAGCTTTTTTCTCTCTTAACAGAGAAACCATATAATGGTCTGTTTAATAGCATTTTCCCCCAATCCACCAATTTCTCTTTAATAGGAAGCTCTAGAACTGGCTCAGACCGGGATAAAAATTCCTGCTTTTCGCAGCATACCAGGGGAGGGCAGCATTGCCTCGTAAGAACAGTTCAGATAGCGTTAAGTGGGTACTTTGAAACACTCTATTTTCAATGCAAAGTTATCGGTTCAGCAACGCTTCCCATAGTTCATTTTAATTCTACTTCCAACAACATTTTACTAATAGTAGCAATTCAGTTAATAGCACCTCAAATAGCATGAACTACCCACAATCAGATAAAAACCAACTCAATTTTAGTTTAACAAGTGTTTTAAGACTAAACAATTTTGATAGACTGTTTAGCTAACAAAACACCATTTTCTTAGGATACAAAGTTGTTTTTCATTACGCCCATCTACTTTAATCCAAACTTAACTTCATCATCCAGAAATTATACCAATTGATCTTGTGCTTGACAAATAATTATTAAAGGCAGATTTATCCTAGCTCTTAACTCATAAACTACTCATAACTCATAAACTCATAAACTCATAAACTACCAATAACAGAAATTTTGAAGATGAGAAAAAATTAAACACCATTAAACACTCTGCTGATAAATGTTGGGTTTTAGAACACTTTTAAATAGATAAGTAGATTTTTCATGAAATGCACAAGACTACGAAAAATTTTTACTACTAAATGCAATATGATTGATAAGGATAGCTCATCTTATATAATGGATTATTATTCAAAAGAGCAAAATCTTCACAAGCAGCAAATTATTAAAATTAAAAAGTAAAATTCTGGGGTTACATGAGACCACTAATCTTACGTTACCACACAATAAAGCTAGTCAGAGCACTAGTATTCATGCTGGTTTGTTTTTTCCAGTAGTATTCTAATCTGGAGTTATCACCCCTCTTTCAAGATCATTTTAATACCTAAGTGGCTGTACATCTCACATGTACTCCAAAGAATTGCTTTTAATGCCTGTTTTTAGCTAGCTTGTATCAATGGCAGAACAACCTACCCAGGCAATTGAGATGCACCACAGATGTTACAGATTCATATTCTTAACCAGTTCCTGCATCGTAACTTTGATGGGTTGCATATTAGAGCACATTTGACATTTTCAGTTAGATTCAGATACTCTTACAGCGTATTACTGGAGCTGACAGGCTAAAATAATATTTCATATTTCTTGATTAGACTTGAAAAGGTCAGATCAGCTCATGGTCAACAATTCATTCCGTGTAGTTAAATGATATGGCAAATGGCTTCGCTGCATATGTAAACATACGCAATAAATTGATTTAAAGTTCACACTGGCCGTCAGCATCTACAAAATACCTCAGGAGCCAAAGGAATACAGACATCAGACAAGCCTTCCGTGATTAGCCTGTGTTCTCAGCATGTTAAATACCGAGATTGCTTCTGCTGTGCTAAGCGCCTGCCTCGTAATTTTCTGACTGTCCCTTACACGACACATTCGCTGTTCAACAGATCAGTACAAACTGGTGACACTCCTGTATCTGCTGGAGCTCAGAATGCCACTGCTCCTACTGGTTTGGTATCACACCTCCCCACTGGGAAAAAGTGGGCTATATTCAAATGTCATCTCAATGAGCATCCAGCGTACAGAATCTGGCAAGTGAGTGACAGGTAGGCAATACTGGAAAGCAAAGATCAGCGATAGCTGGGGAGTGCCTGCAGTAATTCAGTGAGCACAGACAGTGCACAGCCACCTTCACTGCTTCAGGTCAGCTGAAAGACAAGGGAGAAAACTTCACTCAGGAACTCGGAAAGGCCTGTAGCTCATTATAACCAGGTAGGCTAGAATGTACTAGTAATAGCTAAGTATTTGATTTTAATTTATGAGCAAGTCAGAATATGCTTAATTAGAATCACAGGAACGTATTACCATCCTGTAAAAAACGAGCCCAAGAAAGGGGGAGGGAAAAGCATCAAGAAGGCCCAAGAAAATAATGCATGTGATAATGGATGAGAGGGGATGCTGGGTCCTAAGACTATAAGGGCTCCACCAACTGGGTCCAGTTTTATCAAGTCAGATGGGAAATAGGGATTTCAGTGCATGATAAAGGCAAGCAGTTTTCCATTGTTTATGGCAGTCTCTGATTTCAACTCAGACATTTATTTTGTGGTCATTTGGCTGCTGCTTGATCAGGTACCTCCATTACTAAAATGCATTAATATGTCAAATGCACTAATCCATAATTCAGCAGTTGGCAGATACTATAAAAAGGAAGTAACTTGGTAGCAAAGTCCAATATTATTGAGTGTGCAGGTTTAAAATGAGATGCCTAATTGCATATTCAAACTCTTAAATAAATGCCATAATTCTTCTGCAGTGTTGAGAGCTTCAAAAGTATCAGATTATTTAGTCACTTAAAAAAAAAAAAAAAAGTTTTGTTGTTGGTACATGAGACGCGTCTCCTGTCACTGGCACACGTCAGCAGGTATAAAAGGAGGTGTGAGCTTGAATCTGTGTATCCAGTTTAAAGTAGTTTAAAAACCGCAGAAGAAAATTTGTACTTGCAACTTGCATTTAAAAAGGCTACAATGTAACAACTCCTCTCCAGTGATGCTAGGGTTCGGAATTCTCCAGCATTTCTCCTGAACGGTTAACTCAGCAACACAGTTACAAATGTGTATACATCCATTGACAATAAAAGAAGTCTCATTGTAGCAGAACTGACAGGAAGAAAAACCCGAGGCTCATCCATAAAAAAAGTTCATGAAAAAAAAGAAAAAAAAACTGGCACGTTTGCCTGAAGCTTTTCCTATCCTTCATCCAAGAGATGCTTCCTGCGACCATAAGCACTGCAGGATTTATATGGAGTTGCTACTGGCACAGACGAAAATGATGGCAGATGGATACTACAAGAGTTGTGCATTTGCAGCATGAATTTCCTCCTGCATGCAAAGCCACCTAAACATGGACAGGATCCAGCAAGGAGAAAGCAAGCCATCTTGCCTTTTCTTCCCAACAAAGGAGATTTATGACCAGAAGACAGAGACAGAGCTCTAAATTATTGCACATCATTATTTCATTACTAAATCACAAGTTAGGAGCTACCTCAGCAGCAGCACAAGCAGCCTATGAATGTCTCAACCTCCGTCCTTTTCTCCCTTGGCTACCTATCAGGACGGTGGTGCTGGTGTGGGTTTTAAGGAGAAAAAAAAAAAAAGGAGGGGGAAAAAGAGAATTCTCCCTTTACTGTTCCTGTAAAACATGTCCAGGACAGTCATAAGAACAGGCAGATTTAATTGTATTATTTCCAGTTTTTTTTATTTTACAGATTTATTGTTTTATTTACAGATTATTTACATATACAGAATTACTTTTATTTATTTATTTATTTCCAGCTCTGGCTAAATAGAGTAAATGTTTGCACTGCACTTAAAAAATGTCTTTAAATCAGAATTTTTGTGCTCTCATACACCATCCACGAAGTGAAATGCAACAATTCCGCCTTCTGCCACTAGAGCGAGCACAATAGTTGCTTTTTCCTTTAGAAAAGACGCACTTTGCCCAGCAGTAACATTAGGGCAATTTCCATACAATGCAACCCCTGCAAATCGGAAGGGAACGCTCAAAATAAGAGATACATATATATATATATATAAATCTTTCACAAGGGTAATTCTAAGTTAGAGTGTCTGCCCAAAGCAATTTAAACGGGTTCACTTCCAAACTGGGTACAACAGCAACAACGAAGGTAGGTTTCCCAACAAACTAGTCAAAATCAGAATACTTAATGTGTTTTACTAAAGAAAAAAAAAGTTTAAGAAAAAAATAAGGCAAAATCCTACAATTACTGGATAAATCAGATCAATCCAGACTGAAATACAAAATGTAAAAATCTTGTTTCTGCTGCAGTCAGAGAAAAGGTGACAAACATGTTTTTAAAATAGAAAGATTCAAACTTAAAATATTTCTATTAACACTGAGTAAAGATGAGGAAATTCAAAAACAATTTCCAGCTATGTTTTTTAGAGATACAAGAACCTTGTTTAAGTGTCTTTGAAATTTCAAGGGCCATGTGAATGTACTCTGCAATAATCTAATCAATACATTGCCTTACCCTACTGCTTCTCTTTCCCAGTCTGAAACGTTTTTTTTTTACAAACACTACAAGGAGCTGACATCAGCCACTCACTACTGTCCCCTCGTCATTACCAAGCACACTGCACACCACTTTTCCTCCATAAGCACTCTGTGGCATCAGCAGTTGCAAGCATTTGTCTTGCCAAGAGCTCCTCAGCGGAGGAAAGCTTTGTGATTCACCTGGAATGTCTTCCAGTGAGACAGATGTGCAGAAGAAGACTTGGGCTCTACATACATGCAGGAAAAAAAATCCTTTGCGTGGTTTTGCAGGTTGTACACCAATAAAGGAAAAGGCTGTGCTTTTGCTGAGATTTTTCAGGGTTTTGCCTTGCTAGAAAAAAAAAATAAAATCCACAGTGCTCGCAGAAGCACTGTGTCATAGTGGACATACCAATTTTATCATTTATACAATACAGCACTTGGCATGAAACTTAAATAGCAGCTACAGGTCTCAAGTCTCTCCTAGCTTTGAAAACACTTCTGCCTAATAAAAATCAAAAATTCAGTCTCTTCTACTTTCACAGAATTTCTAAAAATTGTCTGAATATCTGTTTAATTACTTTCAAGTGACCATTTTCAGTGTTGAATCTTCCCACAAGTCTTCAATATGTCTGTCATGCTCTTGGCTCTGTGGCAGCACCAGCACACACCCCTCACTTAAGGTTAAATGGGCTTGAAATAGTGGCAATACTGACCATCACTTCAGAGAATCACCCCTCTAGAGTTGTTGTTTGGGATAGATTTCCTAAGAAAGAAAACTGCTGGAAGCAGCACATGCCAAAATACGCTCCAGAAGTATGTCTTCATTAAAGATTGAACTCTCTTATCCCAGAGTTTAGTCCAAATCCTATGACATGTCAGAAAACCTCCTGACCCAGGATTGAAATGGGTCAAAGCCTTCTGGCAGACACTTCATTCAATAGGGAACACACCTATTCCGGAATGAAACTTCAGACAAAGCCCTTCAAGGGCTGACAGACCTCTGCTGCCTTTCCCACAGCTCCACAAAGCAAGGAAGTCCTCCCACACCTACCCCAAAATCCCTGGAAAGAGTCGAGGAGCACCTTTGCCTAAAAAACTGGGGACCAGACCTCCTCAGGCGTGAGCCAGTAAAGAAGGGCCAGTCCTGGTGTTCAGATCGTGACGCCCATTATCCAGCCCAGCCATGCAGTGAGGATGCATTGAACCGGCCATGGCATGTGTAATAAGGGTATCAGCTTGCACTTCCAAAAGGAGTCACACCGGGAGGCAGAGCCAGCACGCAGGAGTGCCCAAGAAACTATGAAGTCTCATTGGGAAGAGCAGAGAGAGGGAGGCAGCTAGGGACTGGCATGCAACTGAGAAACTTATTTTGCTGATCAGAATGGGCACCGTGATACTGCAGAGCTGCCCAGGCATAAAGACAACAGCACCTGGGCAAAATGCAGCAGCACACCCAATTTTATGTCACCTCAGTAATCTACCACCTACTAAAAAGGAGTAAATCACAAAGGTACTCCTTCTCTACTGTAGTCCATGTGTGAGGAGTCTTCCGTGATACAGTGCTCTGGCTCACTGCATCCGGCATCCCAGAAAAATAACTCAGGAGTGGGAGCCAGTAAGGAAATCATGCTGTCCAGCCCAGCAGCATATTACAGGTTGCTTCACCTGAGAAATATGCATGGAATGTGTGAGACCAGAGCTAACACCAGTAACACAGACCTAAAGGAGGTAGCTTAAATTAAAAAAAGCAAGAGATGTTTTCCAGAAAAGACAGACATACCACATCAAAATTGTGAAAACACTACAACACATTTCTTACAGTTTCTCAGGAAGTTCTATTAATAACTAGAGGCAGAGTAGTGGATATTCAGAAGGTAAACAAGAAATAAGACTTTGCTCAGGTTGTAAATTTTGTTCATGTCATCAAAAATGTTACAATGGAAGATAAGAAACTCTTAGGAAAAAATAAAGGTAATAAAAACCTCTACCAAACAGAAAATATCATACTGCTTTATAAATCAATGGTGCATCCACACACTGAGTATGTTCTGCTCATTCCTCCCTTCCATTTACAAAATGATTCAGTTGGATTAGTCAAGGCACAGAGAACAGCTCCTACAAGAAAAGAAAGTTAAAGCCGGAAAAAAAGACAGATCCAATTTTCTGTTGAAGACTGAAGGAGGATATTACAGAAGTCTGCAGAATGTCAGGTGGCATAAAGAGGGGAGTAAGGAGTAGATTAGGACTTGCAACACATGAAGCATCCTGCTAAATTATCACACAAAAAGATGGGAAACAAACAGAATGAAATTGTCTTTAAAAAAACTCCAAAATTAAAAGGAAGAAAAAACCCCACGGTACATAACCAAATCACAGAATGCCATAGGAAACACCATACGTGCTCTGGGTCAGCCCTGTCTGTATCTATTATATACATACATGATAGTCAGGATGCAATGTTCAGCACTGGAAATTCCTAAATGTGCAGTTTGCTAGCAGCAAGAAAACCATAGCAGAGGAGAACAGCTTGCAGTACGTGCTCGTTCTTACACACTTCCCTAAGTTTTCAGTATCAGTGACTATTAGAGACTGAATACTGGGCTAAACAGACCACTGACCAGATCCATTATAACCACCATTACTAACTTCGGGATTTAGCTTGCCTTCCTTTCCTGCAGAAAACCCTGGCAACCAAGGACTGGAAGATACAAAATTGTTAAAAAATATGATGAGATGATTACATGCCATATAAATATATCATTTGTTTCTAAAGTAGAATTACAAGAATTAATCTCAAGCAACTGAGAAGAATCTGGCTTGAATTATATCATCATGAAATTTATCTTCTCAGTAGAGTGGAGGTTGATCATTAACAGGTCATTAAAATGTGTACAAAGCATAAAGATTGGTCCTTGTCCCAGGGCACTTTCCACATTAAATGCTTTAAAGTTTGAGGCCTGCATTCAGGAGCACAGTACTGCTTACCCATGCCTGCAAATTCTAACTCAGTCTTGTGTTTTGCCTGGGGATCTGCACACCTAGAGTCATTTATATAGGTTACTGTATACTATGCATGTATTAACTTGGTATCACAGTGCTACCCATCATTTCATCTACAAAGAGGCAGCAGAAGACAGACTTGCCTGTGCCTATTATGTTCTATAGTCTGAAAGAAGTACCTTGATGCAGAATACAGTGAGATGGGCAGCCAGGAGAAAGACCTGCAAGCTCAGAGCTGCTGCAGCTGACTGGGACCACACTGGTTACTGCTATCAGCAACTCCATCAGGGCCACAGTGTAATGTAAAAATAAAGAGCAGTGGTACAAAATGCTACTGAAGACAAACAGCCTGTCCTAAGCAGTACTCACCTCTCCGGAAGGGCACCCGGTGACACAGTGCAAAGCAATGACCTCCACAGTGCTCAATCTCTAAAGGTCGACAAGAGCATCCAAACACCAAGGCGAGGAGACTGCCTGGCCTCTCATCTAACAATCAGGAGGGATGCAACTGAAAGGAATGCTGCTGCCACTCCCTTTTCCTTCCACTTCAGCAAGGCCTGGCTGCAGTAGGGGTTTCTCCCACCTCCTAGAATTTCCTAGAGAGAAACACCTCAGTATTGTGCAGCAATGCTTGTTGATTCCAAATTCACTGCCTCCTCCCAGCTCTGTCAGGAAACCATGAAGTGGTACTGCTACAGCAAACACTGCAGTACCATGGAGCTGGGAATTACCCACTGGAATTCCTGCCACACTTTCCTCTTCAGCAGCAGAGAAAGGAGAATGTAAAGTAATAGCATGTTAGGAACAAATACAAAATAATCTGCCTTTTCAGTTACTTTCTGAGCAAATTTTTACCTAACCATGCTTTCAAGTATGGATTTTAAAGCAGACAGTTACAAAGCAAAATAGTCACACATGGCACAGGATACATATTTCTTTGTTTCCTAGTGGTTGGTTTTGTGTAGCATCTAGAGGTGATGGCCTTTTTGAGGTAAAAACCTGAAGATTCAGTACAAACACCTTCAGATTTAAAACTAAAACTAAATTCCATATTCCAATAATTTTTTCCTTTCAACGGCCTACTTATAAATTAAGATTGGTAAAACTAAAAGGCTGAATGATTTTTTATTTCACCTTCAAATATTAATATATTTTGTAGTTCTGAGTAGAAGCTGGAACTAGTTTCTTTGAGAATTAACACTCAGGTTAGTCCTCTGAACAGTCCTGTCCCCATACAGGCAGTAGAGAAGTAAAAATAAAACCTGTGTGACCCACATGAGATGCAGGAGCAATTTACTCAGTTGATTTGTGAGGAGATCTATCATTGCACTCATACAACGTCATATAATTTAATTGATTTAAATTTTGGATCTTCATACTATAAAATTATGTGTAGATTTGAGAGCTTACAGTAGTCAGGCATATCAGATACTTGGTGGAAGGACTTAAAAGACCTTGCAGTACTTCTTTGAGGCAATTTAAATGAAAAAAAAAAAGGAAAATCACATTGGCAGGCTTTTTGAATTCTTGTTTTGAGACTTGAAGCTGAGATTTGGACAAAGGAAGAAGTTTCCTCACATTCACCAAGAATGTCAGTTGATGATGAATTTCATATCTCTTCTCAAGACAGAAAGGGCTTCCAGAGTGCAGCTCCACTTTAACTCTGGGACAGGGTCTATCCCCTTCCAGCTCAGGAGCTTGGGTGGGGCAGACAAAAAGCTTAACATACTCCTTTTCCTTTTCACAGATGTAGTGACTGGTTCACAAACACGAGAGTTTTCCTGAGAAGGATCACGGGCTTTCAAGCCAAGTAGTAGAGGCGTATTTCTGTAGGTGAAGACCACAGTATAGAACCTGGAGTTCTGAATACTATTTCTCCTTTATAAAGCACACATACAAATTGAATGCACAGGCTTAACCTGCTGCCTTAACTGAATACAATGTTTGTTTATTGCTTTTAGGATGTGCATTGTGAGGAAATTATTGTCCTTGTATAGAAAACCTAGGGAAAAAATGCAGTAATCTCCAAATGTGTGTAATCTCATATTACTTTTTCTTTTATTATCTAAACTGGAAAAGGGCAGAAGTAGATTCTGAGTTCAAAAGATACAGGGCCATTTGTGTCTGTCTGAATGTGTCTTCTCCAATGTGGCTATTTACTATTTTATTTTATTACTACAACTACTACTGTTTGTTAATGGAGCATGATGGCAGGAAGGATTTGTTCTTTTGTTCTACTAAAATAATACATGTGAAAAGTCTTCATCAACCTTGATATTGCCTCTCCTATCTACATACAAACTTTTCCTTTGAAAGAAGTTCTGTAGCACTCTATCTTCCTTCCTCCCTCCCATCTTTCCTGAAGGGATATAGTTCCCAAGGGTAGAAAAATACCAGCTTCTCAATAAATGGCAATGATTTATGTAAGTTACTTTTAACATTTGGTGCATGTGTGCATGTGGAATACAAACATTCGCAAAAAAAATAGTCATTTTGCCATCGTTTGTACATTAATAAGGTGAACTATTTTTAAAAGAGAATTCCTAGCAATTGTTACTTATAAATTATGACTGATTATTTATGTAGTTCACTTTGTTTAAATGGTGTCGACGTTCTTCAAGAGAACAATGCTGTATACAGCTGCTTTATTAATAATGTCACTGGCTCTTTGTTGCTATTTTTACATCTCCATCTTCCTGTTAGGCCATGTAAATAGAGATGCCTATAATTAGCGGGCACATAGCATTGTTTCACGAGTCTTAGCTGCTACATTAAAATAGGAAGCTTATTACTTCTTTGGGAATAACTTTTATTTTGCCCTATAGTTAAGATACAAAGTCATAAAGCTGACATGATGCAATGGAAAATTCAAAGGGAGTATCTGCTATGAAAATCTATTGCTGCATTCTGCATCCATTTAAACAGGAGGAAACCCTTAAATGCTCATTAAAAAACACCTTTAGAATGAAAGTATCTTTTAATTTCCACAGCTGAAAACCACAAAAATTGATTTTGTACAATACAGAACTTTTTCTTGCTGTGAGACAATCTTCTAGTCATCAAAAGTTGAAACAATTCCCCTTGCCTAACAAACAGAAGAGAAAATAAAATGATAAAGAGATGAGAAAAGAAGTCTGCATTCAGATCTGTTGTTGTCTGCCTATTTAGAAGCTTATTGTACCTCTTGACTACTTCTGTACTGACTACCAGGTATAATAATCCAACCCTAGGACTATTATTCACACTTTTAGGTACAGATCAAGGATTTCACAAAGACTGATCCACATCTTGTAGAAGCACCTCAATGAAAAATCTTTTTCCTTCTCCGGCAAAATTGCTTTCTTTCCTGAATACGCTTTGCACTAACAATGCAGAAGAACTGCATGCCTACAAATATTTAACACGGCATGTGCTATTCTGGAGGCATTTGTGTTCAGAGACTTCACTGCCAGAAAGGACCATTTTGGCCATGTTGCCAATGGTGCAAAGATTTCAACCTACAACAACATGCTTTTTGGAAATAGGTGACACCTTGGCATAGACATTGCAATGATAAAATTAATCTCATCTCTAAAAAAGCTGCCATAATGTCTACTGCTCCCATTGCTGAAAAACCCCAGCCCCACTTCTCATCTGAATTTTTCTCTAGTCAGTTTCCAGTCATGTCCTTTTCCAAAATGTCCATCTGTCACCAATATATCAAAGACAGCTTTGAACTAAGCCATATTCAAAATTGTTAACAAGGCACAACTGAACAAGAGACAATCACAAATACTAACATTGATTCTGGCGACAAGCTACATTGGGTTTTTTAATTCTGCTTTATCTTTCTCTTTATTCTTCTTATGGTAGTAAGTAGAGAGAGTTTACTTTGAAGGAATCAAGAACAAATCCAAAATTAAGTTTTCAATAGAGGCCTATTTAAGATCTGTTACCACTGTTTCACGCTTAATGCTTTGCACAGATGTTTAGGGTACTAAAGCAACTTTAGGATGAAGAATTATATGCAAGTGAAAACATTAATACCAAATGAAAAAAAAATTAATTGGCCAAACAAGTAAAACAACTCTACAGATCAGTCATGCTTTTAGAGAACTCTTTTTTCTCAAGCTCCATAACTTTATTTTCAAGGTTCTGAAGAAAAAAGTTCACAAGCCTGAAGGACTTCCCACAGCCTGTCTGTTCTCCATAATAAATACTCAAGCAGTGCATGCAGCACAAAAGAACAAAGCAAAAAGGTCTGTGGGATACCTGACACTTGAAATTCAAACTACCAAAGTCATAAATTAAGTATATATGCCTGTGTATGAGGCGGGGTATAATGTTCTCCAACTGCTTCAATAGGCCTTATGTAAACAAAGAACGGAACAACTGGTGACAAATGACAGCTTTCTAATGCAAGAAAAAGTCTCCAACCAAGGGAAAAAAACCACCCTCAACCCATTGGCTTATCCAGATTCAAATATGTGAGCAGAAACGATTTAATGTCCCTCAGATGTTTGCTCTGCTTTTGTGCCAGAGGCTGCTGCCCTGCAAGGGTGACTGCAGACAAAGCCGCTCCTCAATTACTGCATTCTAATGCTCAGTGTATTTGAGGTAAACAAATCACTGGCTTGTGGTACCACCATAGGCTAGAATGTGAACTGCAGTGAACAGCAAGGCATGGAGACCTTGTCAGCTGTTTGCATTTAAGAGCTATCAGCCTGAAACCAGAACTTCTGTATTTGCCTCCTGTAATGCATAGACACAGAAATGCCAAGAGCTGCCTCTCTCCCTGCATGCACTCATGCTTCACTGTCCCCACAATACAGCTAATATAGTTTGGGTTTTCAAGCATTTTTGATTCCATTTCTCCTCTAAATCTGATCTTCCGATACAGGTAACAGATGTCAGAAGGCTACAAACTACAGGTATTACTCTGTATTTATTATTAATAATTAATTATTATTATTATTAATTATTAATCTCACATGCCTGAAAGTGTTTAGAGAAATTCCACCTCTAGTGGAAAGGTATTTCCCATACATTCTCCTTCTAGCTCCTCTGTCAGTGTAGCATTTTCCTCTGGGAGACAAGCAGCTGTTAGACTGAAAGCTGGTACAACCCCCAGACATATCTAGCAAAATGTACCCACAGTCCCAGCCCAGGCTAGAATTTTGTCCTAAATTTCAGGGAAATTTCCTCAGCACGACATCAAACCGTCGGATTGAGATAGCACTGCTTGCTCTCCATCCCATCCAACCTCCGCCCATTCCCTGCATTACAGGAACTGAGTGAGGACACCAGCTCTGTCTCAGGGCACGGTCTCACGCACAGACTAAGCTGTGAGAAGGGAGGACAAGGCTCCCACAGCATTGACCACCAGCTGATGAGAAAGACAGATAAATGGAGGGCAGTCACCTTGTCAGACTCCACCACCAAATTTGCTACAGTTTACGAGTCAACCGCCTCTGCAGCGCTCAGGTCACAGCTCGTCACGGCTGAGGTGAGGGGAACTGTGGCTGGGTCAGCTGCTGGGTCAGTGCAGGCAGCTGGCAGTACCAACACCCAAAAATGCAGCAACTGGCTTTGTCGAAGGCTGGCTGCGTCTGAGCTGCAGTTTATGAGCAGCAAGTGATGCAGCACACACGCCAAGGTTATAAGGAGGAGAGCTCTAGGTAAGGTAGCAACAGCCAAGGTGCTGAGGGGGTACAGGCCAAGTGGGAGTGTGCTCTGCACTTGCTTTGGGGGAAAAACATCCTAAATATCTTCGACTGCACACAAGCTTTTTGAATGAAAAGCCTCCATATCACTGTGCAAGCTTACAGCTTTCCCTTCCCACCCACATGGTTCTTCTGAAAAACCCAAGCCTTTTCGTGTAGTGCTGTTTATATTATACCATCCCAATATACACAACCGACTAAATTATATTTACTTTGCTAACTTCCACACCTTTTCCCCTTTCTATTTCCTCAGATTTGGATCACAGCTTTCTTCCGCTCAATATTTTCTTCCTTAGAATGACAATAGTGCAGATACAATAAAGAGGTGTTACCAGCCTTTTGTTCAAGCGCTCTTTGTTGAGTATTTCAGTTATTTACTGCCCCCTCAGAAGTTCCTGTTTTCCCACTGAGGGGGGAAGGGAAAGCCTGTATAATGACATGGCAGCTTTTTGTTCAAAAAGTCTGTGTGCAGTCAGAGATACTTAGCACATTTTCCCTGCAGAACCTGATATTACTAGTTTCAAATCAAAAAGGGAAAATTCTTCAAATAACTAAAAAAAAAAGTGACTAAAAAAGTAGTACTTTGCAGATACCCCTTTCTTCAAGCTATGAATTATTGCTATATCAAAATGCCTGCATCCACACACAGTGAAAACTCAGCCCACTATGATGAAATGTGCACAAACACATGGGCACGTAATGTAATCTCCTACTGCCAACAGTATTACAGCTCTTAGCACATAGAACCAAGAAACCAAGAAGGAATTAGGGCACTGAAAGACATCACAAGCTGGGAGCTTTGCTAGTTCACACAAAGGGAAAAGGAAGGACACAGCACGCATAGCAATTTGTCTTTGATACAGGAAAAGGCATATATCGTTTGATAATCCAGTGATAAGGTAGGACAGCTATGGGACAAACCCATTTGTTGTACTGAAGAAACACATTTAGATTGATATTTGTGATGCTGAGCTGTTTTGACACATAGGATTTAATAGAATCACAATACGGATGTAAAAAAATGACCAGTGTTTCATTACAAAATGAAGTATCTCCTGGTACTGTGGGATACATGACTATAGGGAGCTTTAAAGAAATACGTAAATTAGACAATTGGGTTATAAAAGAGCATGTCCAAGCAATGGATCTGAACAGCTTCCCCTTTCATCATCTATCAGCTACACCGCTCAAGCCAGAGAAACTGTGCACATGAAACAGGTAGCATGACAGTGTTTTTAGGAATTTTTTGGGTAATCTTGTTACTTAAAAGCGCCTTTTCATTTTCCCAAAGTCAATTTTAGTACAACACAAAAGGTCAACACAAAAATGGTAAAAAGTGTTAATAAGGCTCCTCCTAATCCAAATCTAATTTGACAGTAAGTGCTCCATGCAGGGGTATTGGAGAGGAAAGGTCTTAAGGGAGGTGATCTCTTATCAGACTAATCCATGGCCCTGGCAGAAGAAACCAGTGGGGAAAGTTTCTGGGCATACCCTTTTCTTCAGCGCTGAACGGAAGCAACAACAGAGCCGCCCTTTAACAAATGCTAACAAGTGGGTAGGAAACGACTATCGGAAAGGAGCTGCTGGTCTTTAAGAGTCTGACAAACAATGTCAGCGCTGATTACAGCACACACACTTCACAGTAGGTTGGCTTTCATGTTCTTTTCATTTCATGCGCAGATATGTCGGGGTGACTGAAGTCAATGGGAAATTCTCAACAGGTTTTAATAGCATCAAGAACTAATTCATTATAACCTTCTATTCAGAACAATATTGTTTGTGTACATTAGATCTTAATCTGATTTTGTTCCCATCAACTCATCCGGACTCTTTCTCAGGGTCATCTTCTTGCTTGTGTACATTGCCTATGTAATTTGAAATCTATAGAAACAGCAACCAACACAAGCCAAAATTATGTGTTCTTTTAAAATTCACTTCTCCACCATCTTTTTTTAACCGAGACCTAAATTGAAGAGGCATAGAAATGAAGCTCAGTTTTTAGAGTGAAAATTACTTCAGGCATAGTTGGGGTGGGTTGGGGTTTTTTGGGAGGTTTTTTGGGAGGCGGGGGATTTTTTGTTTGGTTTGTGTTTTTTCTTTTTTTTCACCCAAGACTAGCATTCTACTGTACTCAATAAGAAAGTGAGAATTAGATGTAACCAAGCTTAGAGAATTCCTTCTCATTTATCGCTGTGTACTCAGTTTAATTTTAACTTGAGCTGGTAAAACACTTTACAAGAGACCCCATTTCACCTTTAACACATTATCTTGACTTGCTTACTTCAGGCAAACATTTGCTAGATAGTTGTCTGTTACTGCATAAAGAGAATGTCATGTTCTTTGTACAAGCGTCTGGTCACGTTTCATGATTGCCAAGGTCTAGGAAGAAATCCCCATTTTGAAAAAACTGCTTGGAAACCTCATTCTCCTAGCTAAGATTCCTACCATTTTTGCTGAGAGTTAAACAGAGAAAATCCCTTCAATATACCAAATGGAACAATGAAATTGTACCTAGTAATGTATAACCTGTTTATCACTGTTCCACTCATGGCAAGTTTCATCATTCAGTTACAGTTCCATAGGTCTGTGCCATATGTTCAAGTTTAGTTTTATACGTCTTTACATGGATGTTCATATTTCAAACAGAAACACACCACAAGAGAAGCCATCTCTTCAAGTAGGTCATTACTTTCCTCTTGCACACTGCCTTTCAAAGTCCCAGCTATATAAGAATGTACTCAAAAGAGAAAAATAAGGATTGTGATTTTCCAAAACTAAATATAGTCATTTCCCAATGCCAGCTGTCTTTCTGTCGAATGTGAATTTTATTTGGCATCTGAGCTCATTCCCATGCATTAAGAGAAATAAAAAGAACACTAATTAATGTATTGATTTGTACTGTGCTATATCTTAGTAACAGCAAAGGGAAGGGGAAATATTTTCAGCTGGGACGTCAACTGGCAATCCACAATAACTGTTGTGACTGTACTGCACAGTCCAATGAACATGGCTATGTACACAGAGAGGCTTTGAAGCATCAATCAGAAATTCCAACAGAGATCTTGCTTTACCATGCATCCTGAATCTCTTATATTGAAGAGCTTTTCAGCCTTTTCTAAAAATCTTTCCTTGAGGTGATCATAAGATTGTGGTAGGTCTCAAAAAAACCAGCTCTGTCCAGCCTCCTTTATGCCTTTTGTTTCAAAAAAGTTGCATTCTGGAAGAACGCAAGAACTAAATGTGTCACAATATTCACCAACAACCTCCTAAATCACTGTATCACTATCAGTATATCTAATACTGTTCTAAAAGACTATGGTATTTTTCATCCTTTTGTCCACCTACAGCTTTATGAAACCATTAAAGATGGACGTCTCATACTGAGCAGAGCCTGTTCTTTCAGTTGCCCAACACCTGCTCTCTTAAAACAAAAATTTGCCAAATTCTTAGTGTAGGACCTGCATTTTCTATGTTGATTTTCTCTGTCAAGTCTGAAGAACAGCAGATGAAAATCATGCAAAGCAGACCTTTGGCAAGTTGCCCTGAGCTGCTGGACAGGAGGGCTTGAAGACATGAGGCCGGGAGACAACAAAAACTAAACCCACCACAGAAGAGAGACGGAAAATTAGGACTTGGGACAGAGGCAGAGGGGTGGACGAGAGAGAGAGACAAACATGTAGAAATACTTGCAGCTAAGTGTGCAATACTTCCAGAAATGAGTTCTTCACACATCTTAATTCTATCCTTAGTTAAGTATACATTATGGTATAGTCTGTAATTATCTGACCACATACTTTCCCCTTCTCCACACCACCACCAGCATGCAGCAACAGAAGGGAAAGTCTTCTTTGGAACAAATGCCTTCCCCTATTTTGCTTTCTGCTTGTTTACTTCTGTGGCCTGCAGACCTGCAACTCAGCTTTGCACCTGCTTGGGCTCTTTAAAAACAGTGTGTCATCTGTATTGTCCCACAAGTCCATCAAGAAACTATTAAACACATCTCTGTGAGATAGAGTAGTACGGTACCCCCATTTTAGACAGTGCGCTAAAACAAGATCAAAAGCCAATTCTTGCCCAATTTCTGGAAAACCCTTTTCCCACAGCGTTTAATGCGGCATTGCATTTTGCATCTTTAGAACATAGCTCCTACTGACTTTCAGGCACATCTGAGAATAATTGTTTTTTCTGCAACTCAGATCCAAAGCTGGGGATTCAGAAAACAAGGAGTAGAGTGAACACAATGAAATGTAGGGCTTACTTGGCCTTGTCTAGCATCCCATAGGAACATTGTGGTGCAAGCAGAAGATAAAAATCAAATTTTCCAAGGAAGCAATTAGCCAGGAGACCATCCTCTCCCTTTGAATAATCCCTTTCCTTACTCACAACATGACTTCCTCCAGTGCTGTGTGCACAATATCCCAGTCACGCCTAGAAAAACTCTTCTGTGCAATGACCATGACAGAAGTTTCTTGATAAAAATAACATGATCAAGCAGGTTTTGACTGGATTCCAGTACCTGCACACAATTCAATAACAAACCAATACTGCCAGGGTGAAACTAATTTTGAAGTGCCTTAATTTCCAAGACCTTAATAATATAATAATGTTTTTTAGTTGTTTATTAAGTGCCTATACACATGCAAGCTCTTTGAAACAGTACATGAGGTTACTGATAGCAAGGTTTACAAATTAAACCAAATCAGTACAAATGCTGACATTTTTTGGTCTTTTTTTTTCCCCACTAAGGATTGAATTATAGCCCCACCCTCCCCAGCACGTATCACAGTTGCATCCTGAGCCTGTAAAGGACAATTGTGCATTTCTTTATGCTTTCCAACCTACAGCAGTAGTAACAGGCATCCACCGTGGACTCGCTTCTCCTCACCTGATCCTTGTCAGTCTACCCTACAGTGGCTGTCTCTAGCTGGGCACAACAAAAGCTGATGTTTTCAGTTGAAGTGTAATTTTAAATACACATTGCAGAGGTTTTCCTTTTGTTAAAAGGCTTTTTTTTTTACCCGTTCCCCTGTCCTTCAGTGCTGAATTCCTGTCTGCAACACTCTCTCTCAGTGTTTAAGTTTCACCTACAGTTCGTCATACTTGTCTCAAAACTGTGCTGCCCCATTCAGCTATTACCTGCCATAGGACCTGAAGCCTTTGGAATAGCATTATTGTGGGACATAGAGAACATATGCTAAAATATATATTAAAGGGACTCTCTCTTGTAATCATTATACACACATACAGGAAAAAAAAGAAAGGAAAAGAAAAAAAAGAAAGGAAAAGAAAAAGGGAGCCTGTTAGCAGCTGCATAACTTCAAGGCTAAATAAATGGATCTGTGCAAAAACAGTGTCACCTTGAATATATTTAAGTTCAGGCCTGGACAAAGCAGTCACATTTAAAATGGATGGACGATACAAACCGTTCTCATTTTTGGGTATAAAGCAAAGGCTCTTGACAGATTTCCTTTCAAGCTGTGCACATTAGGCTACCAGTTAAACACAAGAAGCGACTACCAGAGCATGATCAGAGAGGCTGCTTTTCCCACATAGCCTCTTTCCAGGGTCCTACTTAGGATGTTTCCAATTTATTTATTCTTTCTAACCAGATTATGATATATCCAGAGACTGACACCTTACTGATTATTACCATGCTTACTTGGTTAGTCTCAGTTCTACAAAATCTGATTTTAGCACATCTTAAATCAGACCAGAAACACTGTGGCCGCCCAGAACAAACTGCTCAGACAGCATGCCTGTAACAATACCATTTTATTGAAACTGGCTTTGTTTTGCCTTGAAGATTTTTCTTTCAGCAAACCTGTGGTTGCCTCAGTGTCATCTGCACACCCACACCTTGGAAAAAGGGTCAGTGTAAACACTCAATATTGTGCTCTAGCTTGGCAAAAATGCAGTCACACCCAGGACTGACCCAAGCCTGTGCAGTGAAGAGGTCTGGCAAAGCCTGGATACAGTATTAATGAGTGTAGAACCAAGAGCTCAGCCTCTTTAAGTTCATTAACATAAGCCTAACACCAAACTTTCCTTGGACCAGACCCAGCTGCCACTGAAAGCAGTGACTTGATTCTTTCCTTACTCAGTCCCTCCTCCACTGGAGTTTTAAGAGCCTTATACCTGATCTGGTCCTTTCAAAGGCAGGTGAGTTAGTGCCAGCAGCTTCCATGGGAACTGGCTCAGGCCACGGGAACAGAACTACCTAGCCAAAGGCCTGATGGATGCTAAAATCTATTTGCTATTTGACCCTAGGAAAAAGAAAGTGTTAGGTCCTCTCTGCAAGGACACACTTTCTGCTGTTTTTCTGGAATTCAAAGGGAAAATGTGTGAAAATACCACACAATACAATATGTACTTTATCCAAAATAAAATGAAGCTAAAACCCATCTATCTATCTATAATAAATGTATGTGTGTATATGCATGTGTGTATATATAGATATATATATGCATATTTATATACATGACCATTATAAACTAAATATCTGGCATTGTTATTCCCAGCAGAGAGCAGGAAAGAACAGAAAGAACAGTAGGCTGAACAAGAAGGCAATCAACAAACAGGAACAACACATCATCATTCCCTCTACACTTCCCATTCTGAAGCGTTCAGAGCCCCCAAGAGAATTCTTCTGTGGTTTTGAGAATTCAATTTTTTAGAGTCTTTGAGCCACCACTGCTCCAACCCTGCCTGTTGGTGCTACATAGGTGGTTCAGAGCACAGAACAGAGCAGACCCATCAGCAGGCTCCCCAGGTACACAGGAGTGCTCCCATCCAAAGGGCAGGGAGTGAAAGGCATCTGCTTTTGCTGGAGAAGCAGAATTCGTTAACAGACTCAGAAACCTGGGGGCCATTAAGGATTTTGCAAGAATCCTGTGTGAGCCATAGGCAACTTCTGTGTCCTTTTCCCACTCACATTCTTACTACACTGCCAACAAACACACCTCTTCATCATACACTGCCCAGAAAACAGCATTTTTTAGATAGGCATACACTACTTCAAGATCCTCTAATCGTTGGTCTTAACAGTGTATAATAAATAATTCCAAACAGAAAGCAGGAATGCCAGTGCAGAAAAAGAGAATATAACACAATGGGAGGGAAAAATGTTCCAACAGAACAAGAAATCAACCACAAAGAAAAGGGACACAGACAAATCCAGGATCTGAATTCATTTTAGGATGAAACGCAGCATCATCAGGTATCTCCATCAGGTATCTGGCAATACCACTGTGTTCCCAAGCAACTCAGTTCCCATATAACTCTTACCCAGGCATGTGGGACTCCTGGGGCATATCTGGAAAAAGGCAATTTTCAGGGATGCAGTCACAGTCTCTTTCCAACTATATCATCAACCTTTGTCCTCAGACCATGATGGTTTTAGCCTCAGCATTTACCCTCATGACTCACACCCAGCCACAGCATCATGCTAAAGCTAAGCACCCAGGAAGCTCTGCCTATTCCATTAGGAACAATGGGAGGACTGCACATTTCACTGTCATACAGACACAGGCTGCTGAAGCCCAAAAAGATTACTGAAAATTAGGTTTGTGCAAATAAGAATTTTTGCAGGTACTAAAGAAAAACAAAATTATTTTCTAGAGTTTGGGAGGTGGGGAGGAGGAAGGATTTATATTATATTCACTATCCACACAAGAACAAAGTAGATGTTTAAGCGTGACTTTGAAGCATTCTTCTCATGAAGAGATAATGACATTTCATACATGTTCTACCTTAACTCTGACGCAATGAGAATATTTTGCATTTTTGACCTTTGGTAAAATATCTTCATTCAGTTTAAGAGGCACTTTCACCCTCCTACCACTTCAGCCCTAACACCACTTCTATCATCTCTTGGAGCATGTTCAAAAGGTTCTGTTTTCTCGTGTCCCCCAAACAGTTCTCTCTTCCCAAGGAAACACCCTGATCTTGTCCAGGAAACCAAAGCCCTTAAAGGAAACAGAACTTCAAATAACTACATGATCCTAAAGGAAGATGGAAACCATATAGACGTGTGTATTCACTACACTAAGGACAGGTAAGGCGTAGCAGTGGAACAACAGCACCTAAAAAAGGCAGAACTGAAACCTGACTTCAGTGAGAGTTTTGTCTGATCAAGAGCAAAGGAGAGAGCTGAGACTTTATATCGTGTGTTTTCTTATTCACGCATAGGAACGTGAAGCTGCTGGATGAAGTGACTGACTAGTCACTACAGGATTTTTTTCCATTCAGTGATTCAAAGTGAATAATTTTAAGATCGTGCTCGTGTACATCTCCTCTAGGCAAAGCACTTGTTCAACATGTCAGGAGGTAGCTCAGTGTTGTCAACTACTTGCAAGCAGACATGCTATGACTGGAAGAAAAATCCCATTATAAGAAAAAAGAAAAAATCTCTACTGCTCCTGAAAGAAGAGAAAGTCTTGCTGCTACTCAGGTGAGGAAAGGGGCTCTGTGGAACTCCCTCCACGCTTCTGAGGGCTATGCCAAGCAACGGTAGGGCAGGAGGAGGATGGTATCTATACACAAAAAAACCTTTGAACTGCAGTCAGAGGGGACATGATTAAAAGAAAAAGCTAAATGCAAGAAGAGTTTTAAGTACAATTTTTGTCTTTTAGCTTTCTCACAGTAGATCATCCCCCCTGTATTACTTCTGTTTTTCTTAATATTTATATGACTTTATTGCTGAAGTAATTCAACACTTGAGTATCTGTAGATGAGTTTGATGCATCTTTCAGGAAGAAGAAAAAGATGAAAAGTCTATTGAACAAACACCTGCACAGGTCCAGTTGTTCCGGTTTTGATAACCTCAATATCTTAGATCTGACATAACTTTCAATACCTATTTAATATTCTGAGGCTCACCAGTCTACTAGAATAAACAAATTCAACAATATTTCCTTTATGAATTGAACCTTCAAAGGTCTAACATTTGAAAAAGAATAATGAAACAGTGGTCAAAATTATTTTTATTTTCCAGAAACATAAATTTGAACCACAAATTTATGTGGCGCTAATAAATAACTTCCTATCAGGCTTCTATTTCAAGTATCTATTTTATTCTGGGCATTTCAAAGAATAATGTGCATAGAACAGCATAAAGAAATGCAACTGTAATTACAATTTACTAAAATTTACACCATCACAAGATCTCACATGCATCAGCTGCATAACAACCATCTAAACCTTTCCAAGCTATGTAAGTATTTGTTTTTGTCAACGTCAAATAGCCATCACAAGCCTTAAAAGTGCAAGTTTTACAAGAGACTGCATCTAGCAACACACTGGTGTGAAGCAACAATCTGAAGAGATCAATGTCATCCTGCTAGAAAGTAAATATTTTTATAACTACATCCATAGCAACCACAAAACTCTCCACTTCCCCAAAGTGATCCATAATGCTTGACTTGAGAAGCTGATTTAAAGCTCTGAGAAGGTATCACTAGCCATCATTTTTCTCGGCCATAAAAGTCCCAGGAAGATAAAGGTAGCTTTTCTGAGCCATCATTTTACAGAAAAGAAACACTCAAAAGATATCTCTAGAAATCACTATACTTGCTCATTTTGAAACTGTAAATCCTCCAGGGGGACTGGTGGTGCTACACTGCAGGAATCAGTATCAATTATTTTATATGATATATTTTTACTTCAGCGTCAATCCAGGCAATTGACATCTCATTTTCTCATTTAAAGACTTTCTGTAACACCACTTACATCTTCTATACTACTTTTCACTAATGGATCTCAGTCTGCCTTACAAAGATTAGCACACATATTCCATGAATGGATGAGACATTCTGAGAAGTTAGAGAGATGCACATAAATTAATTTGCAATAGTCAATAGCCAGCTAAGGCCAGTAAATCCAAGTTTCCAGAGTAAGAAGTCCCTGCCCTGTCCAGCAAGCACCACTACTTCTGTATAGAAGTGTTTTGGATAGGCTTCCATACACCAAAATTGCATTTTATGCCAGTTTCCAAAGGCCTCCCCAAAACCCAGCGGCTTTTCCTATTTTGCTCTTCCCACTGAAATAAACTGACCCCAGTTCTTTCCAAGTGAGAGGCAGGAAACCTTGCACCTGCTCCAGTCACAGAGGCAGACGTCAAAGGCAATGGAAATCTGTCAGCACCAGGTAATTTAGCCTACACTTCAAGCTGCATTTCTGAGTTCATTCATGCTAGATGCGTGCAGTGGTAGACCAAAAGGCATTACAGAATTGAGCTGAACCAGGTTTGAGTACATAACGATTACTGCTGAATATGCACAGTCAGCCTCATCCCACATTTACACAGGCTCTAAAGCAGCTACATAAAGGACATATAATACCTGATCCGTCATAAAACCTGTCTTTATAAAGCTAACTCATTTTGAACAAATTTGAAACAGCAGACTGAGCTAATAGCAGACCAGTGCTTTGCAGCACTACAAAGAATCTCTTAGTAGGAACTGTTAAGCTGAATTTACTGTGCCATTAAACCACAGTCTCAGTGCAGATGTAGGCTGGTTACCAGCGCACATGGAAATCCACACAGCATTCAATTAATCTTCACAGTACGCACATTAGGGAAGTGGGAGCAAAACCTGATCAAGATCCTTCATTTAAGGGGCTGGAACATTTAATTTATGTGGTAACTTTCTGCTTTTCCGTTCTCTTTGGTCAAAGAATAACACAGATTTGGCCTTTGCCTACACAGAGAAGAGAGCTCCAGTTTCAGAGGCAGGAGACGCAGACTGCACCCCTCTTGCTGCATGCACATCGCTGACTGACAGCAGCAATAATCAAATATTTATGCAGCCCCAGAGTGCAAACTCTCTGAGCATTTAGCACCATTGTTTAACACGCCTAGTTCAGCTTTAACATGGACGTGGGATCTGGCAGATGAGTAGCTGCACCAATAGTAGATACTACTAAAAACAGTCTTCTTCCCTGTCCATGTCACAGGTGTCCCAGAGCAGGGGCACCAGGAGCAAAGGGATGCTCCTACCACAGCAGCTGTGCTTCAGAGCTCAGTGCTTAGACTGGAAAAGATCTACCAGGCTGCAAACTCCTGAGACTGAATTACGTGCACATATGAGCTGGTCTTATTTACAGGTTTGTAAATCCTTAGCAGAAGGATCGTGCAATAAGCTGGGGGATCAGTACTGAGGGTCAGAAATATCCTGAAGGGTCAATTTGTGCAGGCAAGGCACAACAATCAGAACAGGCTGGATTAGGGTACACAACTCCAATATTGCTGAATATGCACAGCACATTTTGAAAGAGAGGTCTTGGGATCTCTAGTCATGCTCTGTTAAAGCACATTTTCTTTCAGGAAAAAAAAAAAAAAAAGAACATACCAAACTGGTGGAAAATGCTTGACCAAAACCCAATGCCAAATATATACATACACACACACACATACATACATAGAGACTCACTATTTGATTTTAGTAACTGGAGTTCTTTCAGCTAATTCCATATCAGGGTCTTCACTAATTTGTTTTTCTTTAATTCCAGAGAACAGCTACTCTAGCTGCTTTAAAATAAGTGGAGTTAAGAACTAGAAGTATTTCCTTAAAGGCACTATCAATCAATACTCTACTTCTGTAGGACCTGCCCAACTCCTTTCAGCTTCGTATCAGCACTGTACTCTGTGCTCTCAAATACACCATCACAAACCAGTAAAAGTTAATCTACATTAGAGACTTCTGTCAGCTCCTTTGAGTTGGCCAGGAACTGCTCATCTTCACATTTTATAATTATTCCAGGAGTTAGGAATGGCTGGGAGGAAACAAAATCCCCCCTAAAAAGCATCATCACTGCTTAGAAAGGTAAGCTGCACAACACCACCTGTCAACACAAACTAAAAAGCACACTTCCAACAAAGAGTAAGCAAGAGCTTGTCTGTGCCCTGTGGCCATGTAGCTCAATGTAAGTGCAGCTGATCCAGTATTCATAGCCAGGATGAATATATGACATTCCAGCAGGGCTCGGGAAAAGCCTTGGGCACCTTTGTAACAATCTACAGTGGGATCGCTCTTCAGATAAACTACAAGAAAGGTACATAACTCTTGTAATTACTAACTGAAAAAGAGTGGAAAAGAAAGCAGCTATTCTTTCAAAAACTTGTTTATTCACAGATCTACCAGAGCTTTGACAGTGAAGCATCTCCTGTATTTAACAGCCAAAACAAGCCTACAATCACCTATCTACTAAAGATCGATAGAATTCCCAAGGACACAGGCACACAAGGTACCAGCTGGTAGCAGGCTCTGACTTCACAGCCTCATCACTATTTGCCTGCACAGCAACCTGGCATCTCAACGTGCATCCTATCTGTTCCTGCCAGAGGTCCTACATCACCCATCAGCCTGAAGCTTTGCTTGGTTATTTTAACTTTGAAGTCGGCAAAACCAACAGCCATTCCACTGCTCCGGTGAAGCACAATGTTTTCAAGCCTTGAAAATGAATGTGGTCAGATAAGCTAATCCTTCAAGCCTCAACACAACAAAAACTTCACATAGGAAACTTAAAAAGTTAGTTGGGGCAGCCAGCTCTTTAAGATCCTTAATTATTAATAGTGTAGATGTGTGGAATTAAATACATCATTTTTAAGGGGAGATGCTGAGTATCTGTTGCTCAACACACCGAGGGCACACAGGCCGGCAGAGGGATCCCGGCATTGTGCTGTTCACCACCTACCACTAAGGCAAGTGACCGAACTCAGCACTGCCTGGCCTTCCGTATGTTCATTCACGCCTTATGGACTACCTGCAAAAACCAAAATCACTACCAAACCCAAACGGTGTCAGTTCATCTCCCACTCTGCACAGGTGTATCTAAGCACTAAGAAGCATACGGAAATGTTTTTTATTGACCTATGAAACAAAAATAAGTTGTTTAATTAACTCTCATATCATGACTATTCGTGCGCTATAGAAGTGCAAAGCATACACAACCAATGCGATTACAGAAGAGTCTCCAAAACTCAGTTCCCAGTCTGCCAAAACTCGTCTTTCCGCTACGGGATGTGATGATACCGCAGATACTACGGGAGGCTGAACAGACCGCGTGTGCCCTTCGCTACTTTTCCAGTTGTCGATAGTTTCCAGTCAGGAGGTTTGTGCCCCCGCCGTAGAGCCGCCCTTACTTCCGTGGGCTCGTCCTTTCCTCGCGCTTCACCTGCGGGCACGGAGCCTCCGCCGCCGCACCGGGTGATGCACTGAGGGGGAACACCGCGATTCCTCACCCCAGCAGTAGCCGTGTGCTCGGCCGGGGCTCCCCCGCCCCTCCGCGCCCCCCGCCGCCGGTCACTCACGATCTCGGTCACCATGAGGAGCCCGGGCACGGTGCGCAGGAACTCCCTGTCGTAGGCGAGCGTGCTGGAGCTGGCGGACAGGTTGGCGGTGAAGGAGCTGCTGGTGGTGGTGACGGTGTGCGAGCGCGGGCGCGGCGGCTGCTCCTGAGGCGGCACGGGCGGCTCCATGGCCGGCGCGGCAGGGCTGCCGCCGGAGGGCCGGCGGGAAGGCACCGCCGCTCGCCGCTTTGTGTGGCCCCGGCGCCGCCGGCAGCCCCCGCCTGGGCGCGGGGGAGGAGGAGGGTGCTCGGCGCCCGGCCCCGGGAGGGGAGGCGGGTCCGCAGCGGGGCCGCCCGCCCCGGGGACCGCCCAGCCCTCCCGCCGCTGCCGCCGGGGCGGGACCCGGCGCTGGTGGTGCGGGGCATCCCCAGCGTTAGGGAAGGAGGGTCAAAGCGGGTCCCCTCTGAAAACCATCTCCTGACCTCCCGGACTCCTTTACACTTGGGATCCCGTCTGCTTCCAGTGCAGCCGAGGAGCCAAGCTGAGCCACCGTTCTCTGTGCCACAGCCCCATGGGGGAGCACGGTTTAGGGGGTCCAGCCCCATGCGCCCGCCCTCACCGTCCCTCCAGACTGTCACTCCTGGCTCCACGGGCAGCAAACGCTGGCAGGAGCCGTGCTGGTGCTGCAGGTGGCTGTCCCCACTGGCTGCCGTCGCTTGGGAGAGGAACCACCGCAAAGCGCCGCGGGCAGCGAGCAAGAGTCTAGCAGACAACACAGCCCTCTCAGAGCTGGAAATGGGGGTTTTGCTGGGGTCTGCCAAATAACCAAGAGACTGAACAACGCAAAAGACTTTTAAAAACCATAAAAGTCACTGGAAATGTAAAGTATGGAGTCATTATCGACCTACTACTTGACAATGTTGAGCTGTTCCTTAACCTATAATTTTCAGTACTCCAGTCTAAAGTGTCGTCTTTAAAAAAAAACCAAACCCAAACATTTCTGGATCATTTAAGAGCTTCTAAAAAGATCTTCCATCCCACGAAAACTATGAAGTTTCAACATTAAGCAAGCAGGTTATAGTTACTGTCAACATTCAGGAACTCTAATTAGCAAAGGATTTGCATGTGGCAGTTCAGTAAAAATGAAGTGTTTTCCACATGTCTGGTGGCTATTGTCCTTGAATTGTTTACTGCTGCTCTCCTACTGGATAACAAAGGCTGGATTTTGTGGTATTACCTTTCAGCAAGGGATTGAAGCAGCTGGGGAGGGAGGAGGAGGATGGGACAGTTTCTCCCAGAAATACAGGAAACATGAATTACCCAAAGGAACTGTTCTTGTGCATTATTGTGCCTCCGCTCACAAATGTGTGTCACAGTACAGGCTCCATGAGCTTCTTGGAATGTGTGTCTTGGCTCAGGCTCTGTGGAGCCTCCATGCCCTCTAAACTCTGATTAGGAAAAGAAGTAAATTCTGATAAGGGAAAACATATGCAATTTGGTGAAGCCTTTCAATGTAAATGATTTAGACACTGGTGACTTTTTCATTTAAGATGGCAGAAGAAATGTGGCAGAGTTTTGCAAACATGAACTGCAGGTCATCAGAACATGATGCCAGCCACTCAAAATGATGATAAGATATACAGATAGCATCTTTTTTTTTTATTATTTTTTTGTGAGGAAAAGAAATCCATCAGTAAACCACGCACTCAAACTACTTAACACAACTTCTTAATCATGAAACAAGGAATTTTACACTTTTGGACAAAACCATAGGGGTTTTTTGTGACATTAACAGCATTCTGTATTTTTTGTGTTCGTATTTAATCCCTATTAAATAAGAGTTGATATTTTGAAGGAACAGAACACACCTGTGCGCTGGTCTGTTTAGAGGCCTGCTTCAACTGGCTTGCAAGTAAAAACTGCTTTATCTGATTGTTCAGCACTGCCAAGGTTCCTTCCAATGCCAGAGCTATTTTGCCATGCCCCTGTTGCTGTTTGTGAGGATCCATTGTAACAGCATCGATTTTCCCCTCTGAGAGATTCCTGTCTTTTCAGTTTTTCCACCTAGAAGATCAGTAAGTAAAAGTGAGTAAATGTGGGGCTAAAATTCATGCTGCTAGCAAAATTAACACTAATTTCAAAGTTGTTTGAGCCATTCACATCACTTTCCCTTTGAGAGCTGATTTATTTTACACTGGATGTGTATTCTCACCATGTTTCCAGGATGTTATTCAGAGGTCTCAGTGTTCATGCATAATTCTAAAACTCTTTATTTATTTTGCTCCCTAAACTCTTGAGGGTCGGTGTTGGTTTTCTTCCAGCCATCAGAATCAGAGCAATAAATTTCATTGCTTTTGGTCTGCACATCTGTCGTTTGAGCATCCCAGCTCCTGTAGAGGAAAAAAAGAAAAGGAAAATAAGAATATAGATAGGGAACCAATTGTTTTATGCTTCAACTGTATTAATATACTGTAAGCTTTCAGTGTCTGTTGTAGAGGTCTAGTATCATGATTAATTCAATAAGAACTGGAGGGCTACACTTGTGGGCAATTTCTCTGAACACTGGCTGCCACTCTGACTTCCCTAGTTAGCATATTTTTTCTCCAGCAAACATATTCAAAGAATGAGTTTCACTAAAAAACGGGTAAACACTCCAGAAGCTTTTCTGTATCTGATATTCCTGGAAGCAAATTTCATTCTTTAACTTGACAGCATAATACTTGACATTTTGAATGTTAATTGTGAGGCTCTAATTTTTTTGTTTTGCATCCTTGTACTGAGGGCTAGAACTGGAAAGCCTTCAGGGACCAGCTGAGCCTAGATAGATTTTTTTACATGTAGATAGCATCAGAAAGAAAATAATTGAATGCTCTTGCTTGAACAATCAACCTTTTATTACAAAACTACCAAGAGAGTATAAGGTGGCCCATTTTCTGTATTTTAAATTAACCTTTCAAGAGAAGGATTGGCAAGGCTTTTAAACACCATGCAAGATTGTAACCTCTTTTTTGTCAACTGCTGTAAGGCAGTAAACTCTGATTAGGAAAAATATGCAATTTGGTGAAGCCTTTCAATGTAAATGTTTGAATAAAAGCAGAATAGTGGATACAAGTATTATCAGGTTTCTCAGTAAAGGGATTATTCCTGAACATCTCAATATCTAATTAACAGATTCTTCCATTTAAGCTGGTTTTGTTCTCAAATCCTGAGGTATCAACATTTTTGACATTACTGATCGAGCTCTCTAGAACCACTCTCTTAGCAACAATCTGGCCAGCTGGGAGTGCTAATTAAAGTAGACTCACAGGTCCAAGGAGTGGAGCTGACTGGAATTTCCTGAACTGTTTTTCTGGTTTTGAAATACAGCTTCCCTTCCCCCTTCCCAAATCCTAGAATTTTCAAATGTCAAACTCATTCAAAATTTTTTATGGTAAGTAAAACACATTAACATATAAAAGATGATTGAGATATTTCAGTGCTTATCAGCAGGTTTCAGTCCAAACAACAAACTTACTGTATTTAAACCACCTAGAAGTGATCTAAGAAAGATAAGGGAAATTATTCTGAAGAGAGGAAGAAAGGAACTGTACTGTCCGTGAAACCCACGTCTCACACAAGGAACGGAGATTCATGTCGGATATCCAGGACAAATATTCTCACCCTTGACATCTTACTGTGCTAATTTGAGGATGAGGTATTTCTAGTTAGCATTAAATCAAGAAATGATTGGAAATTTTCTAATGGCTTTTCAGAATTAGCAAAGTGTAGGCTTTGAGCTACAAGTGTATTCAAGTAAATAATTAATAACATATTTACTCTTCAGCAGCTTACAACCATATGGAAAAGCTGATTTATACTAACCCAAACCAGAAATACTTGATTTGTACTTTGGTAGTGACATGTGCCATAGGCACATGATCAATCAAGGCAAATGTCTCTGTGTAGGAATCCATATTTTATGAATTAAAGATGGTTTTCATGACTGAGATACTTGGATCTTCTAATGTTGCTGCAACAGAGAGAGAATAGATGAGATGCCCATATTTTCAAAATGGCCATTATTTGGCAAATCTAGAGGATCTACGTTTGTACATGGGATTACTGAACACAAGTCTTGTTTGGTTTTGCAGCTTGGGCACCCCAAAATTAATGAACATAAAACCAATACCAATTCAAACAACAATCAAAGTAATGACAGTGCATTGGATTTTATCATCAGATGCTTGTTACTACTCTAATGATGGAAAATGCAGGATTTAGCTGTTATGTTCTGTACTCCTTTTCTCACAAATAATTTCTTTCTTTACATGAAGTTTACTTGAATTATATGGACAAAGTCCTGACTGTAGACACACAGTCATTTTACCTGCCAAAAAGCTGTCTTAGAACATATTCTGCCATACAGATAATTAACTCTATGCTGAGAACAGTAATATACTGACTTCTAGATTTTATTTTTCAGTTTTGAAACCCATTACACTAAGTAAACTGTGTGGTGATAAGAGACTGTGCTAAGAAAAGAAATCACAAAGTACATAAGCCATGTATTTTCTTTGCATTAGGCTTTCACCAGCTGCTCTATCTGCTCTGGGAATCTAAAGATCCCTCTCAGCCCTGAAACACAACTATATCACAGATACTGTGCTGAGGAAAAATTGCTTACTTCTTCCAGAGCTGATTTGTACTTAGAACACACTGTCCCTGCACGCTGAATATACATGCTGAACTTCAGGGCAGAGAGCACATCTACCCAAATTTAAAAGAGTTTGTAGGGAGAAGTGTTAAGTCTATGTACAAATCGTGTCAGAACAGGAGTCATGGTTTTCATGCTTTGGGGCCAGGGACCTCAGCTCTGTAGCACACCTGCGAGAGCATGTCTATATTGTATTTCCCAGGCTGCTTCCCAGCTGCCCTCAGCTCTCCTGCTCTCCAGTGAGCCTGCAAGCACAGCTCCGAGCACAGCTGGTGGCTGTGCCTTCTCACACCTGCAAATCAGAGGCCAGCCGAATACTCAAGAGTGTCTGGTGTCATGTTGTGTGAGGAAGGAGCTTATTCTGCCCCGAGCATGTCCAGGCAGGCTGTCCCTGAGGCACACTCATAAATACTTTCATTGGGGTCAGCAGTCCGCCACAGACCTTTAAATATTATTATGGAACAAACACATACAAGTGATTACATCCTTGAGAATATAAACATTTCCACTGAAGACGTGTACATTTCTACTTGCTAAGGGTGGTGCTTGCCTAAGTGTTTATGTAAATCACAGCAGGTAATGTTTACACAGCGCCCAAGCCCAGTGCAAAACGGTTGAAGGAAAATATCACCTTCAACAATTGTCAATGCCTATTTGTTTTTAGATAATTAATGAAAGACTGTACAATTCTACTGCGGTTTCATCACAGCACCATCCACGTTTAAGGAGAGAGTTCACAGCCAACTCAGTTTGCTTGCAGGCTTGAATAAAATAATAAACAGACAGCTATGTTACTCTGCTGTGGTTGGTACAACACCCTGACACAGGCCTGAGACTTAAAGTGTGCCTTAGGTTATTCCAAATTATGAGGAGGCAACTTGAGCTTGCTGTGTGTGTATATAGACTGAGAGAAGACAGGGCTGGTAAAAACCTAACCAAACACTATGGCTAAAGCTGAAACTAGACAAGTTCAGACTGAAAATAAAGCAGTTTTGTTGTTGGGGTTTTTTGAATTTATTTTTTTTTAACACAGCATGATTAGCTATTTGAAGGATTTATTAAATAAATCAGTAAACTCTCCATCATTTTAAATCTATAATTCAAAGCTATAGGTTTATTTAAAATATACTCTTTACCAGAGTTACACTGACAAATTTTGTGGTCTTTATTATACAAAACATGACAAGAGATGACCCAAATTATTTGAGAAACCACAGAAATTAATTCCAAGTATTTCCATAAAGTGACAGTCTTGTTAACACCCTAGTCACCCAGCTGTACAGTACTCATGCAGTACCAGTGCCTGACACATCTCCTGGAGTGGCAGCAGAATAAAGGATCTCATGATTCTCGCTATGTCTGGACAATGAAAACTGGTAATGAAAGTGCTGTACAGGGACAGTCAATTTTATGCAGATGGGCTGCAAGGTTTAAGGGTGGAAAAATTCTCATGCAGAGAAAGTTAAAAAGCTAGTGGGCTGACTGCAGGATCTGCTGAGAAAGGTGCCAGCTGACTGGGACGAGGTGCCAGAGTGTACATGCTCTGTCATAGGGGCTGAAGCGCAGGAGAAGAGAACTGTGAGCTTGGCAGGGCACTGACCTAAGTCTTGGGGAACACAACAGTGGAAGGAGAAGGCAGAGAAGTGAAGGCAGATGTTTTACTGCTCCTCAAACTGGTTGGCATAGTCTTTCTGTTCGTATAGAAAAAGGACATTCAACATCTATCCATTAACAGAAGAAGAAGAAATATTAACAGAGGAGCTCAGTACACCACACAGTGGCCTGAAATCTCCAAGGAGCTGAGCAACATGGTATTGGTATTTTCAACTTAGTGGTTTATCTTTGCAACTAGACAAGTGCCAAAGGACTTCTGTGCAACAAAGAGCAAAATGACCCTGATGTTACACAGAGCAGTCTTAGCCCTGAAACAAGACAAAACCAAAGAAACAATTCTCTAGTACAAAACACAGTCAAGTTCAACTCAAAGCACGACACAGAGGTGCAGGCACCAGTGTTTTAGGATATACAGAATACTGCTCGTGACTATAAATCATTGGATGCTTTCATAGCATTAGCATTACAGATATGCAAAGAACCAGCATGCAAAGCTCCTGATACCAGGTAGGTCTTGTGTCAGCGCATGAAAAATATCTGCAGTGATGCAAGGCTCTTAGTGCGTCCTCCAGTTCTAGTTTCCCAAAATAATTTTTTGCAAGAGAAACAGGAGTTTGAAGAAACAAGAGAGAGAAAATGTTTCTGTTATGACTGCATGTATTTATGGGGAACAGTGTGTGTTTTCTGCTGCTGGCTTTGAAAAACCTGCTGGGATTTTTAAATTAATTAGAAAGCCAAATTTAGTTAAATTTCTCAATTCACTTAGTCTTCTATGAAAATTGCAGGCTTTGGGCTGTGTGAGAATGGTGCTTGGTGTGAGACTATAGAACAGTCAGGGGGTGGCTGATGGGCTGCCTTTTGGAGGGATTGGGATTTCCTCACAACAAAGGCTTATTCCATTTATGCCATGTCTTGAGAAAGCTTATCCTGTCAAGTCATTTATCACCCTGCTAACTAGCTACTGAACATGGGTAATGCTTCTTCCCTAGATCAGTGAGGGGAAAAAGAATTTCAGAAGAAAGGAAGGTTTTCATCTGGGGATTTTAGGAGAATGGGAGAAGAGCCGATAGGAGTTAGGATATCTAAGCTCTTTGAATGATGAGAAAAACATACCAGGAAGGATTTTTCTAACAGCTCATAGTGCAGCTAAAATAGTCTTTCTGCTGAGGGCATCGTAGGTATTTAAATTATGTGAACTGGCACAGCCCTGTGGTTTGCAGTACTAGATTTGGAGTAAGTAGAGGATGCTCTGTGATGGATGTGGCTCTAATTACTGATATTGAGGTGAATGAAGTCCATCGTATATTTGCAAATGTCTGGCTTAATGCTAACTATGAGACAATTATGATGCAAGATTTGTAATTATACAGCTGTCCCCGTACATCCCTACAACGAAAAAGCTTCGTTTCCTATGAACTGTGAGGTTGGCTCACCTTAATGTTCAAGGAAAGTTCAGACTCCATTGACTGTGCTGGCTGCAGTAGGGGTATTTGTAAGAGCAATCTATTCCGTGTAGATTTTTCTTCTCAGAGCATATCCTCAGTTAGCACATGTTCTTGGCATTTACAAGAATTTGATATCTTCTGGTAATCTTCCTCTTTGTCACGTTCACTTGGAATTGACCGATTGGTTAAAAGACTATGAAGATGAGAACAGGTAGTGTGATGGCTTAACCTTCATCTCCTCAGCACATTAGAAATCTGATTGTATATGTGTATATATATATACATATACACACAGATACACAAAAGCATGTCTCAGACAATTATTTTTAAAAAAATGTGGTCACCAAATATATCAAATCTATGATATTACAAGAGCAGTGTGATTCTCTAAATATACCAATCAAATAATTACTCACTTGTCATCCTCACAAGGACTCAATCAGAGGCCCAGGAAATAAGCTGTATCAGTGTGTGCAAATGAAGGTCAAGCATCAAACTGCTGTGCTTTCTTTTGAAGTGATGCTATGATTGCTATTTCAGTGAAGGAGTAATCAGGGAGGTCATCATTTCATGATTCATTGTTCCAGCAGGCAGTGCAAGGAAAAATATTGAAGTTAGCAATAATATATTTAAACCAGGTATTACTTTGATGAAATCTCATTTGCTCCAAGGGAGGTTTAGATTTGATCTTAGAAAAAATTTCTTCACTGAAAGAGTGCTCAGGCATTGGAACAAACTGCCCAGAGAAGTGGTGGAATCACCATCCTTGGAAGTGTTCAAAAAAACATGTGGGTATGGCACCTGGGGACAAGGTTTCGTGGTGAAGATGGCAGTGCTGGGTTAACAGGTGAACTCAATGATCTAAAGGTCTTTTCCAACCTAAATGATGCTATGATTTCTTGCATGCAAGCATCCTTCTTGTGCTAGAATACTGTTATGGGCTGTCTGAAATCACTAGTGAAGGTCTTCTTGATGCAATTCACAAGTAAGGGAAATATGAGTAAATGGATTACTTCAGTTCGTCAGTGATGAAATGCAGGATTTACTGAATTATCTTCATCAATAGCAGTGAACAACACTGGGATACCTCAATGGATATTTCAAGGTATTTATCTAATCAGAAGCTGATTTATAGGTGACATCCTCCAGCCTGCAAAAATACTCCCATATGTAAAGCAACCTCATGTAAGGCGACCAGCGATAAGAAAAAATACACATAGAAAAGGAAAAAAAAATGCTGGCGAAGACACCTCTACTACAAGAACAAGTATTCTATCGTGCTTTTATAAGAGCACAGAAAGGGAACCATGAAAGGGGACCTCTCTAGAGAGTGGAATGGAGGCATTGCAGATCCTCAGTTTCCCTTATCTGAGTGCGAGTGATATGGTTCAAGTCCACCTCCAAACTTGGGGAAGTGAAGAAGAGGCAGGACTTGAAGCACTATGCCTCCCCATACTTGGTCTATATTTGTCCCTGCCTTGAAAAAAACCCCATTATTTCCTAGTTCTTTATTAATGTAATTGAAAATAATTTTTATAAGATAAGTGACAAAGAGAGGCATAGACTCTCCATGATCACTACACAAAGAAACTACTTTTACCCTGTGCGTGTGGTAGTGAATCCCCTGACACAAATTGTTCCAAAAAAGCCACCAATTCCTTATAATCAGTCCAGAATGCTGGACTAAAGCAGATGCAGTAAGTTGTGTTCGTTCAAAGGCAGCACAGAACATAAAAAATTTGCCAACCCTAATCACCACCAACCCCAAACACTCTGAATCTGTATTAAACCGAAGATCAGCCATTTCTTGAGATTTACCTATTGTATTTCAATATATTTTACTAATCATCTCAAGCCAGATAATTCCTTTGAAAGCAAAAGAATTTCTTCAAATCTCTGTCTAGCTATCTAAAGACTTGGAAATAGGTATGCCCAAGAAAACTGCATTGAATAGAGATATATCATATGTTGAGACTAATACTTCAGAACTGAAAGCAGACTTGAAAATTAAACATTTTTCCTGTTCCAAGTGTTGTCTGTGCACGAATTTCCCTTTTAAAATGTGAATTTAACACAGACAGGCAGGTAGACAGCAAGCAGTCTCAGGGAATGATGTCATTGGTTCCTTAGGGCATGTCCAGCAAGGTCAGCAATCTGAGGAACTGCCTTCTAACAGTCCAGTTGAAATGTTTGTATCCTGACTCAAGCAGGCTGCCTTGAATAGTTTAGGTTCCCTGCTTATTTGCCATATAACTTCTGTGACAATAAGCCCCATTCTCATTTTTAGTGATGCATTCAAGGAGAACTCATGTGAAGCCTGGTTACCTGGTGCAGAGTTCCCAGTCATTATAACATAATGAGTTTTAAATCAGTCTAGTCCAGCTTAGTAATTAACACAAGGTACCTTGAACTGTGCTTCTCAAGTGTTCCCATTCTGTTTCCTAAAATCTGTCTGTCCACGCACTCTGGGCCTAATTACTGTCCCAACATTAGAAGAACAGAGATGTTCAAACCTCCTAATATATGCTTACTGCTCCTTGGATGCTCCCCTGACCCAGCCCACGTGCTGACATGACAGGTTCTTCTAAACACAGTCATTTCACATGGATGCCTCTTCATAAGTAATGTAACCACATCCACTACTCTTCACTTTAGGATTGATTATAGTAGCAATTGAAAAAAACCCCAAACAGATTCCCTTCATGCTAGGGAAGAGAGCATGGGTACAACATGCAAGTTCTCAGATGGAAGCAACCAGGAAGATTTCTAGCCCACCTATTTTAGATGAATAAAATCACATCTGGAGTCAGGAGTGTCCCTGGAGTATTCTTGCTCAATTATTTTCATTTAACCTGAACCTCTGGTGACAACAGGGCAGAGCTGCTGGCAGCATGATAATTATTTTAAGATCACAAAAACCTTAATAGCCAGGGTTATGGCTACCTTGCCATTACCTAGGGCTCCCACTTCTAGCTCTGAATCGGTAATTGCAAAAGAGAAGGAAGATAATTCCTTCAGAAATTCAGGAAGAGTATTTTGAGGAGCTTTGCTTTGAGGGCTTATCTCTGACTACTTAGTCAGACCTAATCCTGCTTATCTTAGCTCTGTGAAAAATCACAAACTGATGAGGAGGTAACTAACACTTCTGATTACTTCTCACTTGTTAAATACAGTATGTGCGACCCCAAGGAGGCTGCAGCTATTTCTCTTGCCAGCCTTTCTCATGACCATCATCGCATTTTCATGAACTCTCATGATCCCACAGTAAAGTGAGTGAAGTGCATATTTCCTCTGTATAAGTTGTCTAGAACGCATGAACAGCACATTTTTCTCATCTCAGCTTTCCATCTCTTGCTTGTAGAAACAATACATGGAAAGGGAATTTCAACAGCAATGGTTTTATCTCTATGCATTTTGATAATACCAAGTGTGCTTGTGAAATCTCTCTTCCACTTCAGCAACTGCTAAGTTCTCTGAGGAGACATTTTCCAGGTTTTAGTTTTGAAAGGAATGCTGCTGCACTAAGCTGTTACCATGAAGCCATGCCTGGTACAGACTGACAGGCCAAAAGGAGCTCCAATCAACTCTCAACAGCTTTGTCTTCACTCTTCCTGTATTTCAGGGCATGTTCTTGCATAACCATCTCTTGCACTGCTTAAAACTGACTTAGGCTCATTCCTTATGTTCCAACAAATGCAATACTTTGCATTCTGTTCCCTCTCTTCTCCAGACATAGTACATACAAGTTAACACTTAATTTACCTGTAGGGTTTGCAGTGCAACCCCATTCCACTCTGATTGCTTTCAGAAAGCTAATTGTGCCTGCTAGCAAACACCTCTGCTGCTCTAGCCTTGCCCAGCCTTGTCAAGGCAACCACATTGTATTTTGGAAGAAAAGCCACACCTGGAAATTGTCATACCTGGAAACTGCATGTTCCTCTGTCAAATGGTTTCAATGAGCTGAATTATGAGTTTTCGAATGCATCTGTGAATAATGTATAGTCATTCATAAGATGGAGATAAATTTTCTGAGGGGGAAAAAATATCTAAGTGAGTATGGTAACTTAGGTAGACTACACCTAAGTGTAGGATACTACGGCTCCAGAGCAAGAATACATTAGAATCAACATAAGCAGCTTTTGTTACAAAGCTTAAGCACTGATGGGTTAAAGATCATTGCTAGCTACCAAGATCTTGGTGTGATCACCTACTCCAGAGACTTAAAGCAGACTGAGCAGCTGCACCAGGGAACACCACTAAGAAAAAACTTGAGCTTCTGCTATTTTAGAACAGTCAATATATGAATAAAGATGGGAGTGGCATAAAGATTGAACCCAAGAGTATGAAAGTTTGGAAGATTTTATTCCACCTAACCTCTCTGCTGGGCATCAAACATAAGACAAGGCGAAATGCACATGGCAGTATGCTGATCCTTTTTTTTCCGTGCTGGCTGAAGCTCTGAGAGTAATGAAAGGTATTCCTTGTCTATAGTAACCTACAGCCTGAAAAAAATTCACATAAAGAAAACAGGAGGGTAAGACTAAACAAAGACAAAGGAAGACTGGCACGACTAAGTGCTACTGCAATTACCACCTAGCTTGAAGCTGGAAGAAAATTATGTTGATGACATCAACTAATGTAAAGTTAATTTACATTAACTTTTAAAAAAGCCAAGAAAGAACAAAATACCCAAAGCATCTCTGTCACATTCCATTGCAAATCTGCACACTAAGTGGGAATTAGAAAAACATAGAAATTTGGTTTAAAAATACCACTAAAAATACTTCTATAAAACCTGGGCTCTAATCCAAAGCACAAGCACAGCCAAGGCTGGCTCTGCTCAGCTATCAAAGTACAGAGCAGCTTGCTTTGTGCTCACTTTGCTTTCAAGTACTTAGAGACTCCTAAAGCATGTATCACAATACATGTAGGTTTATCTCTCGATGCAACAATACAGGGAGTAGGTACCACTAAAAAAGAAGAGCATGTTAAAAAAAAAAAAGAAAAGAAAATAAAAAAGTGCCTCACAGCTCCTGAGCAGCTGTGATACAAGTGCTTGTGTTTGACTCTGCATTTCAAATACTAGTATTTAAAATGATGTCAATCAGGAACCCAGCCAGTGCTTGCTAACAGATTTGGCTTGCTTTCCAGTTCTCTCCAGCCTTCAAAAAGCAAGACAGCAAACTAAAAATCCCCAAGGCTATACTTTCTGAGCCTACCACATGCCTGTGCTCAGTAATCATCAAACTGAAAGATACTCACCAAGTCCTCAAAAACACTAACCATACAGAAAACATCTATCCCACTGAGAGCTGAAGTATGTTCCTATGACAAGAATTGGGTTTATAATAAACCTAGATTTGGAGAAAGAAAGAGCAAACTAGTTCAGTTAATGTCAGTATTATTTTCACCTGAACATGAAATATGCACGTGGCATTTCGGAGCTTCAGGGACTGGCAGCATGGATGCAATACTGTTCCCCTAAAATAGTAGCAATGTTTTCAATTATCCCAACCTGACTTATTGCCATCCCAGGCATCGAAGACAGGCTGGAAGAAATCTATGCACTAGCTTCACAGCCAGACAGCTTTAAATGGATAGATGGACATTAGCTAGTGCAAAGGCAGCTGAATGTTAATCCTCTTGGTGACCTTGCTAAAATCCTGTGCAAAATTGCCAGCACCTTACGAGGCTTATTTGTGCACACAAACATTCAAAACCAAGGTAAGTAGGGGTTTAACTGTGTAGGTGAGTATGTGTGAGCATGTACACACATCCACCTTCTGATATGAAGAACTCTTCTTAGAAAAGTTCACTACAAAACAGCACATACAGGTGCAGCTACACAAAGACGAGAAGGAAGCTGGAACAGGCACGAAGAAAAGCTGTAGGGTGAAAGACACTAAATGCCTCTGATCCAGGTGAGAAAAGGAAACATGCAGTGTAGCAACAAACAGCAATGCTAACATCAGAGTGCAACGTGGATTATACTGAGCAGACTCTGGCAGCTACATTCACCTAAACAATTAGGACTGCTCACACAGGTCAGAGCGGTACTTTATTTATCATTCACTGATTCCTTCAGCAGAAGTTACAGGAAGAACATACTTTTACAGTCAGTAAGTCACACTGTTGCTAGTAACTTACAGAAATAATCAACAAATGATTCCCAATGTCCCTACAATCACCCTTCACTAAATCTAAAACAGATACTGTAGGTAGCAGGTAAATGTAACAAATAGGCAAATTCAATTTAGACAAGAGGAACTCTGCTAGAGATACCATTATGCTGGGTGTCACCCTATTGTTCTCCTCTTAAAATCTCATTCTGCGATTGTTTTTCATAAGAGCACGATTAGATTGACAGATCAAGAGCATCTCAAAGTCCTTACCCAAAGCAAGAATCTAACATCGAGTTAGAACAGACTGAGAAAGAACCATGTTTCATTTAACCTGAAGGCCAAACACCTCTCCTTTGCACATGCTGGGATTGAAGACAGATGCTCTTCTCATCCATTATTCAAAAAATGGCAGTGTTACCTTTTAGTGCTCAGATTTCTATCAGCTCATGGCAAGTCACAGGAGAAAAATCCATGCAGCCAGAAGACAGGCAGAAAATAGTTTCATGCTTTCTAATAACATGACCTGCCATGTGTTCCAGGACATTTTATTTCAGCATTATCCAATTTCAGTGAAATCTATGTAATTCATTCATATACCTCCAGGCTTACAATGAAGTCCAGGTTGGAAACATAATGAAGAACCATCAGCACAGGCCATTGGACACTGACTTCTTGTCTGCCATGTTACTTGTACAGCCTGGCTGTTATTTGCAGACAGACAATGAGAGACACCCAGCCTGTTTCCACTGATTTAGTGAGAAAGCACCACCACTTCAGAAGATACATAAAACAAAGGTGTCCATCTTAATTCTCTTGTGATCGTTTTTACTTTGCTGTTGACTCAGGCTAATTAGAATTTAAGCCCTTTTGGATGGTACGCTTGAGATACTTACATATTTATTCTATTGGTTGATTTCATGCACTCTTAAAATAAATATAATTTTGAGCTAAAAGTACCACAAGAAATGACCTAATGGCTGAAATTCCATCTTAAAATTAGGAATAAAATGCATCTAGGCACAGATTTGCTGGGCAATCATCTTTACTCCTCTCAGTATCCCTATGCGTAAATGATGGATTAGGACATTACTCTCATTTTATTAACTGCTCTGAGGCTTTCAGGAGACAAGGCATTATTCTGTTTACCAAGAAAATCATATTTGTTTTGCAGTATGGCGTTCCACACTAAGTAGCAGAGCTTCCTTTCCCTGGTTAAACACTTGTGACACCTCCCACCCCTTTGGCTGATGTACAAACTGACAAAACTGAGCACAACATGCTCTTGTTATTTCCCAAGGTCTTTCAACTTCAACACCCAACAGAAACAAACATTGGTGGGTACACAATACAGGAACCCCAGTGATACTGAAAGATCTCACTGACCATATTGTCCAAGACCTGAGGCAGTAGCTGCTGCCCTGTACTGGGAGTGTCTAAGATGACAGGCAAGGCAGTGCCTTAGGTGGAGGTAATATGTTGGGCATTTTATATCAAGCTCCTTCCCTCATTCCCGTGGATCTACAACACATGCATTTGGTGCTGAACTATAACCATCTCCTAAATACAAGGAACACACTGTAAGACAGGTGCAGTCATACAGGAACCTCGGGAAATTCAGAAATGGTCAGAAGAGTAACTCCAGAGAGGGTGGAATCAGTCACTTACTGACCAGTGCCCTCCAGTGGCTCCCACAGCAACTGAAGGAACTGAAGACAAGAACCTGTTTTCAGAGGTTAAAGACACCACGATTGGACCACTAATGAAAAGAAAGAAAATGCTGACATATGGATGCCAAATAGCTCTTTTAAAAATGTATGTTCTTGCATGGCAACCCCATATCTGCTATCATTACATACCACAACCAGAAAAACCTACATTCCATCAAGTGAATAAAATATTAATTCCAAGCCTTGTAAAATGAGACAACAGAAACCAAAGTGATTCCCAAGACAAAAATGTTTATTTGTACTAACTCTTCAAACAGGTATACATTCAACATCTCTAAACAAAATCAGTTCATATGATGAGGGCAAGTTGAGTAAGTAGCATTAGAATGTAATGTCTTCCTTAGTAATTAAAAGTTCATAAACCAGGAATTGGTTACAAATTTATGACCCCCTTACACATATTCTCAGTAAGAGTATCCCAGTACTAGGCAAAACAGAGTATTTGCAGAGTAGGCTTCTAATCCTTCAGTTCCAGTACCACATCACAGTCTTTTAATGAACAGTAAGTATTAGTGGGGGAAAAATACCTAGTGCCAAGTTAAGTGATCTCCAGCACTGAAAAGCAAATGTAAATGGTGAACTATCAATACAAATTTTAATAAACTCTTTTAGTTATTTTAGTTACTGAAACCTCACTTTTTGTGTGAAAAAACCAAGAATATTGTAACAGACTGGAGGAAAGAATTTCATAAAAACCTTTTCTCTGGATTTGCCTTAGAATAGGCTTCTCTACAAAACAAGAACAATTAAGATTTGGGAGTTTCAGTGGTAGAAGTAGTATTGGAATAATAAAGAAATAATTTAAAAATATATATTAATTTACCACATTTAGCTCATATAGCCCTTTATGTATCTTACAAAATGCTACTGTCCTACATACTGCATGTAAAAAAAAAGTTTATATATATAATGTATATGTACACATACAAAAGAAAAGCCATTAATTTGGTATTAAAAAAACAGAACAAAAAGCGTAAGCAAACACATTGAAAGTTATGCAGTAATGAGGAGTGTATGCTCCATGTGTGCGTTAACATAACAGTGCTTCCAACCTTAAAACATCTTCTTAAACGTTTAAGCAGAGCACTTGCTCCAAGTCAGCTCTACCAGTGATGTTCCCAACTCCCACAAACATCTGATGTCACTTCGCTTCTGGCCATATCTTATATTTAGCACTAAATCAGAAGTAAGGCAAAGTAACTTTTCACATCCCTGAATATACGAGGACATTCATGAAATCTTCCAAATATTAATGCAAAACAATACAGGAGCACAAAGAATGGTACCGCTGAGCTGAAGGGTCTTCCTGTCTACACAAAGCTGCCCCAATGCTTCCCTATTTCAGACTATTCCAAGCTATGTAAATACAACAATTACTCCCAGGCATCTTCTTTGTTTTAGCAAATTTTGAATGACAACATAAAGTTTCAGGATGGATGTGTGCTCATGATTTCTGGTCTAAAACCACCACTGAGAACAGTGAACAACAGTTCTGATACTGCTCAGATGTTAGGTGTGGATATTCAGAGCAGATGGGCAGTCTTGTTCTATAAATTCTAATGCCAACCCTTGTCTCTCAGTTGGAAGAATGAGTCCACTCTTAATACGCCTAGCAAATATTTCACCAAACCCCCCCCCCCAACACTTTAGTATACAAGAAAAGCAAAACAGATTTTACTTATCTATCTTCTCTTGCATCAATCTTAAAAAAAATCTAAAAAGACCAACCAAACCAACCCCCCCCTTAAACTCCATAAAATCACAAATTTTCCAATAACAAATAAAATTAACCTCCCTGATAAAGCAAAGGTTCCTGAAAAAAAACTAATTGAGATAGCTGGGGAATAAAAGAGACGGATGCCTTTGAGAAGCTTTCTGGGAGATGGGTCGAAAAGGATTTGATTCAGCACTCATAAAAGTTTCGTCCAGTGAAAGAGTAACTCCAGAACTGGGGAGGCTGGATCAGGACTACAGCCTGGCGGATGTGCCCGTCACTGGCAGGCACTGAAATGAATGCAGTCATCATACTGGCACACAACCCTTCTGATGACACAAGCATGTGTTGTACCAAGGAATTCCCCTGACATTCCTTGGAGCGCTGTGTGGAGTGCAACATCTTGCAGCTAAGCTAGAAACACAGCAGAACAACTTGGAGCAGTGGATACCCAAGGGTATTCTTCCCCACCCAACCAACAATACCAGTGAAGAACAATCACAGGTACAACAACAAAATGAACTGCAGGCTCCAGGGTTCAGAACCCCCAGGTCAGCATCTCTGGCTTGCTTTGGGGAATGGGATTCTAGAAGAGCCTAACACCTAGGAACAGTAAGGGAGAAACGGAGAAATACAAAAAATGCAAGGATTAAAAAACAGAAGGGGAGGTAATGATCCCCCTCTAGAATATTCCCTTTAAAACAGTGTAATTAAAAACTTTAAAGTCACTCAGAAATTGGTTTCAAAGTAGCCTGACAATTTTAACGACTTTCAAAAATCAAAATATTTTTCACCGGAGTTCATTGATATATCCTTGTAGCCCCCTGAATAACTGCTACCACTTGTTTTGCATTAACATTGCTTAAATTAATATAGTCATAAGCATGCAAAATGTTAACATTTAATTGTGTATACAGAATAAAACAAAGTTCTAACAGAGAGATTACTAATATTTCAAGGTTACAGGCTCGATTCAGTCTCTGATCAAAACCGGTGGGATTCTTCCCATAGTGTCCAGCAGATTTTGGACTAGGCTTTAATAAGAGACAACAAAGCATTGTGTTTTATGGTGTAGGAGCAAACTCAAAGTACACTTGTGTATATATACCAGCTATGTAGTGCAACTTTCGTACTGTGTATCTCAAAAGAGTTGCATTTTAGCCAGTAAAAGGACAATCACCAAGCCAACACCGCATGCTGTGTCAAACCAGGCTGGGTAACAAACACCAATACCTGCTCAGAGACATTCATGTTGTTCCTGTTGCCTAGTGAGCAGCTTTGAACAAAGCTTAATGATAGCTACATCCACTTGAACCCAGACATGAATTCGAAAGGCAGAAAGCGGCATTAGTACAACAGCTTGATGGATTTTACTTGTGCTCTGGATGACTTTGAAGGCAGGATATTATCTCTCTGACGGGCCTCCCTTCATAGCAGATTTGATACACAGCCGTGAAGAGTGGAAACCTGAGAAAAGAGGGTGGGGAAAGTGAACACAGCGTAAATTTGTTCTGTAACATCTTCTTAAATGAAAGAAAGATAAAGGGGTGAGGAGGGGGAGGGGGGAAAAGGGAGACGTGGAAAAAATGATTTATTTTTTCTATTTGTCAGGCACAAATGCTGGGCTGAAAAGCAGGGGACAACTACAGAACCTGCATGCATCTCTGAAAAAGAATGACTCTCAGAAGCCTAGCTAGCTACAATGGAGCCTGAGACATTCATTATGTATGGCACAACCATAAAGTGATCTAAAAAATAAATTAAAAACATTTTTCCTGGCTGTTCTTACAGCAGAACCCATCTGTGGTTAAAAAGGATGACTGGCACATCTGTTTTGCAGTACTTCTGAGCAATAATTTGATAATACAGAACATGACAGAAAGAGACGCAACAAGACACTGAAGGTCAAGTTTTCAATAAGAATCCAAAATTAAACCTAGAGTTTGAAATACAAAATTCCATACCTACTTTTCTTCCTTTTTTAAAAAATTTGCCACGTCTCCAACTACCTCCAAATTATTCAGGCTTCTCTGATAATCTGAAGGTTAAAGTCAAGATGCTTTACGGAAATTTGTATTTGCTTTCTGTCCCTCCCAGACAGCAACAGCCAGATAAGTTTCATTCTCATACAAAGCCTGGTAAATTTTAGGGGTTGATCTGTTCACCAAGTACTTATGCCATTTCAGCATGACCTTTTATATTGATGAATTTTGACCAATGGAAATAAAAAATAAGGGTCACTGGAGATGGTGAAATAGTTAATTTCTGAGTGATTCAGAATACATCTGGACTAGGACTTTCTCCTTAGGAAAGAAGATTGGTGTCCCACCAGTCACTCTAAAGCTTTATCTGTAATGCACATTTCAGTGTTCAGTACTGAGCACAATAGATGATGGTCCATTCATTCTGCTGTCACGTATTACATTGCAGTAACTCTGGTATCAGCACATCGCCCCGAACTAGACTGACTTGAGTTCTGTGTCTACTTCATTGGTGGAAAAAAAATTATCATATAGCCACATAGTTGCTCTCTCAAATCCAATGCTAAACTGCTTAGATTGCAAAACCCTTACTAGGAAATCTGCAGAAAAAAACTACACAATGACTTTTGCACACCTTAACAAACCTCACTTATCCCTCACTTTGTATAATGTACTGGGCTGAAGGGGGGATAAATTTGCTGTTACCATAAAAGCTTACATGTAGGCACTAACAAAATTTGCTATGCCTATGCAAGAAATGGCCACAGAAGAGGTGAACCTTCTGAAGCAAAAGCAAGTTTCCCATAGGTTTAGGTACAGTACTGGCACTTACTTCTCAGTGAAGAAGCACCACTACTACAAACCACAACCTGATACCTAAGTCCTGCTGCTTATCCCAGAGAACATTACTGCACACAGTTCTCCCACACTTCACATGAAGAAACCTATACCAAGGCTGACTGCAGGCTCAGGGCCAGCAAACTCCAAATAAATCTTATGCCTGAGCACATCAAGAGGGCAAGGTCTACAACTGTTGAAAAAAAGTAATTGCACCACGAGTATCAACAGGCATCAATCCTGCTACCAAGGCTCTTCTGCTGAACTTTGACTTTTGCACACTTCTAGTAGCCTTCGGACTCATTTTGTAGGATCAGAGTATGAAATTCTACCCTTACTAGACTCTTACCTCTTCACTTTGAAACTATGGCTGCTCCACTGTGTTTTACGTTTTAAAGCAATAGTTTTTGAAAAACACTTTGAAAGTTGCTTTCAAAAGTCTTGCTGAATGAGACCTTTTATGAAGAACTGACACATATACGTTGGCATACCAACAATAAATTAGCAACATTGTTTTCCTGTCTTTCATTAAAAACACAACCTGAAATCATCAATAATTCACTCAGTTTGTTGTAAGATAGAACACAATAAAAAATAACCCTCAAACACAGCATCCTGTTTCATTTAGGGAATCATAAACAGCAAAGAATGAAGCCAACATTTTAGTTAATTTTTTCTGTAGTTAGCTTAATTACTGTACACTGACGAGACAGACTTAGGTACCTTACATCCAAAGACAATATTTAAACATTAATCATGTAATGCAGCTGATCTATTAAAACTAGACTTTAAAAAATGATTTTGAAAAAAAAAAGTAACAAGGCTTGGTCTTTTGACTGGTAGTTTTTTAATTTCTGATTTTTCCTCTTTTACAAACAAGAATAGATAAACGCATCCCTTAATCTCATAAGCAAATAACTGTGTGTGGCTATAGGAATCATTCATGTTCTGACTCGAATACAAGTGAACCAAGCCAGGACAACCTGCTTAATTTCATACCACAAAAAAACCACCCCCTGACATACAGAAGCAGATGGGAGGTTCTAACCTACAGCAAACTGGAAGTTACATTAGGAAGGAGAACTGCAGTATCTAAGCTAGAATCCATATGGTAGAAGCAGTCGCTATATTCAGATGATCACCAAGCTCCTCTCCTTGGAGGTAAGTAACGAATTTCCTACAATGAAATGAGATGTAGAGATTTTTCACAGTCTCTTTAGGAAGCTCTACTTTCATGCATTTTTTTCTTTTCACGTATTAAACCACACTTGCTGTGTTTTTCTGTAGTAGCAGAAGGCAATAATATACTCTGCAAACAGAAGGACATTCACAAACAACGTAATAGCTTGATCTACACCAATATTTTGAGGTTCTATTAATTTCTAACTTTTAATCTACTGTTATTACAGTGATTTTCTTTTTGGCTATTACCTTTATGAAGATACGAAAACCAAATATGCAGAAAGAATTATGGAGATAAAAAAGGGGCATGTGGAAGTTGTTTTATCTGTTCTTACTCACTTGTCCAGCATTCCTTTCTGCTTCAGGATGCGATGCACTTCTGCAGAAGTTTGTGGTCCTTGCAGTTTCTGACCATTCAACATTTCTTTCTCTAATTCTTCAATAGACTAAGCAACAGAGGGGAATAAAAAAAGAAAGCAAAGGAGAGCTATGACAAAGTTTTCAGAAGCGACAATATCATCTGGATGAAAAAAAAAAAAGTTACTGAGAGTTTTTTCCTTTTCAAAAGTGACCCTGAGTGAGCATATATAGTATTCTCCAATATTCTTGGTTTTAAGTGAATAAAATCTTCTTAAATCTGCACCTCCCAATGCCTTATCTCTCGAGCTTTTTTTTAAATCACCCCCCCTCATCTTTTAACACCTTTACACTCATTCTAGCCTTGTAAAACACAAAAAATAAGAGGAAAGAGAAGGGCACTCACTCAGTAACATGACTCAGATAACTACTATTACTCCAGCAAACGAGGAGCGACAGTACCTGTAAGAACAGATTTCACCCAGTGAATAAGGTACCTTTCCAGTTTTAGCAACTGCTTCTGCTACACGTCGATTCCGGCCACCATAACATGTCGTGATGAGATCAGCAACGCCACAGCTCTCCAGGAAAGTGGCAGTAGAAACTTGTCCTTTGCAAAACATTTTGGCAAAGGCGATCATCTCCATTAGGCCAAGGCGAATAACAGCAGCTTTAGTATTGTCACCATAGCAAAGGCCATCACAGAAACCAGCTCCTACTGCTACTATATTCTAATAGGAAGAGAAATGGGAAAGGAGTCAATTACTGCTTACAGATGTTCTTAAGAACTGCAAACACTTTACTACTGAAAGACTAGGTTGTTTGGGTTATTTTGGTTTGGGGATTTTGATGTCTGTATTGGTTTGGCATGGCCTGGTTTTTGGTAGCAGGAGGGCCACAGACGACTCCTGTGAGAAGCTCCGGGAAACTTCCACCATGTGCAGCAGAGCCAATCTCTGATGGCTCTGAAAGATGGACATGCTGCTGGCCAATGAGAGAGGTTGGTAATGCCTCTGTGATGACATATTTCAGAAAAAAATCAAAAAGTCACACAGTTTTGCTTCTAGTCAAAGAGGAGGAAATGAGAACATGTGAGGGAAAACAACATGGCGACACCAAGGGCAGTGGAGAACGAGGGGGAGGAGGTGCTCCAGGCGCTGGAGCCAAGGTTCCTCTGCAGGCTGTGGTGCAGACCATGGTGAAGCAGCTGTGCCCCTGCAGCCCATGGGGAT